>CAWUFW010000060.1:5695000-6075000 GCA_963921515.1 Calotriton arnoldi
CAAGTCGAAATGGCAGTTAACAAACTGCGCACAGGCACAGCGGTGGCAGGCCTGAGACATCTTTTCAGGGCTACTCATGTGGGTGGCACAATCAGTGCTGCAGCATTTGATTTACCAGCCCTGGCACACTCAGTGCACTTTACTAGGGACCTACTGGTAAAACAAATATGCCAATCAGGGAGAACCAATCACAATAACAATTTACACAGAAAGCATATGCACTTTAGCACGGATCAGCAGTGGTAAAGTGCCCAGAGTCCTATAGCCAACAAACACGTCAGGAAAAAATAGGAGGATGAAGCAAAAAGTATGGGGAAAACCCTGCAAAAAGGGCCATTTCCAACAGTGAACAGCTATATTAAAAGCAAATAGAGCCCTACTTTGCTTCAAATATCAGCAGTAAAATAAATATTTTCATATATAGAATGAGACAAAAAGGAAGGATTAGGTTACTTACCCTGTAAGCATCTGTTCTTGGCATGTAGTGCTGTAGATTCACATGCTTTTTTTGGTATAGTTATATATAGCGCAAACTCGACCCAAAGGTATCGGAGCTCTTTACATGAGCACCATTTGCGTTACAGACGGACACATTCATTTTGTTAGGCACTGGGAGATTAAGTGATTTGCCTAGAATCGCAGGATGTTGAGCATCCCCACTGAGACTCGAACCCTGTTCCCCAGCTTCAAGGTCGACCGCTCTAGCCCTTAGGCCATATCTTCTCCTCTATTGCATACTCCTGCCATCTATTGTTGGGTACGGATGTGTACCAAGTGTTTTATCTTCTTCGAAGTCTTTCAAGTCACGAGGTAAAGTGACTCCTTCCCTTGGTGATAATGAGCATGGGCATCAACTCCATTGTTAGATTGTTTTCTCGCAGGTGGGTGAGAAAGGAGTGTAGGTGTCAGTAAAGAGATGGCCATGTGTGTACAAAGATGAGGAACTGCAACAGCCACAGATGCCCAGGGAGGAGGGTGTGCGCTCTTTACTCTACAGCACTACATGCCAAGAACAGATGCTTACAGGCTAAGTAACAATCCATTCAAGGCATGTGTGACTGTAGCTACACAGCCTGTGCATAGACTGTAAAGCAGTGCCCTCCAAAAGCGGTGGCTAACCTGTGAGGGTTGCATTGTTTTGGAAAAGTATATGTAGCACTGCCTCACCTAAATTAGCCTGTTGATGTGCTAGAACATCCACACAATAGTGTTTGGTGAAAGTGTGTGGTGTAGACCATGTAGCTGCCTTACATACATCAGCTAGTGCGATATTACCCAGTAAAGCTGTGGAGGCCCCTATTTTGTGCATAGAGCGTGCTGTAGGGGGCGTTGGTAAAGTCCTTTTGGCTTTGGCCTAACATGTTTGAATGAATTTAATTATCCATTTGGCAATGCCCGATTTGGATATGGGCATTCTTTTGTGAGGGGGCAAAAAAAAGCAACAAGGTTGTTTGGTTTTACGAGTATTTAGTTCTGTCTATGTAATACATCAGAGTTCTTTTAACATGTAATGTATGAAGAGCTCTTTCCGCAACTGAGTCTGGTTGAGGTAACTCAACTGATTGGTTAAGGTGGAAAGGGGGGACCACTATAGGAAGGAAGTTTGTGGGTTAATGCTTAGAACAACCCTATCCCAGCGTAACTGGAAGAAAGGTTCATGTAGGGTTAAGTGCCTGCAGCTCACCAACACGTCTAAGTGAAGTGAAGAAAATCAAAAAGGCAACCTTCCAAGATAGAAATTGGAGGGAACAATTATGTGGTAGTTCAAAAGGTGGACCAATAAATCTTCTGACAATGTTAAGATTCCATGTACGTGCAGGTGGAACTCGAGGTGGAATCACTCTCTTAAGCCCTTTTATAAAAGCTTTGATGACTGGTATTTTAACAAAAGACAAGGGTTGCCTATTTTGGAGATAGGCGGTCACTGCAGTGAGATGTAATCTATGGAAGTGAACGCAAGGCCAGAGAGTTGTAGATGTAGGAGGTAACAAACCATGTTTTGCACTGTAGCATTAAATGGGTGGATACTGTTATGACAGTAACAGACAAATCTTTTCCATTTAGCTGCATAGCATGCTCTAGTAGTAGGCCTACGAGCTTTTTGAGAATGGTCATACATTCAGGTGGGAGACAGATAACCAAATTCTATGATCTCAGGAGCCAAATCACTAGAACGAGTTCCATGGGTTTTAGGTACCTGACTTCTCTATGGTTCTGAGTGAGAAGGTCCAGGTGGAGGGGAAGCTTCTTGTGTGGAACTACTGAGAGTTTGAGAAGTGTTGTGAACCAGGGCTGTTGGGCTCATGTGGGAGCTACTAGTATGAGTGTGAGGGATATTTGCTTGAGCTTACGAACCAGAAACAGTAGATGGAAAGGCGGAAAATCGTAGGTAAATATCCCTGACCAATTTATCCATTTTATTTGTAAAGTTTTGTATAGCGCGAACATGACCCAGATGGGAATCAGAGCGCTTCACAGTTAGGGTAGGTAGGGTACAAAAAGTGGGACAAGAGCAACCGATACACATCGGTTCAAGACGAGAGCAATATAACGGCGTGATTCAGAGCACTCAAAAACGAGTCTGGACGGATCCATTAATTGAGAAGAACAGGCCATGTAAACAGTAACAGTACGATCGTAGCCTGCCAACACTATTAATCACCGGATTACACACATGTAAAAAATAAATTTCAGGTAATGGGAGAAAAACATTCTATAAATGGCATACAAAGATGTGTAATGGCCTGTTAACACTGTTAATCCATAGAGCATTGCCCTTGGATAGTGGGTGTGGGAACCTGGAGGCGAAGTCTGGGCCTTTTGTGTTGTCTGTGGTTGCGAACAGATCTATTTGTGGAAATCCCCATTTGTGGAAGTAAGGGAGGACGACTTGGGGGTTTATTCCCGCCCGTGGACTTGTTGCTGTATCCTGCTAAGGAGGTCAGCCAAGTTGTTGTGCGTTCCTGGGAGGTGTTGTGCTAAGAGATGAATGTTGTGATGTAGAGCCCAATGCAAAATGGTCTGAGATAGGCATGATAACTGTAGAGGACCCTACCCCCCATGCTTTTGTACATAGTACATGCTTGTCATATTGCCTGTCCGGACTAAGACAACCTTGCCGATCAGGTGAGGTAGGAACGCTTTCAATGCCAGGTGAACAGTTTGAAGCTCTACGTAGTTGATGTGGAGAGCCCGGTGTATGGGGTCCAGAGACCTTGCAATGTGAAATTCTGTAAGTGAGCACAACAGCCCGTAAGTGATGAGTCTTGTCATGATGAGGAGGGGGAATAGGGTCGAGGAAAGGCCACCCTTTAAACAGGTGGTTTCTGTTCCACCACAGAAGAAAGCGATGAGTGCAGCTGTCTACCAACACTAGATCCTCTAACTGACCCTGTGACTGAGACCATTGTTATGCTAGACATTCCTGAAGCGGATGCATGTGTAACCGTGCACGTGGCACTATGACGATGCATGATGTCATCATCCCCAGTAGGCGCATGATAGTTCGGGCTGTCAACTGTTGATTGGGTCGGAAACGTGGTAGTAGCGTTTGGAAATTTTGGATTCTTGCTGTATTTGGCTAGGCTAATCCCAGCTATGTGTTTAGGATAGCCACCAGATACAGCTGCATCTATAAAGGCTGAAGATGAGATTTTTGGAAATTGATAGTGAAGCCTAGCTGATGGAGCAGGTCTTTAGTATTTTGAGTGCGTTGTTGGCACAGAGGAAGAGTGCTGGCTTCGATAAGCCAGCTGTCGATAAATGGATGTTTTGTCTACGTAAATGTGCTGCTAACACTGCAAGGCATTTGGTGAATACTTGAGGTACAGTAGTCCCTCCGAATGGGAGGACTTTAAATTGGTAATGTTTGCCTGTTTTCACAAATCTTAAGTATTTGCGATGCACCGGATGTATTGGAAGGCGAAAGTAGGCGTCCTTTAAGTCTAGTGCTGAAAGAAAGTCTCCTCGCTGTAGGAGTGGGATCACGTCTTGGAGAGTGACCATATGGAAATGCTTTGATAGGATGTAATGATTTAAGGGCCATAGAGCTAAGATTGGCTGCAAAGATCCATCGGTTTTGGGGATTAGGAAGTACAGTGAGTATACCCCGGACCCCTGATGTTTAAGAGGGATGTGTTCTATGGCTCCTTTGAGTGGAAAAGCTTCAACATCCTGTTTGAATAATGTTTGGTGTTCCGGAGAGAGCTTGTGAGTGTGAGGTGGTATGTTTGGAGGTGTGGTGATGAGCTCCAGACAATAACCATGTTGGATAATGTCTAACACCCACTGATCCAATGTTATGGATCGACAAATGGGGAGAAACTGTCGCAATGATCCCCCAACATCGTCATGTGTTCAATATGCAAGATTAACCATGGTAATCACACTGTCCACCTACATCCTTTATCCGGGGGTTTCACCTCAGAATCATGTCCCAATAACTAAAACAGTGTAAATACAAATTGGTTTTAGTTGGGGATTCCTCAGTTGTATTCAAACTAAGTCACAGTCTCCCAATAGTGTCTATAACACAAGTAGAGGAGAAGAGAGTCACAGCTTTGTGGTAGGAGCAGCACCACGTGGGGAAGCACCTTTGTCTCTACCCCTTGAGTTGTTGCCCCTGTATGTGCTCCTGTAGTAGCCTCAGGGAGAGGAGTGGCGACTCTGGCATCTGTGGTATGAGGAAAAGGCATCACAAGAGGTTGTTTTTGAGCCCGCCCTATAAGAGAAGCAGCTAAAGGAGCCACAGGGACTTGGTGTTTTAATGCACCCATGGACTTTGCAACTTCTGTGTCCTTCATCTTCTCTAGAGCCTGGTCAATCTGAGGGCCAAAAAGGTGGTTTCCTTATCAAAGGGGACATTTAACAGGCTTCATTGCACCTCTGGCTTAAAGCCAGATATGCACAGCCAGACACAGTGATGCAACAAAACACTAGCATTAATTCCCCTGGCAGCAGTTTCTGCAGAGTCAAGGGTGCACCTAATGGAGGTATTAAAAATAAGCTTGCCCTCGGCTACAAGCTCCTATCCTCTTTTTATGCTCCTCTCAGAGGTGCTGGAGGAGCACCTCCATTTCGTCCCAGTGGACACGATCGTATCTGGCCAATAACCACATGTTATTAGCAATAAGTCAGTGATTGGCTGACTTCACGGCTACTCTTCTACTAGAGGCATCAATAAGTTTACTCTCCTTATCAGAAGGTGGAGAGTCACTGTCAGCCTGGGAATTAGTTGGAGACAACAAGCGAGTCAGGTAGAATATGCCCTCGGATATAAATAGGGTCAGAGGGTGAGGCTTTGTATTTTATTTTATTTATTTAAATCTAACCTGGGAGTGATAATATAGGCTCACGTAGGATTCTTTAAAAATATCAGCGGTATGTCGCAGCACACCATTCAGCATAGGGAGATATTGTGTTACGTTGTGGAAAGGGTTTAGAGGAGGAAATCCTCCTCTATAGGCTCCTTAAGAGTGGTACCTTATGGTAAGTTATAGCCCTGCCAATAAGCTCCCGATAAGAGGTGGCGTCATCAGGAGGAGATGGCCAAGCAGGGTACAAGTCATGGTCAGCGTCCTCTGGAGGGTTAAAATTGTAGGCCGACCAAGGGGCTGTGGTGCATCAAAGGTATCATACCCTGTCCCATGCCCACCTGGGAATGGATGTGAGGACCCCTGAAGAGTGGTGTCTATTAGATCACCCGTAGAATGAGGGGGAGAGGGTGAAGGTGGTGGAGGAGGAGGAAGAAGAGAAGATGGTGTAGAAGGGTGCAGGGGACTGGTGGCCTTGTCAGTTGAACCAGCAGATCAATGGCCTCTCCAACGAAGAGTTGCCGCTTGGATGGAGGTGGCGCAGGAACCAGTCTTGGCCAGAATACGCCCAGTGTGAGGCTTGGATTTGCCTCTGGCAGGCATAGAGTTTTCCTGCATTTTGTGGAGAATCGGTTCCACTGGAGTACCAGGGTCAGATCTCGATGCCGGTTTTCAAATCTTCATAGCAGAGATGGATTGTGTTTCGGTGCCAAAGATGGAACTGGTTGGCTCGGTACTGAAGTAGCTGGTTTCAAATGGAGTTTTTGTGCCCAGCTCGAGGGCAGGGCATTCGACTCAGATTTTCGGTGCCGACCATGGGCTGCTGGTAGTGGTGGCCTGGAAGGCTTATATTCAGTCAGAGCCGAATGTTTTTTCGATGGCAGAACTGAGTCTTCAGTACTCACAGTACACTGACCCCGGTGGAGGGTCCTGCATCTCAAGGTCAATTTTCAATTCCAAAGTCAGAGCCTTCGATGGAAAAGGCCTCATGCAGTTGTTCCTCTTCGACATCCTAGTGGCCGAAGCTGTCAGGCGTGTCGTCTACCTCTCTCCACTGCATCTCCCTGCGACGTGCCTTTCGGTCCCGTAGAGGTTTCTTCGACCAAAACGATCGGCAGGCCTCGCAATTCTCTTCCCTATCTTCAGGAGACAAACGCAGGTTATAGACCTGGTGATAGTCGGTCCGCAGGTACTTGGTGTGGCACCTCGGGCAGAAACGGAAAAGCGTCCATTCCATCAGCAGGGCATTGTATGGTGAAGCCAAAGGGGATAGAAAGATAGGCCCAAAGGACCCGCTGTTGGATCGAGTTGATCCGGCAGGTGATAGTTTTCCAATTTTCGAAAAGCAAAGATGGCAACGCGTTCGATAACACTACCAATGAGATTAAGGGTGAAGCACGAACCGAAAGGACTCTGAAACGGTCTCGACCCGGAGCGAAGGCACACCCGTCCGAACCAGACGCGGAAAGACAACTAACTCACAATGGAGTCGATGCCCATGCACATCACCACCAAGAGGAGGAGTCACTTTACCTATTGACTCAAAAGACTTCTTCAAAGAAAAACAACTTGCACACATTCGGACCCAACACTAGATGGCAGGAGTATGCAAAACATGTGTATCTACAGCCACACAAGCTTTGAACAAGTTTCTCCATTACACCAACTCTACAAAATCCTTGAAGAAAAGTCTAGAAACTATGTGAAATCCCAAGACAATTACAGAGTAAAACAGACTGGCCTGCAATAGCCGATGCTCTCCTACAAAATGAACCCCTTTCTGGTTCCGCCTCATCTCGAGCGAGGCAAGGCTTTGCTGGCCAGGGTCACAGCATTCCAGAGATCCCTCTGACTCCATCAAAGAGCATTCTACCTGCAGCAGTCCTTCAAATTAAAAGCCTTAAATAATACAGATTCACTTCTACAAACAAATCATCATTGGCTTCCACAAACATCACGTTTAATAACTGCTGCATCGGGTATAAGGCCATTAGTAACACTGCCAGTCCTTCTCCTATGAGCCAAGAGCATGGACACCATCCCAGTTCAGGCCACTAACCTCATTCTTTTCAAGCAGCACCTCAGTGCATTATAACCCTCAATCACACCGTGCCCCATTATGCCTCCCCACCCAGTTGCCTATACTTCCTTCTAGGACTAGCAGGTCATCTTTTACCATCCTCACTCCACAGACTTCCTTCCACCGTGCTTCGCATGACCACCCGCCCAAGCCTGGCCACATTGTACACTTATTTCTTAATATGTGCTCTGTAGCAAAGATTGTGCTATAAACTGAAAGATGGAAGAAGCAATATAAAAGGCAAAATGTTTTAAATCGCCACAACATAGGCAACTCTGATTTCTAATTTCATAAAAGACAACAGAAATCAGCCGTCTCCCAAGAAACAAACTTGTTTGTGCCATCTGCGCCGATAACGATTGCACATTTATGGAAAACGTTGAGCTAATGGTTATTTGAAAATTGTGCTTGCATTCATCTGACACTTCTAGAGTAGGAACATTCACAGAATAAATTATTGCCATGTGTGATTTCACCATACAAGGTGTTAAAAATCGCTCTAGAACATATGACAATTTTTAAATCTGTTGTGACTATTTTGACCAAGCATTTCTTGGTACATTTTAAGTTCATCTATAAGACAGAGAGAGCAAAAGACAAAGAGAACAAAAGCGAGAACGCATGACAAAGCATTACAGAGAACGAGAGAGAACAAGATTATGAGAGCAAGCAAGAGCAAACAGGAAATGAGCGATTTGCAAAGAAAAAGATCTACAAAAACAATTAAAAAATAAAAGTGACAAAAGTAGACAAACTGTGTCTTACCTTAATTATCTGTTCTTGCTCTGCATTTAAAGTCTGGCATGCCTGCAGGACCTGCATGGTCTGGCTAGAGTCCTGACTTTTTCTGTAATACAGCCGTATAAACATCAATCATTCGTATCCATTTCAGCAAACTGTGCATAGGCAGAAGAGGCATAAAAACGGTATCACCACTTTCAAAGTTTGCATACAGCATCAAATTCAGAATGTCCAGGGCACAAAAGCCAATTTGCTGATCATTCACATACAAATGGATTCCCAGCAGCCAATACAAATGTCAAAAACAATAAAGAAGCAGCTATAGTTCCCTGCTGTAAAGGAAGAAATAATTCCCACACATACCAGAAAAACTGCAGTTAATATGTGCTTCGCTCACTGACATTTTCTTTCCGAGTAGCTTACACTGTTCCTTATTTGCAATGACCCTCTCAAAGTAGCTGTTGTATTAGCTTGCAGACCAAACTGCCACTTGTACTAGCCTGTACTAGCTTGTGCTGGCTTATATCATAATAACTACTTCCTAGTCACAAACATGCTACACAGCTTAAGATCCATCCGGTTGGATCCTTTCCACAGTATCAAACAAATTCCAGACTGTTAGAAATTGGGCTGTTGGTTGACTAAGATGCGAGCCCTGGTCAAGCAACAGCCACAAGAAGTCACCAAATTAACCTGCGCTTAACCCTGGGTAGCTTGGCACAAAAAGCAGTCAGGCTTAATTTGGAGGCAATGCGTAAAATATTTATGCAGCACACAAACAGTAATGAAGTGAAAACACAACACAAGAAAAATCCCACACCAATTTAGAAAAGTAGAGTAAATTTTCATAAATTATTTGACACCAAAATGACAAATCCAATAAGTAGTACCGGAATTATGAACTTGGCACTATTTTTACAAAAAAATTTCAAATTCATAATTCCGGTCTAATCTGGTGACTGTAGCCTACCTGCGCTCCATCGCGGTTGGCCTGAAAGTGGGACCAGATATCTATAATTGGACCAGGTCAAAGTCACACTTTCAGGCCAACCGCGATGGAGCGCAGGTCGGCTACAGTCACCAGATTAGACCCGCTGAAGTTTAACGTCTCAAGTAAGAGCCAAGATTCCCATTCGCAGAGGAGGGGGCCACGAGGAGCAGGAAGGGCGTCGCAGTTATTTTTTTGCTCCACATACCATTCCAGTTTAAACCCAGCCATATGCAAATCAGTCTTGACCATGTTCCCAAAGGGAACAGTCCAGCCCGAACGGCCAGGCCAGGTTCTCCCTGGACTGGAGAACAAGCATCCTAGGACCGGTTTCGGGGTTTCAACCCTCATCAGCCAGGCTAGATTGACTCCAGTGCCATGGAGAGCACGGGACCCACGTCTGGGCATACCCGTCCCACTCGGGGTGACAAATGCAAAAAGAACAATTGATGGACAGAATGTTGAACAATGTCAAACGTTCACCCCAGTACAGAGATCTGGGCCTAAATCTATCGTGTTTTTTGCTCCCCATGCCATTCCAGTTTATGTTTAAATCTGTTTTACTAGTTTCAGCAGTATCAAATCAAATCAAAAGCATGCAAACCGAGAGAATATCTCTCTATGTGCGTTATGAAGGTACATCTGTTAAGAATCAGTACGTAAAACCAAAACAAAAACTTGAACAAACAGCCCCCCCCTCCCCCCCCTCCCACCCAACCCACCCCCCCCCCCACCCAACCTCCCCCCACCCAGACCCAGTACCATCAACTAAGTAGACTGTAATATCAGGGAAGTGGAGAGGTCCTTATGAAAGAACTGCGAACTTGGAAGTGTCGGGTTCAGTCAAGCGGAGTAGCCGCAGGTATCGGGGACAAGTCAACTCTCTAAATTCCTTGGTTAACAAGGCTAGGAAGGGCTGCCAGATTGTCCGGAAAGTGTCATCCCTTACAGTCAGTGATAGAGTGAGCCTCTCCATCCCCAAAGTATCCCACAAGCGTCGGAGCCAAGCCAGATGGGATGGGGCAGATTAGGGAACCCCATAGCGCCAAAATGGTCTGGTGAACAGCCCCAAGGGCTATACTTATCTAGCGGCCTCTACGGGAAGCAAGCAGGAAAGTAATTGGGTTAGGCAATCAAAGTATTGTGTACGAGGGGAATCTAGGGAGCTGTGTGGAAAAGTGGGTGTTGATGTCGTCTAAAACTGAAGACCAAAATGTAGCTAATACTGGGCACTCCCAAAGGATATGTGTCAGCGTGCCCTTGCTCCGCACTGTCGCCAGCAGGTATCACTGCGGGCCGGGTTACCCTTGTTTAGTCGCACCGGCGTTAAGTACCAATAGGTGGTGATTTTGACCGCCGTTTCGGTGCTTGCCATCTCTCGTAAGGAGTCAGCAGCCTCTCAACCCCCGGTCAAATTGCCTGATGTGTCACCCAATGCCTGATCTGGAGATATCTGAACTGTTCCACCTCGGGAATGGAGTAGTCCACGCTCCGTGTGGAAAAGGACACCGGTCCCTCATGATCTAAGAAATGGCCTATCGCCCTACAGGGTCACCCCCGCCACACCTGAAAGGAGGGCCCCATGCCCGGCCTGAATGCTGGGTTATCTGCTATTGGGGTCAGGGGGGAGGGCAAAGAGGTCAATCTTCCTTTTCGGATACACCCGTCCCACACTCTAAGCAAGGAATCCATGATGGGAGAGATGTATAAGGTCGGGGGCTCTGTGCGTACGGGACAGGAACGGGACCTTCACCAATGATGTACCGGCCAGAGCCCTGTCCATGAACAGCCACCTCTTCTCGGATTCGGATCTAGACCATTCTACGAGGTACTGACGCTGGGCTGCCTGATAGTATCTAATAAGGCAGGGGACCCCTAGTCCCCCCTCCGCTGGAGGGAGCCAGCTCAGTTCCTTGCTCATTCTTGGTCTTTTGCCCGCCCAAACAAAGTGACTCAATGCCGTCTGAAGAGCCGTTATCATACCAACTTGAGGGGTCAGCGGCAAAGCCTGAAAGAAAAAGAGGACCCTGGGTAGGATAGTCATTTTAGCAGCTGCTACGCGGCCCAGGAGGGAGAGCGGGAAATGACGCCATCTATCTAGCTCAGATCGGACACGGGCCAGTAGCCCCCCCATAGTTTAAAGTATTTGTTTGTGTCGTCGTCCTACACAGTTGAAAGCCCAGATAAGGGACAGAAATGTCTGCCCAGCTAATAGGAAACATACGCTGTAGCTCTTCAAGCTCTAGAAGGGGAACTGTGAGTCCAAGAGCACAGGACTTGTGAGGGTTCATGCGAAACCCAGCCACCGCCCCAAACTTCTCCAGCTCGGCCAGAAAGGGAGGCAAGCTCCTGGCCGGGTCGTCCAGCATCGCCATCACATCGTCTGCATACAGACTGATACGATGTTCTTCTGCCCCCAGGGAGATCCTTCTGATGAAGCCATGGTCGCGGACCCGCTATGCCAAGGGCTCCATGTAAAGAGCAAATAGGAGGGGGGAGAGCGGGCAGCCCTGCCGTGTGCCCCTGCAGATGGGAAAGTACTCCGAAACCACCCCGTTGACACTCACAGATGCCCGAGGGGTCCGATATCCGCTGAATACCCAGGATCGAACTCGCTCTCCAAAGCCAAAGTGTACCATGGTCGCTCTAAGAAAGGGCCAGTGAACCCTATCGAAGACCTTTTCGACATCTACCGAAAATAGCATGCTGGACCCTTGCAGTCGGTGGGCCTTGTCTATGATGTGTAGCAGCCTCTTAGTATTATCTGCGCAAAGGCGCTGCGGGACGAATCCCGACTGGTCGGGGTGAATAAGACCCTGCATCAGGGGGTTAAGGCGCGCCGACAAGATGCCCGTGAAAAGTTTTGAGTCTGCGTTAAGGAGCGATATGGGGCCGTAATTAGCACAGAGTTTTGGATCTTTGCCTTGCTTGGGGATAACTATGATGGCTGCGTCGAGCATGGAGGCCGGGATAAAGCCAGAGTCTGCTATTGAGTTGAAGATTCAGGTGAGAATTGGGGCAAGTTCCGCACAAAACGTCTTGCAAAAACCGGCGGAGCAGCCATCCGGTCCCGGAGACTTCAGGGGTTTCTGCCTCGAGATGGCCGAGATGACCTCCTCCAGTCTGATAGGTTCGTCGAGAGGGGAAGCATGGGAGTCGCTCAGTCTGGTGACGGGGGCGTCGCAAAGGTATTCTGCTATGTCCTCACACAGAGCCGGGTCTCTACACGCATCAGCTCCCATTGAGGAATTCCCGAGCGGATCCCGTAAATTAAGGACCGCCGCGTACAATTGGCAACAAGTTGCCTGTACTCTTCAGCCCGATGCACGGCTTTTTATGATACCGGATTTCCCGAGCGGATCCAGAATGATCGCCGTGGTCTAATTGGCAAACACGTTGCCTGGTTCCTTCAGCCCCGGCGCACGGCTCCCCTTATACCGGTTATCCCACATCCTAGAGGACACGTCCGGTTTTCCCTCTCCATTGGCATTATTTTCAGGCTAGCTTATGTTTTAGTCCTGATGATGATCCATGTATTTAATGTATGGATCGAAACGCCGTCGACACACAAAACACCTTATACACTACTTTGAAATGTTTACTGTTGTGTAAAGGTGTATTAATATGATTTGTTGGTCCCATTGTGTATACATTTAACAAATCAATAGCCCTGCCTGAACTTGTTGTTAAAGTGTATATGTTGTTCACTTCTTCCCTTGTCGTTTATGTAGTGAGGTCACAGGCCTGTGCCTCACTCACTTGTATTGTTTCAAATCTATTCATTTAATTGCTTTGTTATTAAATATTGGGCCTCTGTCCGGCTGGACATGTCACTTACCGATATAGTACTGATTGGGTCTATATTTGTATTTAATGTCTTACAATTGTAGAATTCCTAGGGACCACTGTTCCTTATAATAGATAAGCACCCAAGGTCCCTGGCTGACTCGAATTGGGTTCCCTTGTTCCTTCTAAATATATGTCCTCAGAAGAGGCGGACTGCTCTGAATACAGCACCGCATAAAAGTCCCTAAACTGGACCACTATAGAGGATTCGTCCGACAGGTCTGTCCCACTCTCCGTCTGAAGCGAGCAAACAGTGTTAGCCTGTCTTTGAGCTTGTAATCGCGTGGCCAAGAGTCTGCCGCTTTTGTTGCCATCAAGATAAAACAGGTGCTTCAAGCGCAGTATGGCATATTCTGCCAGATACTGATCCAGCCCGGCTAGTTGTTTCCGAGCCGCTTCCAACTGGCGCCACACCCTTGGGGTCCCAGTTCGGTGATGAATTCCCTCAAGCTCCCCGACCCTCTCCTGGAGCTCTGCTCTTTTGAGTTTCCTCTGTTGGTTGTCAGCAGCCGAGAGGGATATAAGCTCCCCCCTGACCACTGCCTTTAACGCATCCCAGATCATCGGGAGGGATACCTCCTCATTATCGTTGGCTTCTAGGTAATCCGTGATGACTTTTAATCTTAACCGGGACATCTGGTTTCCGCAATAGGGTCTCTCGTAGGCACCATTGCCGCCGGGCCTGTCGTCGTAGGGGGGAGTGAATCTCTAAAACAAGGGCTGAGTGGTCCGAGAGAGTTCTCGGCTCAATCTCGACCGTGCAAAGAAGCCGGTATAAGTCCTGGGAGCCCAGGAAATAATCTAGTCGGGCGCAAGACTTATGAGCATGAGAATAGAATGTGAAGTCCCTGGTGTTTTGGTGGGAGGCCCTCCACAGGTCCACCAACCCCACCTCCCTCAGCCAGGCAATACCCGCACCTGACAGAGATCCAGACCACCCCTCCCTTTGTACAGAGCGGTCAAGGTCCATGTCTAAGACTGTATTGAAGTCGCCCCCCACCAAGACCAAACGATCTTGTGAAGTGAGCGTCTCGTCTAGTGCCTCCCGGATGAAGCGCTCCTGCCCCTCGTTCGGTGCGTACAAGGAACCCAATGTGAGTGTTTGTGAGCCCAGCTGTAGTTGGTGTACAAGGAGGCGACCTTTAATTTCAACTAACTTAGGACCGACAGAACCTTTGAACGTGCGTGAAAAACTAGCCACACCTCATGCTTTTCGCCCCAAAGAAGAAAATAGCTGCTGTGGAAAGGCCCTGGCCTTAAGTCGCTTGGCGTCTCCCGCCAGAAGAGGAGTCTCCTGGAGGAGGCAAATGTCTGCACCGGTATGCTCAAGATAGGAGAGGATTGCCCTGTGTTTGACAGGATTATTCAACCCCTTAACATTCAGAGAAACGATCTTTAGAGTGTCGCCCAAAGACATAGTAAGAGTGTAAGGGGTTGCTGTGTTGGGATGACTTGACCCCCTGTCCCGCCCTCCCCAACAGCTTGTCGGGTCAGATCTCGAAGCATTGAGGATGAATTCCCATCTATTCCTGTGAGCATATCACATTGGTACTTGAAAAACAAACATTTAAAGAAAACCCCCCCAAAACAGAACTACTTGCAAACTCAAACAAAGTCTCTGGGGAAGCCAGGGTCAGAACCCCCAACCCTGCCTCTCAACGAGAAAGTTTCTTGATGGGGTTTGTTGTGGCCAAAGAGGTGATTCGGGGACCGCTCCCCTCACGTACCAGCATAGTGTCCATCGTGCACACCAATGTGTATCAAGATAAGCTACATTGCTCAACCCGTCTCTCCTGTAGCCGTGCCTCCGGCAAGGCTCTCGAGCACTGCCTTTCTTTCCTGCGCCATCGCCTCAGGGTCAGGCTTTGAAGGTTTCTTGGTTCTCCGCCTCCGTCGCTCCCATTGGCCTGCTCCATCCCCAGCCTCGTCCCTGTGCCCCAGCCCGACCTCTGGTTGCTCGATCCGTAAGAGATCACAGGCTGCGCCGAGGGAGCGTAACTGGCGCATGAAAGGGGTGGCCTCAGGCATACAAGATACTGGGCGAAACTCATCTCTTTTGGAGGGTGACAGCTGAGAGATCTTGGAACAGTTGCACAGAGTGGCCCCTAAAAAGCGTCGCATCAGACCCCCGCACTGTTCGTAGGATGCGCTCTTTCAAAGGGAAACTGTGGACGCAGGCAAGAATATCCGGTGGAGGCATATTTGAAGCTCTGGGAGGTCCAATACGGTGGACCCGATCTAGACGGATCTCTGACTCGAACGTGTCACCCAAGATTTGGGCGAACAGGGCCTGGACGAATTCCTCCACGTTTCCTGCTTCCGCCGAGGGGGGAGCATTCCGAATCCCAATGTTATTTCGCCTCGACCTGTTCTCCAGGTCCTCCGCATACGCTTGGAGGTCAATTTGTCTGTCGGAAAGGCAAATTATTTCTTGACGCAATTGTTCCAGCTCTTCTTTCCTAGTGGTTTGGCTCGATTCTAACGTGTCGACTATCGTCCAGGTCAGAAATTTCCAGCCGAACTCTTTGCAGGTCCCGGGCCAGGTCTCCTTTAATCTGCTGGAGGTCCTCCTTGAATGAAGAGAATAAGGATTCCATGTAGGAGCGGGTGACGTGGGCCTCTTCCTCGTTACCCCCGCGGTGAGTGCGGAGCCCGCTGGGGGGGGGGGGGTCAGGAGGCAGGAGCTTGACGAGCATCTCCTTCAAAGTGCGGTCTTTTTTTACCCTGGCGGTCGCCATTCTCCTACAGCCAGGAAAGGGCACAATACCCGCACTAGGGGCGGGGGGGGCGGCACGTTCAGTGTTCTCAGCTACGCCGCCCAATGTAGTGGGATGTTGCGTCTCCGGGCCATACACCACTGGCCACTAGTAATCTCTTGTGGTGTGGAGCTCCGGGTGAGGCCCAGGTGTTGAAAGTGGGAGCAGATCCCGCACTGCCACAGGGGTCTCTCGGTAACGACTCTCTCAACAGGCCTCCCCACCACTCCAGCGCTTTACTTGGGCAGCTCCTCTGTGCTTAGGCGCGACACCCTGCCGTCCCAGCGCAGCCCTCTACGCTGTGCCCAGACCGAGCCTTGTGCTTCTTTGTACTTCCACTCTGTAATTCAGGCCCAACCAGACAATGTCTTGCGCAGGGTAGGCCTTGCCCTCCTGACCTGCCCCAAGAGGTCAGTATTCGCCGGTGATATCTCTAGCCCCGGCCTGGAATCTCAGCACGCCCCGCTGCGCGCTCTCTCAAGAGGGGGACTGGCTGTTGGGCTCCACTCCGCCTCCTAGGCCCAGCGCAATCCGGTCCACCAGGGGGCAACTGGCTGCTTTCATGGGACGGAGCAACAAGGCACCAGGGCCCTCAAGGGAGGGGGGCACAGTGTTCTTTATGCTATGTGGGCGCGGGGGGGGGAGGGAAGACGCCCCTGTGTCCGCCAGACACCCCCAGACAGTCCCGCTCCAGGGCCCGGGGGGGGGGGGCCAGATCACGCTAGTTACAGGGAAGCGCAGAGGTCTCCTCTCACCGTGGGGGGAGAGGGGGAACACTGAACGCACCCCCCAGGCCGCTTCCTTTGCGCTTCTCCGGCAGCCGCTCCAGCCGCACCTCCCAGGCCCGTCTCACTCCACGTCTGGTGGCCTATTGCGCAGGCAGACCCTGCTGCCCCGCTGCTCCGAGGCGTCCGTGCCGTCCTCGCTCCCCAGGCAGGGGGGGGGGGGATGTTGAGCCAGCAGAAAAGCGCCGCAGGCCGGGACACTCCGCGACCTGCAGCATGAGTCCCAGCGGCCGTGTGCCTCTCCTCCAGCACTCCGATCGTGATGGACGTCCGCTCACTCCGCCATCTTGGCCACACCCCGCCATTCCAGTTTAAACCCAGCCATGTACAAACCAGTCTTGACTGGATTCAAGCTAGCTTGGCTGATGAGGGGTGTTACCCTAAAACCAGTCCCAGAATGCTTGTTTCCGGTCCAGAGAAGACCTGGCTTGGCACTTCGGGCTGGACTGTTCCCATAAGGAACAGGGTGAAGACCGATTTGCATATGGCTGGGTCTGAACTGGGGTGGCGCTAAGTGAGCTAAAGAACGATGATGGATTTAACTCAGGTCTGTGATTCGGGGCGAGTGTCTGAAACGTTTCTGCGCTCCGTCCATCATCTCCTTGTGTTAACTTTATAAAAGTGGCATTTTCAAAATTGTAATAAAAAAATATGACTTTACCATTAAATAGAGTTTTTCATTTTTCATTACATTTTGTAAGACCACAAATATGATATACCTACCTGCTACCAATTGGACATTACAGCTTATTAAATGTGATAACGAATGCCCAATGTTATTCTATGGGAGGGGTAGGTCTCCCAGTAGTGAAAAAAGAAATTAGGAGTTTTTCACTGCCAGGACATGTAAAACATGTCCAGCCTTTTAATTACACTGCGTCCTGCCCTATGGGCTACCTAGGGCCTGTCTTAGGGGTGACATCTTTAAAAAAAGGGGAGTTTAAGGCCAAGTCGACATGGCAGTTTAAAACTGCATTCAGGCTGCAATGTCAGGCCTGGGACATATTTTAAAGTGCTACCTAAGTGGGTGGCACAATAAGTGCTGCAGATCTACTAGCAGCACTTAATTTACAGGCCCTGAGTTTATGGTATAACACTCTACAAGGGACATACAAGTAAATTAAATATGCCAATTAGGTGTAAGACAATCAAACCATGTTTAGGGGACTGAGCACAAGTACGTTAGCACTGGTTAGCAGCGGTAAAGTGCACAGTCCTAAGGCAAACAAAATCTAATTCGGCAAAAAAGTGGAGGGTAAAGGCAAAAGGATTGGGGATGACCCTGCAGTGAAGACCAGGTCCAACACAGACACTAGTCTACAAACATACATACAAATGACACCAACTTAACCTAAAACTTGAGCCAGTCACTTTGCTCCTTCCTCCCTTTTATCTGTACCTCTTCCCATCCTAACAACGTGGCACAATGACATTGTCCTCAAATCTAGTTATACTTCCAATTTGGCATGCCTCCAACATTGCCAAAAATAGCCTTGAGGTGAAATGAACCATAGAGTTTCACAACCTTTTCTTTAAGGTACAAATTAAGACACCAAGCATCACCCCTTGGTGACAATCCTGAGCTGTATGTGTATAAAAGAGTCCAACCCAGCACCTACCGCTATTGTGAATCACTACCAGCTGCCAGTGCTGGGCCATTAGGCTCCCGTTTTTTCGCTCCTGCACATGTACTCTCAAAAAGACTCAGGGAGGACATAGGTTATGTAACTAGTCTACAGTAGATCACATTTGTTTATCCTGCACACTTCGTCAGCAGGACCCTATGATATACATATGCACCTTTATTACCGCCAAATAAAGAATGCACTAAAAAAAAGGGTTGCAGGGTGAGAGGGACAAGTGTTGTCACTGTCCGGATAATAGCAACAATGACCTGGGAGTTAATCACACATGCCAGTTACAGTCCCTTGCCATATTTAGATTTTCTAGCCTAAAGTTGGCAGACTACATGAATGTTGCAAATACATATCAGAGAATGACATGTTCTGTAAACTAATATCTGGCAGATTAACCGCAATTGATGAAAATTGGAGACCATATTTAACAAATTGAGAAAGATTAAGATGGTAAAATGTCATTTTTAGGTTGGTCATTGTACATGCAACATGTGCAGACACCTCTTAGCCTCTGCAGTCATGAAGTGCGATCGCACAATTTAAAAAGTAGCAAAATAAAAACACAAAAAAGGCAGCATACACGCTTAGTCTGATAAAGGTCAAAAATAAATAAACTTATTATCTGGGATTGATCTTAGAACATTGAACAAGGGCTTACACGTCACTTGTTCCTCTCAAATTTATAAAGCTTCCTCTCAGACTGATGTGAAGGAGAGAGGGATCCATGAATATGATGCATATATCTATTCCTCAAGACAGTAACAGGTATAAACCTTCTGAGACGACATGTGTTTTGGACGGCTTCTGGACCCCGCCTGATAATCCACAAGAAGTAATGTGCAATGTGTGGGGGGGGATGCATGGGACTAGGGACACTTTCATGAAGGTGAACTTCTGTCTGAAGGTCCACGATTGCCAGTGCCCTATTCTGGAATCTAGTCAGTGCAGAGTTTAGTAAGTACATAAGTGCTACAAGGAGTTTTTCAGGGTAAATGCAGCAAATGGGGGGGGGGCAAGACGGGGAGGGGGGGGCAAGACGGGAGGGGGGGGGCTGGGCTCATTTTAGGCTCGCATTGGCCGGTTTCTGGAGATGTGTAGATAAGCCAACTCTTTCTCCCTGTTCTCTCTCCTGCGCCTAGTGGCTTCCTTCTATTGTCTCAGGGTGACCCTTACAGTATACTGCTGATACTTTAATGAGAGGCTTTACCTTTATACAGGGCTCTGCTTGACTATCTAAATCTGGAGATACAATATGCAATAATTTGCAAGTACAAAAACAGAAGATACAGTCTACCACGTTTCACTACATCTGGCACCAAGACTTCCAACCTAAAAGACTTAAATGAATGACCCCATGTGCTTTAATCATGTTAGACTTTGAGTGGCTATAGGGATACATACATACAGACACAGAATGTGTGGGATACGAATTCACGAGAAAATGTGACAGAGCTGGATCTCCCAGGTGTGTCTAAGAGTACGTAAATTGTCACACCTACTACAGAAAGTAGACCAATTGGGTTGCATCATTAGAGGAAATGGTCCCTGCTGAGATATTTCCCTCCAACACAAACAAGAGTTGCAAATAAAAGCAGCACCAACATGCTTTTTTACTCTAAATTCATTTTGATGAGATGTGCCATGAAAAGTCACAATAGGGTATATGGTATGAACAAGTCCATTGCCATTTAAACAAGCATTGGCATAGCCAATAGGTCTCGCCTTTGGGACCTTATAAGTGTTTAGCCATGCAACACTTGATGTTGTTGCACCAAGGATATTGTGCTGGATAACTAAACACTTATAAGGTCCCAAAGGCGAGACCTATTGGCTATGCCAATGCTTGTTGGTACTCATGATTTGGAGGATGCTGGCAGCGTGGGCGATGATCCTCCATTGCTGCCCCTGATTTCGCATCCATGCCAGGTGGTCTCAATCGGGTCTGGTTGTTAAAGACCTTGTAAAGGGCCCTAAATGTACCTCAGGGTCCTTGTTGGCACCCCATCAACCCCCTGCCCTCCTCCCATCATCCTCTCACCTCCAGTCTTCACACCGCAACGACCCCCGCCCCCACAACAAAGACCAAATGTTCTTTTCGCCCAGGGCCCTGTCCCAGTTAATCCGATTTAGGGCCGGCCCTGGAGACACGTAGCGCTATATAAAACCTTTAATTAAGGAGTACTAGCAACGATACGCACTTCTGTTAAAAGAGCTTTATCATGGTGGTCAAATCAAATACTACCTCTTATCTAGTTGGCACATTTCCAAGCGATCCCCCTTTACAGATGTGCCCCAGAGCTGAACGTGCTGCGTCCAAGATGACAGGGTGCGTCAGCAGTGACTTGGGCCGTGTTCACAAGGCCCCATTCGAAGCCCGGGGCCTGGACATGCCTCATGGCTTGACGTACACTCTGCCAGCGCGGAGGGGGGCAATGGACCCCCGCCACCAACGAGCCCTTTTCTGGCGCTTCCGGTTTGCATCAGCTCTGTGCCCCCGGGCCAGGCTTGTTCGCGGCTTCTTCTCTCTAATCCTTCGCTCAATTGGCCAATAACAATCAATTTCCTTCCGCCCACTCATGCGGCCTTGAGCCTCTAGGTGACGGCCCCCCAGGCCCCGTCCTCTGGGGAGGGGGACCCAGGGTACGGGGCTGGCTGCACGTCTCGCCTCCTCATCCTTCTGTCTGCGCACTGAGGCCCTGTGGGTGTCACCGCGCGTCTAGGAGTGAGCTAGAGTGACTGACAGAGGAGGAGAGGCCCCATTGAGAGAGTGGGGGAGACGCAGAGGCGCACGGCCGTTACATGCTAGCGCTTGGAAGCTGAACTCTTGGGTTTGAGGGCAGTCACTCGCTCCTGTCTGACCCCTTACCACTGTTACCACAGTTGGAGCAGCTCCCCTTTTCCAGTCTAAAAGGGGTAAAGGATCACCCCCAAACGGTCTTTCTTTATTATTTTATTAAAGCATACACAGTAGTGAAGGCACTTTACTCTAACAAAATACACCACGGATAAAAATAAATATAACAATTGACATAAGAACTTGAAAATCAAAAACATAAAACTTGAAAATGAAACATAAAACCCTCTGCTCAACAGTAAACAAGCTATTATTACTTATAAAAGGTGTTCTATTCTGATCAAACTCGACCAGAACCTCCCAAGGCACATACAGTAGGCTAAAAACTTCAGTCAAAGATATCCGACACTCCACTCACAAGAAGTAACGCTTACTGAGGTGCAGGGAAGGGGTCACTACAAGGGGGAACTAGCAATGCAAACAAGCAGTAGCCGCGCGGCCGTGAAAGTGACGCGGCCGCGCGGCCACAAAAGTGACATAGGAGCGGGGGCGAGCGAGCGCGGCAGCCTGCTGAGCTGACCAGACGCTCGTGCGTCATGGCCTGTTCTGTGCGGTTACCCGCACGGCCGGCATGTGTTTCCAATTATCGCGCCCGCGTCTGGGCACGATAATTGGAAACAGATGCCGGCCGTGCGGGTAACCGCACAGAAAAGGCCATGACGCACGAGCGTCTGGTCAGCTTTCTGAAGCCCCTACAAGAAGTCTCGCGCTATGCGAGCAGTGCTACGCACTGCAACGCTAGGCGCAAGACCTAAAAACTCAAAAAGCAACAGCTCTACATTTAAGATGCTATAAGGAAACTCTATAGCATTAAGTACCAGAGCTTATCACTACAGTCCAATCCCCCCCAAAAAATCGAAACCGCCATCGAACTTCTGACAACAAAGTATCCAAGTGACCCCTTTGAAGGGGTTTTCCTAGCTACAGAAGTAAACAAGCATTGGCATAGCCAATAGGTCTCGCCTTTGCGATCTAGTAAGTATTTGGCCATGCAGCACATCGATAACACGATAACAAGTAAAGGCGCTCTTAAAGTGAAAGCGGCAGTGATCAGAAAGTGAAAGCAGCCCCGTTCACAAACAATTAAGGCGCACTTAAATGTAAAAGCAGCGCCCTTCACAAACAAAAGGTGCACAAGGTGAAAGCGGCGCCATCACAAATAATTAAGGAGTGAGGCCATGCTGTATGGTAAAGCGCGGTGCTCACCTCTGCCACTTCTTACATTTCGATTGATGTTTGCCCGAATGCCGTGCGTTCCTAAACTAGTGCCAACATCTGTGCATGAATGACGTATGTTTCTCGAAACTGAAAGCACCGTCATCTAGAAACATCAACATTCCAAACATGAGCCGAGGCAATCTAAAGACAAGCCTAAATAAATAAATAAATAAACAAGGAGGCACTACAGTTGTACAGTTACACACACAAGTCGGGGAATAGCAAACAAAAATGGCAACTTGACACTTCAATCCCAATGTGAAAAGAACAGACACTACAACGCAAGACCCCATCCATCACTACCACCACCCCAAAGTCACCAGACACGGAAGAGCACACTGACGGAGGTCGGCAGGCCCCCACGACACACCCACCCCAAGTTTCAATCCTTACCCCAAGTTTCAATCCTTACCCCACCTGCACCGCACCCACGCACCTCCCCACGGTCGCCGGAAGTGAAGCCCCCCACAGCGACCTAAAAGTGCCTGCTAATTTGCACCCTGGGGCATAGCTGTCCTTTTGTTCTAAATTGATGGAAATAGTGGTAACTAGACTACACCAAGGCTTTTGGAAAACGGTGATATATTACATTCCCTGCATATGTCCTGCAGGGGATGGACACAGCATTGATTACAGCTACTAATGATTTACTGCAGATGCGACTAAAGGGTGGATGTGTGCTGGTGTTGCGTTTCGACCAGTCCGCTATACATTCCCCATAGGTCTTTGTGGCCATCTTGGAATGGTGCTTGAGCTGATGCATTCTGCATTAAAAAGGTAGCATTAAAAAGGTAGCATTGTTCCTGATGATCCTTTTGAGTGGCACTGTCGCAGTTTCCTGCTGCTCCTTCACTAGGGTCATGTGGTACTCCTCAAGACTGTTCTGAGTCCGATTCTTTCTGATATTCAAGTTCAGTGTCTCTGATGAATGGAGCGCCTTCGCA
Source organism: Calotriton arnoldi (assembly GCA_963921515.1). NCBI lineage: Eukaryota > Metazoa > Chordata > Amphibia > Caudata > Salamandridae > Calotriton > Calotriton arnoldi. The sequence continues at coordinate 5,718,162 of CAWUFW010000060.1, forward strand.
ATGGGTTTCTGTGTTCGAGTAGGTGCTGCTCGCTTTTGGCTTTCAGGTGGTATCAGGAATAGACTAGGTCTGTTGAAATTAAAGTTGACTGGTGTCCTTGACTGAGTGAAATATAACACATTACCCATACATATTTGTAAGATTCTGTTAGCAAATGTTGTGAAACAATTGTTGAAGTCATTTCGAAATACCAAGGAATGCGGAAACAAGAATGAGAACATTACACAGGACCTCTCCTAGAAACTTCAGGTTCCTCAGAATTTGCGCAGTTCTTGAAACATCATATTAAAACCAGTCCAGGAACCACTGTGCGCTACATAAACTACCACATTTTTAAGTAAGGACTTCTCATCAAGACATGTGGACAAGTTTACATTATTGACTGCGCCCCCGTTTTTTCAATATAGAAGCGAACTCTGAAGAAACCTGAATGTGGGGATTTCTCAGTCACTGGTCTGAACAGAGCCTATGTCTGGTTCTGGTTATCCACATTCAAGCGGTGTCCTTTCTGCAGAGCTTAATTTGAGCCGGTGCTTGCAGATGGCGGCACTGGCGCTCATTTTTAAAGGCTGGGATTTCTTTTTCATCATTGGACTTTGACCCAGAGCAAGAGAGAGCGTTAGAAAAGGGATGAAGAGATAAGAGTGACAAAGCTAGAAAGCAGTGATGAGCAAGAGTCTGGAGTCCTGAGATGAAGGGGCAGAGAGTGTGTGGTGGCGGATGAAAGAGGCCGGAGGCGGGATCGACTTTAGCCTTGATATTCGCAACCCTGAAATTCAAGCAGTGCGTGAGCTTCATGGGAAGAAACTTTGGACCCCGGACTTAATCTTATACAAATTAAGCACTGCGCCTTCTGCGACAGGCCCAGTGCCTGCTGAGCTCAAATATTCCTTTGCAGGAGCATGTATGCTTGAGTTTAAACGTTCATAGAAACATGGCTGGTCATGACCCTTTTGCTCATTTTGCAAAAGATATCTGTGCTCCGCTGGCAGTGACTTATTAATGTAGCCATGTAATGTTTTTAAGCGATTCTGCAGCCAAGGAATGCTTTAGAGCTTGTGTAAAATAGGGGGGGGGGGGGGGGGGAGAAGAAAAGGCAGGGTAATTAGGCCGATTCCAGTCTGAATGCTTGGCGGAAGAGCGGCGTCTCCCGGGTTTTGCTAGATTTCTTGTAGACAGCCTCGTACTGGATGACGCAAAAGCAGGGAGTGTCCAAGGGAAGAGCTTTCAGTGTGTAGTGATCTTACTGAAGGCAGACCTGGTTAAAGCCACTTGGCTTCTTTTAACTAGCAGCGATTTAAAAACAAGCTGCTAATTAAAACAAGCAGCCGAACCAGCTGTGTGGGAGAGCTCGGTGGGAGGGAGTGCAAACATGGAGCATTTGTTTATGTAAGTCAAATGAAGCGCGGCTGCGATGCGCTGAAGACAAATGGTGGGGGCGGGCACCTGAATGCAGAAGCCTCCCTGCGCGCGCTGCTGCTCGCTCCCGAGACCCCTAGGCCATGGAAGTCTCTTGGAAGTCTGAAGTGATTCCAAGAGGCCCTCTCCTAGAGCAGCGCATGCGCACTGCGCTAGGCGAGACCTAAAAATAAATAAACACCTACGACCATCCCATTTCAAAGAACTTGTGTGCCCAGTGCAAAGATACTGTCCTATCACTGAACTGCACCACAATGAATCACTACCTCCCAAGACATGCACCCAAGTATACATCTGGTCCAGGTAGATGAGCAACTGCAGTACCAGATCTGATCACCAAATCCAGACAGTCAAGCACCACACTTTTTAAATTGGAACCGACCCACAACAAATATTGTCAAGACACCAGAGTTTATAAACCATTGGGATATACTTAATACTCCTTTCTCTCTGGCCATGAAGGCTGTGGCTCTACGCGAACTGCTACATTTTCCTAGTGACATGCAAATTCCACATAAACTTGAGGACCCATCAGATTTGTGTCATTAGCTACAACCTACTAGCTCTGGGTGATTACTAATGAAACAACTAAAGTTAAACAGGTCAGAACTCAGATAGGTAGACATTTTAACACAGACTTTTCACTGAAAACCATATAGTCTAAAGAGTTTGAACCATCAAAGTCATTATACCAACTATGGAGGCTAGATGTGGCTATGGATTTGAACCTCTCTCAGTTCCCTCAAATGAATCAAGTTAAAAATCAATCATTCCCTCATATAAAATGGTCATGTCAGGTTTTCACTTATTTGGGGATCTCTGAAAGAATACAAGCCACCAGCAACCTAGAACTCTACTCTTTAGCCAATACCGCAGAGCATGTCTCAGAGTGATACCGAATCCACAGTGAATTCAGAATGCTTCTGAAAGGTAACTTCTTATCCTCAATACCTGGACAATCATTTCACTGGTCCCTCGGGCTCTATACATGACTGTGTCTAGGTGCATCACTTTCAAAGCAACGTGCACTGCTTTTTGTTCTGTTCACAGCTCAATATCGCTCTTCCTTCACCATAAACTCTGTACCAACCAACAAACAAACAAAAGCAGTTTGATATATGTTGGCTTCACTCTTGACTTCCCTTGATTTAAACATCTTCCATTAGTGGAAGCGCCTCAGTTCAAATGGCTACGATAGAAATCGCTCCCTGATGGAATAAGATTAATTGGCAACCACCTCCAATACCATAGAGAAATAAAAACATGCTCTTTATGCCTACTTAACTATAGTTAACTCCAAAATAAAAAGGTAGCTATCTGCATTAGTGACAGAAGCTATTCTCACAGTATTTTTCAACCGCCCATGGTTATGCCTGGTGACACTGCAGCACCATGTTTATAGGAAGTCTCCAAACTTCACACATACACTTCACCCAAAACCTACCATGCAGGAATAACAAGCAACCCCCTTTTCACTCCGAAAGCACACCCAGGACTGTGATACAAATCTGAGCACTCTGACCCCATAAGAGACAAAAGAGTTTTATAATTATTATAAAATATAATACTATTACATACCATGGCACGCCAAGGTGGAAGAGTGCTATATAGATAGTAAACTATATAAATGTGTATGTGTCTACACAAGACCTATTTCACGCCACAGCAGCTCTAGCGCGCAGGCATTCTCCCCAAACCTCACGGCCCCCGCTGCTCACTTACGAACGCGGATTTCTTCCATATGGTGTGGCAGTGCTCTTCTATGGCACATTATTGGCAGCTAATACTACTCTGTCTCTCGAGTCCTGAGTAGCTCGATTGAGCTAGCACCCAAACTTGCCCTTCTAGGCCTCCTGGATGAGGTTGGGGGAGCCCGTGAGGATGTGACGTTCGTGGGCCTAGCAACAGTGGTCACCGAAAGGGACATTGCGCACAAGTGCAAATGTCAACACCCTCTGACACCACCAGAGTAGGAGGCTAGTATGAATTGGTCTGCCAAGCAGGAGGAGCTTATCTATATCGCATGGGGCTTTACCCGCACATATAATAAGATATGGGACAAATGGGGGAGGGGGGGGGGGGACTACTACGACTATCGGTTTGCTCAGGGGGGGGCGTGACCCCCAGACGATGATCCATCTTGATCTGGGTGGTGCAGTGTGAAATTATATTTCACTTTTTTGTTGCAACTATGCTTCGAAAACCAATAAAATGTGTTTATAAAAAATAAATGTGTATGTTACATGCATTATCACTTTTTGCCCTCCATCTCAAAGTTCAAGAACTTCACCTCTTGGGCAAGCTATACTGTGTGCACATACTGCTCATTGGTGGTGGCCACACCTCACCACAAAAGAACTACATTCTGAAGTTGTTTTTAGTACTGGAAACAGCAGATTATGATTTATATGGGGGTCCTAGAATCGGATCAACAGCGGTTACTATCAATGTATAACCCATTGTGCCGACTGCAAAGGTGTTCCTTATTTGTACAGTTAAAAACAATATTGTGATGTCTTTGCATGCAAAACACCATAGATCGATCACCAGTTTACATTCTCTGCAGTTCAGAGAGACATCTCACAGTGGTTACATTTGGATGCAAAGATATGGATATTTTGTTTCTGCACATAATGCATGCAATTTTACAGAAGACAGGAGGAAGACCATACAAGCGACTAAAAAGACCCATAAGACATACATAGCCACTGCATTCCTTGTTTCTTGTGTGCTGCTTAATGGAATAAGCCAACAGGTGGGGAAGCACTGCAATCCATGCTACCCAATGGTCAGTTACGACACGAAAGATATAGAAATCAGTCAATAAATGAATTTCCATAGTGGCCCAGAGAATGGGGGAGCCACTCTCCCTTTGCAGCCGCCCCAGCGGAGGTAGGGGAGAGGAAAAGCGTCACATGGACAGGGCACCAGCAGCTTCCCCATATCATGCTGCACGGAGAGTTATAGGAGTGTTCGCTCCAGACTCCAAGAAGGTTAACTCCTCCACTAGAGGGTCACACAGCTCTACCTTGGCTGAGTTTGCTACTCCTGCATAAGCCACAACGCAGGGTGTCTCCAAGTCTGGTTAACACTGCAGGCACCGGAACACAATCCGTTACTACTCTGGCCCTATTCATTTCTGAGCCATGCTCTCAAGGGCAGACTGTGGTGATTCCAGCAGAAGGCAAGCCCTCGCAGGCTGAGTCAGTTTGCCAGTGCAGGCTTTGGAGCAGAGGTGGTGGGAGAAGTCTGTTGGGTTGGATTTTGCCCTGTGTGCCATTTGTTAGTAGGGCAGATTTCAGCATGGCAGGAGGTAGAGGGGTTGAATGGTTCAGGCTTGGCCCGGATTGCTCTGAAAGGTAGGGTCACGGCAGAGTTTGCCAGTGGCTGCTCATGAGGTGACAGGACACAGGTGGACACGTGGGTCAGATTTTGCCTTGGACAAACTGGTTGGGGGGGGGGGGGGAGAATTGATGGTGGTTTAAAAGATTATGATGCATGCTTCAGGGTGGTCAGACAGGAGGAAACAGGAAGATCATGGTTTGCATTAGGTGCCCTGAGGGACACATACACATTTGAGTTGATCAGTGACTGCTCACAGAGTGGCAGAGAAGGAGGGGACAAGCAGGTCAGGTTTTGCCTTAGGTATTTGCTTGGATGTGGGGATGGGCGAGTTGGAGTTTACAAGTACATGCTTCTTTGGTGGCAGTCCAAGTTTCACTTTGGTCACTGTCTGGAAGGCATGGAACACTCCTCTGCCAGTACCCATAAAAAAATGGCAGAATCATTCCAATGTTCATTTTTTTTATTTACATCCCAAACTGCAAATGCCATCTTATTGGGTTATTTTATCCTCCACGCACTGCTGGTGTAAGATTATTTTTTCATTAGCAATGATATAGGATGGCATTATAAGCAAAACAATAAAACATTTACCTTAATGCATCACTATATGGAACAATTATGGTCAGACCCAAAAAGAGTGGAGTCTTGTATCATACAGTGGAGGATTCTCACATTCAAAGGGTCCTTTAGACCCTAAGGTATTGTCCATTGCAAAATAACATGATCACTAATAGTATTTGCAAGGGACTATTGTGTGTGTTTTGCACTGGATTAATACGAGTCTGGCAATGAATGGAGAATAAGGTATTTGTGAAAATTTGCTATTAACTTTACTGCATAAATCAATTTGACCTGTTGGCACCTGCTTGCAGAAACCACAATGCAAACACAGGACTGAGCACAATGTGAACTCAACTAACGAAAGGGGCTTGTGCTAAAACGGGTGCAAATTGCAATTAATCCCTTTTTAGCAATAGCATCTAAAATTCATGTCTCTTTGGAAGCCTCCTCTTGTATTACATTACCCTCATTTCAAGGTTTGGGCTTGAAAGCTGTACCGAGAGATTATTTAATTTGTAATCAACGAAGATACTATAGCCATGACAACTCTGTTGTACAATTTATGTGGTTGAGAGCACAAGTTACCATTTGAGCAAATGTCTGCTGCTGATCCCCATCACTTAACCGATGATTTGAAACTGGAAGGAAGCCGTTTAACATTCATACAAATCGTACTCGCCCTACAGACTCAGATTCTTTCAGGACACTTACTAAAGGCCAAATCCATATTATGGTCAACTGTAAGTTACACAATCGGCAAAAGTTGCCATTCTTATGTGTAGGATTTTACAATTAAGTGGCGCAGTGCAGCATGCATTACACGTCTCAGAGCTCATGGCCTATACATTTTGATAAAATCCAAGTGAAGAATCAAGATCAAGTTAAAAAAATAAATAAATAAAAGATAATCAAAAGTGGGAAGAATACTGCGCTGCATGGTGCAAAAGCATGAATCTGCTCTTCAGCCTTCACTTGCCCCAATGACATAACTACTGCTCAGGACTCACTTGCGAAGCACATCCAGTTGCTCCTTCAGCTCTTCTTTTTCTGTGTCTTGGGTTTTGGTTTGCATCTCTTGGTTCATCATCTTCCACTGCAACTCAGACAGTTTGTCCTTCAAATCAGTGATTGTCTGGTGAGGATTACAAAAGGAAAAACTCAGAGGTTTCATCAGAGGTGATACTACAGCATATAGAAATGACCAGAAGAGACAAGTCCGGTCATTGACTCTCTAGATTGCCTTACTTAGCTCTTTAGGCATATTAACCGGCTGGTAAACGTTTTGCTTGAAATACAGCTAATGTTCAAAAATCTGTGAAAGAAGCCACGTGAATGTAGTTTATAATGCATAATGCAATGGTCATTTCTATATTTTTCAATGAGCCTTTAAAAGCTTGTGAAAGGATCCAAATTGTAAAACTGAGGAGCAGTCAGTTGCAGCAGTGTAAGAATATCCACGTCCCAGCAGTGTAAGCATATTCACATTGATGGCAAGCAAGCAAAGACACTTCAATCACACACCACAATCTCATAATCCTTGACTTCCTAGAGCATGGGTGCCAAATGGCCCTAATTATCACTGTGCCTTTGGATAAGTGAACACCTGCATACTGGAAAATGGCATGATTAAGAGTTGAAATTGCAGAAGCTATCGAATGGGAAAATTCTGAGCAAACTGAACCTGGGTGGCATTCAGTTAAAGACTTGGCCACTCTTTGACAAAGTGAATACCCTGCCAAGTCGCATGGTTACCCACTGAACTCTTACGAATCAGAAGCACCTGCATGAACTCACTACAAACCATTCAATTAGCTCTTTCTACTTCCCCCACCAGATAAGTTTCAGCCCCATTTGTTTAGTACTCCATTCCACCGCCCCAAATTATCCCCATCGGTCATATGATACACTCATGATTTATCCTCTACACTCGCCTACATAACCAGCTTTTCCTCTTCCACCTCACAGAGCTATCCCTCTGCCTCTTCCTTCATGAGGGCACAAACACCCAAAGGCTGTTCGGTTGGTCATCAGTTCTGCATTTCCTCCACATTGCTCTCCCACTCAGAGACCAGCTTTGCATATTTAGCCACTGTGGCTAGATATACATACTTCCACATAAACAGCTTCCAGTTGTTATCTCTCTCCTTTGATCTATGTGATTATACCCGACAATTAGTGCTTTGAGCCACCTCAAAAAGAGATTTATTTTTTCATCAATTATCTAGTTCGTCAAGTACAATTATCATTTTTAGCCAGTCTCTTGCGCATACCACTGAAAAGGAATTCTTTATTTAGCAGTAAACAATCGCATGAGAAGCTCATTACTGAGTCACAGAATAAAACTGGTATGCAAGTTTATTAATTGTCCAAGGTTCATTAAACTCAATAGCTCATTATTACCCTCAATAGTTCATGATTGAAATTCTCATTAGTTGGTCTATGAGGCTCAGTAATGTAATCGTTTTATCTCAAACTTAATGATCTCAGGAGCTCAACTATTTCTCCAAGCAGCTTATTAAATTGATTCAAAGCTATTCACTAGTTCCAAAAGTTCATAGGAATTCCTTCATTATTTATTTGACCCCCAAATGTTTATGTGCCTTTGATCAATCATTACTTTTGAATCTACTTAGACGCCCACAAATATAATTCTCAGCAGCTGATAAACAGGTTGTAAACGTCAATGTACTCTAAAGTGTATTAAGTGATTACAGATCAGTACTGGATTTCAGCTCATCATTATTAATGCTCAATAAAAGCGCCATCATACTAGTTGCTCAGAAACTCATAAGGTGGGGTGTGTAGCTTTAAGGCTGATCATGGTGGCCTCTCTGTAGAAGAGCTCAGCACTGCCACAACAATAATCTGCCTTTCTTGGTGCCTTACTCTGCACTCCATGCCGGATTGAGCTTCGGGACTTGGAGACTCATCACCGTGCACCCGCAGAGGATGACTTAACTGTGAGGGGGTCTGACATCGATGACAGGGGCAGAGTGGCCTACGCAGTGGGAGACTGAGCCACAAGCAAATAGAGGAAGCAGCTAGTGGCTGAGAATTGAGGGACAGACGCTTCTGGGGACGTCTTCTGCTTGGTCCCCCACCCGCCTTAATCGGTGCCGACACTCGGGGCTCTCTAAACAAGAAGTAGCCTGGGGATATGGAATGACATCTCTTGCTGGACCCCACTGAAAACGACCCAATTACACGGGGCCCGACACCTCCGACTGGAGGGGATCGCGTGGCAGTGGTGGTTGTTGTTGGAGGGGGGGGGGGGCACAGACCTTCGAGTAGCTAACGCCTCTGGAGACAACTCCGGCTTGGCCTCCACAGCTGCTGTGGACTGAGTGGCCAGAGAACCCAGGGGACTACATTGAATTACATGGACCGGCCGCGGTCACCATCGGGCGTGGCAACTCACGATTATGGAGGGCCACAGAGACTCGCTGCAACGAGACACCGTCGAGGGACAGATCGGTCGGGCTCGCAAGTGGGTCCTCGAACATTTGGCACGCGGATTGAGAGTGCCTGAAGATGCGGGCACGGCCCGCACCCAACCTGGGGTGCAAGAGGTGCTAGGCCCCCTGGTGACACTGCATTTTGGAAGCTAATCTCTGGCTCTGGTGCGGGGTACCAAGCCACGGGACTCCTGCTGCAGCAAAGACTAGTCACTGGGGCAGAGTAGATGGCAGGACCCACTGTGCCACTTCCCCCCCCCCCTTCTTTTTTTCCACCTCTGCGCCCTCTCTTCCTGTGTCATCAGCGGTTTCCTGATGCTGGGCCCTAGTGGCCCACTGGTTGAGAGAAGAGCAAAGAGGGCCTCTCCCGGGATGAGCTCACCGTGTGGACATTATTGTGTTGCACCTCTTCTGGCCTTGTCAATTGCAGATTCTGCTCTTTCCTTCTGTGCTGCGACGACTGAGCTATGGGGCTCCCCCACCCCTGGGATCGGTGGAGGAGCCGGGCCGTGGGGCCTGTATCTGGGGCCCAGCGCCTGCGATGTGGACCAGGGCAAGGTCTCCTGCCCCTGTGTAGAGCGATACCAGAGGGGCCCAGGGACTGGCTGGATGATGCTCTTCTGAGAGCCAAGATGTGGCAGTAAGTGGTGAGTAGCTACAGGGGCTGCCGGGTGCGCTGTGGAGTGGTGCCCATGTCAGTCTCCGGGCAGAGACGGGGTTGCTCACTTGGGGTTCCCCTCAAGGGGGAGGTCACACGGCCTGTACACCGTTATGGCACGTGACAAACACTGATCTCCTGGGCTCAGCAGAAGATTGATAAATATACCAAGCAGACGGTGACATTGGAGAAAGCCGGTGCCACGGAAGGAGGCAATGTCTGTTCAGAAGGCCCCGAGACAGCCTCTATCCTCCAGGATATCCAGGAACTCAAAGTAACGATGAAGGGCAAAATGGGAGAGCTGAAAATAGACTTCTCTTTAATTAGGCAGGACTTACAGAACACAGTTAACAAAGACACGGAAGTGGAAGGCAGGGTCTCCGAAACCGAAGACACTGTCAAGTCACAGGAATCCAGTCTAGCTTCATTACAAAAATTGGTCAGTCAATTGGAGGCAAGAGCGGAGGATGCTGAGGGTAGGTCCCGACACACGAATTCGCACACTGTAGGCATCCGGAAAGGGGCAGAGGGGGCCCACGCCAACCACCTTCATCTCAGAATGGCTGAAGAGCTGGGTGCCTACTTCCAAGGTCTCCTCTTGCTTCCTAATCAAGAGGGCGCACAGGGCTCTTCCAGCCAAGCCCGCTGTGGGTTTTCCGTACCGACCTTTCACTGGCCGTATTCTCAACTATGTGGATCGGGACGCTGTCCTCCGAGTTGCGCCCTCCCTTGGCAACCTGACCCATCAGTCTTCCAAGGTAATGATTTTCCAGGACAAAACCTTGAAGGTCCAGCAGTAACAGGCATCCTTTCAGGAGAAAAAACAGAAGCTGCAGGCCTTAAACATTTGTTATATGCTCCTTTTTCCTGGCCGAATGAGGGTCATTTATCTAGACAAGACCGTTTTTTCATACCCGAGGCGGCATGGGATTGGGTGGAAGAGCGACCTAACCTGAGGAACCGGGGAGCGTCTCTTACAGGAGGGGTAGGAGGGAGGGGACACATCAGGGATGGTGGAGACAGGAAGCCTCTCCGAGATTGAAACACTGCCCCGCGATGAGCGAATTGACGCCGGGAGAACAGAGTGCGTTCACTCAGACCAGATGGCTCACCAGCAAGGTGGTCGGCTCTCACACAAGGCGCTGCTGCACCGGACCCACTGCCAGCCTCCAGGGACCCCCGGCTTGACTAACTCAGTTGAACAATGTTAGATGCACAAATGCTTCTTATAAGATTGAGTGGCGGTGTTAGGGGATAGTTGGTAATCCATGCCCCAGCTTGATTTCTCTTTTGTTGTTTTTGTTAGTGTATGTTGGAAGGGGTGGTGAGGTAGTGATAGGGATCGTTTTGGTGGTGCTTTGCACGGTAGGGGAGGAGTACACCTTAGATTTGCACAGATGACTTTCATCCCTAGCTGCAACACGACAGGTACTTCTTGTTGGTGAAGTATTGGCGGGGTGGGGGAGGGGGGAATTGGCTTGGGGTAGGGGAGATATCTTTGCAGGTTCTTTCTTGATTTCTGTCTCACTCTGGCTTCTATCCCTGTTCAGTTAGTTGGCACACAACACATGCACTCGACCTTAGGGCACCGTCACTGATGCCACCATCCCCTGGCCCGATGACCGACGAGCGGCCACCCCATTATATGGGGAGGCTCACCGTTCTCTTGTGAAACATCAATGGTCTCCTAGATGAGATAAAAAGAGGGACTCTCCTGAAAGAGGCACAGAAATACAACTCAGACATACTCCTCCTACAAGAAACACACTTAGTAGGTAATAATGTTCCCTTCCTGGCACGTAGAGGGGTTTGCCCCAGGTGTTGCACATGGGGTTCCACTGCTGCTCGAAGGGAGTTGCCATCCTGATACAGAGACACATCTGTTTCATGGTGGCGAAGATGTGGCATGATAAGTTGGGACGCTACGTCGTAGTGACCGGGACACTGCAGGGATTTCCGTTGTCCCTGGTTTGAGCTGGAGCTAAACCTCAGAGAATGTAAATGGATACACATTTTTGATACTACGGCACGTGGATTGAATGAATATGAGGAAATTGCACGTCAAGTCGCCACCCTGAGTAATGGCTGACAGTTCAATATCCCTGTATATAACCTGGCTTACTCTTGAACTCTTATTTTTGAACTTTCCAACTGTTTTTTCATAACAGAAAATACCCATACATTTAATGACTTGATGCCCAATAATGTACATATTCTTCTTTTATTTGTTATGCACGTGTATATATATGTAAGATACACTTCATGGTGTTTATGAGGAATATGGTCAGCATCATATTTTTGTAAATATATTACTTTTATTGGTCATGTATTGTGCTGTATATCTTTCTATGGCTGATGTATTTTGTAAAGTAACGTCCGCTTTGTTTTGTAATACGTGGCATTTATGTTACTTTGGCTGATGTATTTTGTAAAGTAACATCCACCTTGTTTTGTAATACGTGGCATTTAGGTCTGTATTTGTATATGTGACATTTATGATTGCTGCATCACAGAATAATTGATCCTCTGTATGAGAGAAATATGCCAATCAGTTACGAACATTAGGAAGTCTGTCTTCCAAAGAATTGCACCATCTCTTTTCCGTGATACTATGATGAGGATGGGTGACGGGCATTATGCTAATTAGGCCGCTGCACATTGTTTGCCGTGCACGCAGAGGTCTTTTATCTTCGGACTTTGCTGCGCGCTCGCCTGTTCCTGACAGAAGCCGTCCTGACAAGAGCACCGATACAACTGGCGCACAGCCAGACTTTAAGTTACACTTCTGTCCTTTTAACACGAACAAATAGTGGACGTGGTCTCCTCCAGGACAGGGAGGCTTGTCGTGCATAGTATGGGAAGATTTACTTTTTCCTGTATTTGTTTGTTTAGAAAGTTTGGCATGACGCATTGCTGGATGCCAACAGAATACATATCCATCTCTCAATCATAAGGAGCCTTAAAGTGACTCAAACTACTCCGCATCAGTGCGGTGGTAAGCAGGGCTGGACTGCCGTAGCGATCACCGCACATTTCCCTGGTGAGCCGCCAGAGTGGGGGCCGATTTTGGACACCTGGGGGCCCGTTTTTATTACCGGAGGCCGGTTTTGCAGCATAGCTGCAATATCGGCCCACTGTAACAAAGCGGCCGAAACCGGCCCTGGCAAACAGCTCAGATGCCGCCCCCTCTCCCCCCCCCCCCCCAAGCTGTTTGCCGGGGCCGGTTTCAGTACCCAGTACGGCCATGGTGGTAAATTAATTTTGTATTTACCTCTTGATTTCTCTCTCGCAACCACTGCAGTTGATTAAGATAGTCTTATCCATGAAGCCATAGCTATGTATTTATGTTACAGACGATTCGCTACTGTGAGCTGTAGACTGACCTAGTCTGCCATTTTAGGCGCATCCCACGGTCAGTAGACCACAAACTCTTCTTTGGTTTCAATTAAAGTCTGCACACCAGGGAATGAACCTCCAACTGTATATTTCACTTCATTTAGGTTGCCTTATCTATATCCCATTGTCCTGATGAAGACCCGCATGCAGAGGTCTGAAGTTCCCCTCTACGCCTAAGTCGGGTCGAAACGTCGACACCCCTTGTTCCATGGCCTGTATTATGTTGTACCAGTCCTCCCTGAATTTGAATGATGCATTTTGAGTAGACTAGCATCATTTTTAAAAACGGACGTGGAAGAATAAAACAAAACTGTTCTGAAGACCGGCCCATGCGCACTGGTTTTCGGTTCTCAACATTACTGGAGCCGGTGCCCACTGAGTAAAACTACGAAACCATCATCTGTACTTACTTTTCTTTGAGTTTCCCTTACTCACCTCGCACACGAGCACTTTTCCTCTGCACTCTGTTTTAGAGCAACCATCCACTGATATATGTTTGACATTTATATGTTTATTTTTATTTATTTTGTTATTCCATAAAAAAGGGAATATAAAGGAAATTTTTTCTCAAAAATCTAATTAGTTTTGTCTTTCTCTCGGGTGTGTTGTGAAGAGTATACTCTCATTTGTATAACAATTATGTGTAACTTTTCAGTGACAGCCCCAATAAGTTGAGAGGACACAGCTTTTTTTGTCCATCCAAGAAGGGACGTCAGGACCATTTAGTGTCTTTACCACAGGTACAGGTACCCAGGTGCTTTGACGCATCATGGGTTATCCCATTAGTTTGTAATGGCTATACTACAGAGCAGCGTATCTTCTGGTGCTCAATAACTGGTGGTTTGAGGTGTTTGGGGACCCGGCCTACGCTGTGGGCAGATGGGTTCTGGGCCGCAACTGCCCTCCACATTTGCTATACAGTGGCGACTGGCCGTGCACTATGCCCACTTCCACACAAGTGGTATTGACAATATGGAAAGAGGCTACAAAAGTTGCAGGATGGGCTACCTGGCTGACGCTAGAGACCACACTATGGAGGGGGACAAGACTTCCCCAGGTATCGGCCCTTCGTGGATTCGCCAAATGGGGTGCCATCGGCATCACAACACTGGGGGATGGGGTGGGGGGGTAAGAGTCCTCATACACTGGTCCCTTAAGGCTTTCTCAGAGCTGCAGACGGAACAACAAATTCATTGCTCCCAGTTCTTTCATTATCTCCAGCTTCGACACACCCTTACCCCTTATTTACTGATAGATACTGAAATCCCAGCCTATTCACCCCTAGAGGCAAAAATCCTGCTGACTGTAAATAAAATGCATAAGCTGTCGGCTCTCTATCAAGCACTGTGGCATAAACAGCCAGAAGCTATGGTGATAGTGAGGGAGACAAGGTCTCGAGATCTAGGCCAGATCGAGGACAGGGACTGGAGGAAGGCAACAGCAGCTCCAAGGGAGACAGTGGTGGCTGCTCAATTACGTCTTATTTAACTTACAATACTGCACCACAAATACTTTGCTCAGACACGACTATCCCATATGAGACTGATAAGCTCTGGGAACTGCCTGCGATGCAGCAACGTTAGTGGAGATCTAGTACACACCTTTCTGAGCTGTCCCACCTTATCACTGTTCTGAGAGGGAGTGCTGGGGACCCCAGAGAGCAGAAACTGGTCCTGTTACATATTACAGAGGATGTGGAGAGTAACCAATGTCAGAGGGTGCTGCTCAGGTTGGGACTACTTGTGGCCAAGCGAGACCTTGCGAGGGCATGGAAGAATGTGAAGGCCCAGTCCTAGGAGGGGTGGCCGAAGGGCATGGATTTCTCTATGGGCCTGCAACACCTGGTATATCAGGCTAGAAGGTGCCCCAGTAAGTGCATCAAAATATGGGAAGGCTGGGCAGAACATCATGGAAGCTTCTTATAACCTTGCTCATCTAGGTACAGACTCATTGACAATGAGTTACGCTCCTTCGAGCCCATACCAAGTTGAGATTGAATAGTGGTGTACTGATTTCTTGGCCTACTGACTTTGACAAGAGGCACGGTCATCGGGGCTACGGGTCTCTGGTTTCTGGGATATGGACATACTGCTTTCAGTGGAATTGTGGAGTGATGATGTTGACTTGCTAGCATTATTTGCATGTTTTGCATAAGGCTTGGCTTTTGTTCTGTCTCACTTAAACAAAAAAAAAAAAGTTATTCAAAAGAACAACAAAGAAGAGAAAAGAAATTCATAAGGTGAACCACGTTTACAAAAATCTCCATAGTTGCCTCTCCCTTGATCTAGTAGCTCTTTCCTTGAGCCACTGGCAGAATAGGTCTCCATGTCTGGTGGATACAGGATACCTTGGTGAATCTAAAATGGTCTTGGTTGCACAATTCTAGTGCCATGGGCACCTCTTCACTTATGCCATGCAATTATTCAAAGGTTATGCTGTATCGAAGAAGAAAATGCTACCTGTTGTCAAAACATGGACAAGAGAGTCGGCAGCATCAACACTGTATCACACAAGTAAAGAAAAAGTACCTTTATCGACAGTGCAGGTGTGGGTTCCTAGATTGTCCCATTCAGCAACACTGATCAAAGCCCTCTATCGGAACTGTGCTATAAACTACTGGAATGAAGACTGTACCAAACACTGTGCGTTGTAGTTCAGTGGGTCGCGGGGCACTATCAGATACACCTTTAACGCAATGGTCCATAATACGAGAGAGCATTTTACATAGGCACGTTATTCATCGCCTGCTATCAATAACCCCACGTTTTAGTCACAGTTGGTAAGATTCCCAACAAAATAAGGAGCCCTCACACATGCAATATATTGACAGCCTGTTCAACAACAGGATTAAAAATCAGATAGGCTAGTGACTCCTTATTCTTCAACCTCTTAAGACAGAACCTTTACCTTGTTCGCTTCAGACAGTTTACTCTCCTTCTCCAGCAGCTTCTTGCTCTGAGCCTCCATGCTCTTCTTGAAAGTCTTATTCATCTCAACCTGTTCCACCAGCTTATTCTTGGCTTCAGTTTCTTTGTCCTGCAGTTGCTTTATACGATTGAGTAGATCCTGGTTACGATCTGCCTCTCGCTGAAAAAAGAAAAGCAGAGCACAAAGTGAAGGAGGCAACTCAAGAGATCTGCTAGACATCTCATTCTTGCAAAGGATTAGGAAGTGGCTTTTGAACAAACCTTGGTGTCGTGGTCTTCAGATGCAGTTAGAGGTATTGAATAAGTTTCGTCAAAGGGAACAGAGATTTTACCGCTTTTAAAATAACATTTTTCTAGACCAAGAGACCAAATTCTAAAACCAAGTCATATTTTAGGGTTACATTTATTGTTTGGAGCATAGTAGGGTGTACCTTTGAGATCTTGCATTGCAATACTCCCAACATAGCTACAAAATACTTTGTATTGTCATAGATCGTTGATTTGTGAGGGGGTGTGCGCGGGTATTATGGTCGGTAGGAAGGGGACATAATGTCTCATTTCTAACGTTATTGCTTACGGTTTTCGCTCTGTATTTGTTGAGATGTTGGCTAAAATTCATATAATTGTGTTATAAAAAAGTAGTTTATTACATTTAGTGAAAATTTTGATGTTGACATGGAGATTGGTGGGGGGAGCTTTAAACCCGTTATCCACTCTTACACAGTAGGTCAATAGGGTGGCTAGAACTATAAAAAGCTAGTCACACAACCATAACACAAGCCAAAATCTCAGTGGGGCGGGGGAGATCTGAGTAAAAATTTAAATAAAATGTAAAAAAAAAAAAAAAAACAGAATCCAGATTCACCTATTTACGGCATCTCAGAGGATTGCGTAGAGGGAGTGACTCCAATTCATGGGACCGCAATGCATGCAATAGAATCTAGCAAACACAAGAGTGGCGAAGTGAGCTAAAGAACTATGATGGATTCAACCCAGATCTGTGATTAGGGGTGAGTGTCTGAAAAGTTTCAGCGCTCCATCCATCATCTACTTGTGTTTGCTTTGTTCGCCTTAAGTTGGCAGGGTATGCCCAGACGTGGGTCCCTGCTCACACTGCCACTGGATTCAAGCTAGCCTGGCTGATGAGGGGCGTTACCCAGCAACCGGTCCCAGGATGCTTGTTTCCGGTCCAGGGAAGACCTGGCTTGGCAGTTCGGGCTGGACTGTTCCCATGAGGTATAGGGTCAAGACTGATTTGCATATGGCTGGGTCTGGGGTGGCGAAGCGAGCTAAAGAATGATGATGGATTTAACCCAGATCTGTGATCTGTTGAGTTTCTGATGGACTGCGGAATTGATTCCCTGATTTTGGGACGGCATAAAGATACCTGCCCTGTTGTTTGCGGACTACACCCTTTTGGTGTTGAAAAACCCAAAGGGTCTGAAAACCCTGCTTAACAGATTTAATCGCTTCTGCAATAATAATGGTTGTCATCAACACCAACAAAACTAAATTTATGGCAATACATACTCATCGGAAATCTCGTGGGAGGGTGAGGTTGGGGGGAGAAAAATTGAAGAGAGTAGCAGATTTTGACTATTTGGGTAATTGACTATCTGGGTCTAGCTCATGGAATGGTCTTCTAACTTAGTTTTGAATCACAGCGCAGCAACCACGATGAGCTCCGCAAAAAATACTTCATTTCACCCAATGTCACCCCTATTGGAAATCTGGCGAGCCAAAGCAGTGGCTGCTGCCACCTATGGCTCTGAACTTTGGTGTTATATTAACGCAGAGGCTCTAGGGGTGGCTGAAAACAAGTTTCTGAGGGCTGCAGAGTACGCCCCTGGTTTTCTTTAGAGTATACTTGGATATTCAGCTAATAACTTTTCTAATCCGATTGAACCTATCCTGTACTGGCTTAGACTATGGGCGACTCCTGAGCTGGAACCTTATAGAATTGGGTTGAAAGAAATCCTCGGTTTACCTAGGAGCACTGCAGTTTTGCCATGGCTAAAGTACGTAAAAGGGTCCCTTTATGCATTGGGATTGCCCGATGTCTGGCAACATCCAGAGTCCATTACCTCTTATTTGACCAAAAAGTAAAACTAGCCTTCTGGGACAGTGAATGGTCGAAATTACTCCCATCTACAAGCCATGGCAGAGTGGCTGAGTACCTCTTAACCCTCAAGTACAAACCAAAATTTGAAACCTCTGACGCGATTGACCCTCCATTCACTAGATCACTGTATATAAGATTTAGGCTGGGTACATTACCACTAGCGTCTTTTGTCTAGTAATTGGAAGTGTCGCCGAGAGGGTAGTGCACTCTGACATGCTTGCAAGGAAAATGATGAAACAGATGACCATTTTCTTTTTTTCTGTCCCAGATACGAGAGACAACAAAGGTGTTGGATTGTGCCCTTGTGTAGATACTTGGGAACAAGCCATTACAAGCTGGCCTTGAGGATTTGGAGGTCAGATACTGGGTCGTGTATTGTGTTTTCTGTTGCCAAATTCCTAGAATTGGCCTGGCCCATTCACTCTAAACACGTAAAACAGATAGCATTTTTAAGCGTCTTTATATGCATGTTTTAACATTTATGAATTTATTAGATTGCACTGCATTTTAAATATTTTCTTTAAATGTAGCATCATTCCTCGCGTTTGGCTTGGAATTTGTAAAAATTGCGTAAATCATGTCATTTGAGGCTATTGCTGTGAACTGGTATTTGAGTGATGTGAAGCATTTTTATATTCTCTGCTACTTTTATGGTTGTTGACCGAAATAAAGTATTCAAATGAAATGAAAATTGGATTAGTACCAATTTTTAAAACCTAATGGGAGTAATACCAAATAATCACTTGCAGGTCAGAATAGAGATCAGCGACAGCAGGCACCGCCACCAATAATTCTATTTTACATATCACAGCACACATGGTCAAACCAATGTTCACTTGGATTAATGAAAAGCTGACATTGGAAGATCAACCAAATGCAGCAAATGTGTCCTGCCTTTACGTACTGTGACTGATATATTTCCCTGTATGCCATCGGGCATTGATCATGCTAATGCGCATCGTTCACTGTAATGCCCAGTACATAAACGCTCAGATGCTGCAGTTACTAAATTGACACAAAAACACTGCAGTTAGAAAAGTAACTCAATGAAAAAAAAAAATACAGCCATGTGTCAGGTGCTAGAAGGAAACTTCAATATTTCGTAGTTACAAAAGGAAGCAATTCAGAGTCCTATATCTAATGCATATGAGCTTTTATGTACTTGAAAAGTCATATTTCCAAGAGAGATAATCAACTATCTTGTGTTCTAGCATTAGGCTTCTGTTGCATGCTCCTTTAAGTTGACACACAAAGGCAGTTTATCTTATGCCACCTGGGTCACAAACTGCATTAGTCTTTCTGTACACCTTCACAGTGAACACAATCATTTGGCTTCTATGAGGGTTTGTGAAATGTTCCGACCTGTTGGCTATTCCTTCTTGGCTACGTATCATCTATTTCTCACTTTATATTGCTTCTTCCAAGGCCATGTTGCTCATAACTGAGATTTTTGCAATTATAACCCAATAAAAAATTATCTAGGGGTCGTCCAACTGCAATCTACTTGACTGGCAAATGGATAAATGCACTTCTGTTCCATGCATGCTTCGAGCAAATTATACTGTTTTAGCAAAGAAAAGAAAACAGTCTTTAGCCTGTTTTTTTTTTATCTGTGAAACAAATTTTGTAATATTAAGTGATGAAACTTTGCTTCATAAAATATTAATATGTAACTGGCTGAACTGAAAGTGGATAAAAAGCATTGACAATGTTTCATAGGAATATTTTTCTTTACCTAAAATTTCTCCCATTTAAAAAAGGACTGTATTTTTCAGTTATAAATATGGCACAGTGTCTACTGCCCACTAGGAACAAGAGGCCTTCTGTTTGTAAATGCAACACTTTGAAATGGGACAAAATTAAAAAGAAGAGTTAACTGAATCATTAAGGTAACTTTTCATTTTCATTTTCTCCCAATTAAAAGCATTCAGAAACATTGTTCTCACCCGCCAATATTGAGTTGGCAAGGAGACTTAATATTTAAATACCTCAGTGCTTCAGTTTTTCACCTTTGTGCTCTGGGTCATAAATCGGACTAGAGTACTGCTCATTATCAGGCCCTGCTATCTGCAGGCTAAAGATAATAATGTAAAATAAACACAACCTTGCCTTAACTTTAAAAGGAAAATGGGACCCTGTTCTTATTTAAAAATTAACTCAAGGCTGTGAGCTACTCTGAAGGTGTCAACGAGCTACTGGTAGCTCACAATCAACTGGTTCGAGACAGCTGCTCTAGAAGGACGAAGCTGCAGGCGCTATCGGACAAAGGCTTCACAAGGCTTGATAACGTTCCTGAAAGGAGCTGCTGAACTGGATTTGTTGCTGCAGAGAAGAACATATCAGGAGCTACCACAAAGTCAGGCCGACCAGCGATGCACGTCGAGCGGATCTGTGAGCAGGTTAAGTCCCTGGTCTCCTGTCTGTTCTCAGGCCACTTTTTGGTGGGAAGTTTTCTGCGTCCCAAGTTTCAGTTTTTGGTGGGTTGGGCACCTTTAGCACCACTCAGAAGAGTCCAAGACTGGTGGAGAGGGCAAGAGTCACTTCAGGCAGGGTCCAGGTGCGGGTTCAAGGTTGGAGCTTTTTGCGTCCCAGTAGCTCAGAACAAGAGACCAGCCAACTAGCCCTGGAGTCACTCGGATAGTCCTGGTATCAAGCAACAAGGCAGGCCTCAAGCAGCAGGGCAGTACTCTGAAGTACAAGGCAGTACTTCTGGGGTCCTCTGCAGCTCCAGCAGTGAACAGAAGAGTTGGTCTAAGGGTCCAGTATTTAATACCTGGTGCCAGCCGGTGAGGTGGGAGAAACTTCTAGGCCCTTCTACATCTTGTTTCTGGAAACTTAAACCCTTGCCCCTCCCAGGCTCCATGAGGTCTGGGCTGACAAAAGACTGCTGTGAAATTATTTGTAGGTGTGATGAGGGAACCCCTTTCAAATGTAAGTGGGGCAGGGAACAGGTCCACTGCACACATCCTGGCAGGATGGTCTATCCTGCCCATACGTAGTCCACCTTTGTCTCACTGTCCAGAAGGAAGACACAGAGGTGATCGCATGTTAATCATAGTCTTGTGACCCAGGACATAGGCCCCAAATGATCACGACAGGAAAATGCCATCTTTCTCAAAGTAATATAATCTACAATGTAATGAATTTTGTGTCCATTTGTGATTTTGTATAAAAAAGTGTTGCACTTTATGTAACATGGTTCACTTAAGTCACTTATTCCATGTTGTTTACTTTGTGATTCATATATGTGACAGCCATGTACAATATGAATGATTTTTCAAAAACATAAAATGTAAAATATATTTGTATATATTGAGTAAGATTTTCGTGTGATGTGTGACTCACATTCAATGTTAAAATAATTGCCAAACACTGTTTATGTTAAACAAGTTACTACGCTGCATTCTCGTGGGATTAATTCCTATTTGTACTAAGAAATTGTATTACCCAACAGAACACATTGTAGATTATATTGCATATACCCAGGTTCTGAGGGACACTGGGTTACCCCCGTTATCTTTAATGATCTTTCTAAAAGTGGCATTTTCAGGATCGCAACTTAAAATCTGACTTTACCAATAAGGAGGGTTTTAAATTACAATTCTGTTGAGACTAAACATGACATAGCTTCCGTTTGGAAACTGGTAGGTAACACTTATTAACTGCAATAAGGGTGTCCAATGTTATCCTATGGGAGAGGTAGGCCTCACAACAGTGAAAAATGAACGTAGGGTTTTTCACTACTAGGACATGTAAAACTTAAAAGTACATGTCCAACTTTGTAACTACAATGCGCCCTGCCCTATGGACTGTTTAGGGCCTAACCCAAGGGTGACATATGCGTTAAAAAGGTAGGTTTAGGCTTGGCAAAATGTTGATTTCAAGGTCGAATTGGCAGTTTAAAACACACAGGCTGCAATGGCAGTCGTAAGACATGTTGTGAAGGGCTTAAGTGAGTAAAACAATTGCTGCAGGCTGGCTAGCAATATTTAATTTACAGTTCCTGGGTACATGTTGTACCACTTTACTAGGGACTTAAAAGTAAATTAAATGTGCCAATTGGGTGTAAGTCAAGGAGTGAGCACAAGCACTTTAGCACTAGTTAGCAGTGGTAGAGTGCACAGAGTCATAAGGCTACAAAAACAGATTTTAGTAAACAGGAGGAGAGAAAGCAAAAGGTTTGGGTGATGGGAACTTTAAGGACTGACATGTCTAACAGTTAGCATCGCTTTTAAATTGAAAACTTAAGGTCAATTCTTATGTATTATAACTATGTTAGGGTACAACGACATTAGACGTTTTATTTTCTACAGCCTACATATTCAATTCACCCACCTTGTGTATACTTAATTTCTTATTCTTGAAAACAAATATTTTTATAATGGGTATTTTTATATATAAAGCAAACACAAGGAGATGGACGGAGCGCTGAAACTTTTCAGACACTCACCCCCAGTCACAGATCTTGAATCCATCATCGTTCTTTAGCTCATTTCACCACCCCAGTTCAGACACAGCTATATGCAAATCAGTCTTGACCCTGTGCCTCATGGGAACAGTCCAGCCCGAACTGCCAAGCCATGTCTTCCCTGGATCGGAAACAAGCAACCTGGGACCGGTTTCGGGCTAACAGCCCTCATCAGCCAGGCTAGCTTGAATCCAGTGGCAAAGTGAGCAAGGGACCCACGTCTGGGCATACCCTGCCAACTTAGGGCAGACGTGGGTCCCTTGCTCACTTTACCACTGGATTCAAGCTAGCCTGGCTGATGAAGGGTGTTACCCAGAAACCGGTCCCAGGATGCTTGTTTCCAGTTCAGGGAAGACCTGGCTTGGCAGTTCGGGCTGGACTGTTACCATGAGGCACAGGTTCAAGACTGATTTGCATATAGCTGGGTCTGAACTGAGGTGGCGAAGTGAGCTAAAGAATGATGATGGATTCAACCCAGATCTGTGACTGGGGGTGAGTGTCTGAAAAGTTTCAGCGCTCCGTCCATCATCTCCTTGTGTTTGCTTTATTTTTATATATACACATTTATAAATGCTTTTGTGTTTTGTACCATTTACGTGACCTGTATGCATTTTTGAAATAAACAATTTTAAGATTCAGAAGAAAAGTCATTGCAGGTGATCAAAAACACAATATCCCAGTGGAAAAAAAATATAGCAGTGATATAAAATTGGGGGGGAACAAAAACGTACTACTGCAGTGTCATACCCTTATCCATTCTTTTGCATCATTTCAAAGACGGTACTTTACGTAGACAGGAGAATACCCACCTCGTAATTCCTAGCACTGGTAGTGGCAGCCTTTTCCAGCTCAATTCGGGCCCGTTTGTGACTGAGCTCCATCTGCAACTTTTCTCTTTCGATCTGCAGGAGGTTAGACTTGGAACGGATCTGCTCAGCTTGCTCTTCAAGCTAGACCAGTGGGAAGAGACAGTGGGAAAAACACAATTAAAAAAGCAAGAGCATTTTAATACACTTGTACAACATAAGTAACTGAAAAGTGCACCTTCACAAAAGATTTGTATGGCTAACCAACTCATTGGTACTCATTTTATGTACCTTGGGAGGAAGAACGGCTGGGTTAACCCACAGCGATTCAGATATGGGACCAGATCCCTACAGTCGATGCATTAGTCCACTAAGCTATCAGACACAAGAAACGTACATCATCTTTCGTGCACAATTCCACAACCAATACTAATCACCTGACACTCAAATATTTCTTGGAGACACCAGGACAATAAAGTCATATCATAGTTCATGCTCATCATGGCACTTCACTGTCTGCCGCTGAGCCTCTTTCAAGCCATGCTAACTTGTAGCACTGCTTGGAAGTCCCATGTAACCTATTTTGAATGCATTCCCCGCAGCAAAGCCTCAACCCCCGATGTAGTTCACACTTTTGCTTAATAGCCAAGGTTCAAGCTGTACACAACCCATATATACAAAGGGCCAACACATATCAAGTCAGATTGATACACTCCATACAAATATTGAGACCTAAACTGTAGAAGGGTTGAGTTTACCAGTACACCAAGCAGTATACCCTCCATTAGAAAGACACGCACATTACCCAATTGGGTATGTCAGGAAATACCCAATAGGGAGACAATCCATCATATCTGCCCCAGATTCTTTATATTCTCAAACTGTAGATCTTTAATTGGTAGCAGGGGTTTCAGAATGCTAGGCTTCGTAATACTTGTGGATATTTGAGCACCTGGCCATCAGCAAGATGTCAAGACTGTCATTCATTTCTTCTCAATTTATCTTTGCTTGGCTACCTTTTGCTCATCACTGTGTAAATGCATATACTGATGAAATAAATTAGTTATCTCTATCAGAATTTGTTGGCAGGTTAATTGGTGCAGCTCTATCTTTTGGGGGTTGTTTTTTGGGTCATCAGCGGCCTTTGCAAATTGTTCTAAGGTTTCCATTACAAACAGGTGGCTGAATAAGTTTGTGGGGACATGCTGTCAGTAATGTGAAGCAATGAGCATTTGTCAGCCAAATATATCCATCTTCGAGGGTTGGGAGTTCGAAGTTGAAGGCTGGAGGAGTGTAACAAGGCTGTTTACATATCTTCTTGAAACCATCACAATCCCAATTGACTTTTGAGCCCACAGCAATTCTCTTTCTTGGGTTTAATGGTGGAATGGAAACATAAGGAGAGAAAGGGAAGGGTAGAGGAATATTAAAAGTAAAAATCGCAAGAGGTTGTTCGGGCTACCCTAGTATCTGTGGAGTCACTACTGCTTCTATTAAATACAAATAGCACAAGGTACAGTTATTGTGTGGGTGTGGTCTTATTAACACCGATCAGGAGTACCACACTGTGAAACAACGCTCTAATACAATCAGTTACCCATCCCCAATATGAGGAGCAAAACTCGGAGAAACCTGTCTTCCTATGCAAATTTCACAAATATGGTGGTGGGGGGGAGGGGGATGGTTGTCAATAGAGTGCAAAATATACACATATCCTGCAAAGACAAATTGCACCCAGGATGGGGCCCTAAATGCAGGAGCAATATTGAATCGTATTCAGTGGGAGTGGGCTCAATTGAGAAAACACGAAAATGAGAGTTTGCATATACACTTGGGGCATCATTGTGAGTTTTGCTATAATCCAAATTCATCATTACAAGAAGAGTGCAAATTGAATTCATTAAACTGGTTGTGGACAATATTACCATCACCGGGGGGCGTGGCCAAGTGCGGATCGAAGATGGCCGCGTAGTGAAGTAGCTCCGCCGATTGTCCCTGCCCCACGTCTATCCTGCTGACACATCCGTGACACCAGTCGACACCCCCCGAGATCGGAGTAGTAGCGGTCCCCAGCCCGCTTGCTCCGGCGCATCGAGCAGCCCCAACGGGGGAGATAGCGGCTCCGGAGTGTTGCGGCCTGCGGGAAATCTGAGCGCCGGGGCCCACAGTGAACAGTGGCGCTGGAGGGGAGTCCCGGCCTGAGTGGTGGAGGTGCCGCCGCGCAATATCGAGGCGGGGCTACGGGGGGGCAGTCGGGACCAGCAGCGGAGATGGTGACTGCCCTTGGGCCCTGAAGCCGGCAAAGCTCCCCCCGCATTGACAACAGGAACTGCGTGAAGCGCACCCGCCGGGAGCTGAGTAATGGCGGCGATGCGCTCCTACTGAGGAGAGCCTCCCTGTCGCTTGTGGTTCCGGAGCCGGAGCACACCGCATACAGGTACCGTAGCGGCGCTTGGTCACCCGCCTGAGTCCCGGGGGCGCTCAGCTGTTCGGACCCGAATTGAGGGACCCTGCCCCCCCCCCCGGACAGTGCAGGACTTGCTCTTAGACCCCTGGGGCCTGCGTTGTAGCTGCCTGTACCCTAACTGATAGACCTTACTGGTGGGCACAGTGTGGTTGGTGCCTCTGCCTGCTTCCACCATTCCAGCCCAGTTGGTTGTGTACAATGGCTGCTGCGGGGGATCGCAGGGGGACCGGGTCCCGTGGGGCGAAGCTGGTGCAGACTAACAAACTGGACAGATACACAGTCACTAAGGACCCTCAGCAGAGCTGACTGTCTGTAGAGACTAATCAGGGACACCCAGGGGAAGAGGAACAAGAGCTATCTCTCGCAGATGTCATGGGGGCAATTGCTGGAGTTAAAACTTCTCTTGAGCACAAAATGGATGCCATGGCGATTGACATTAATCTTATTAGGACCGACCTGGGGAAGCTTAACGAAAAAGTCAAGCAGGTTGAAATAACGACCACCAGTCTCGTTGGGGATGTCACACAACTACAAAGGGAGATGCACGAACTCCAGGACTCTCACAAGTACATGGACCTCAAGCTGGATGATTATGAAGGTCGACTCCGGCGCAATAACCTCCGCATCCTAGGAGTGCCGGAAAAAGCGGAGGGGCAAACCCCGGACCTATTCGTTGAAGACCTCATTCTTAAACACTTGCAGCCCAAAGGCCTCAGCAAATTTTTTGTTATCGAACGTGCTCACAGGGTCCCGGGCGGCCGTCCCAAACCGGGCGCTCCCCCGCGGCCCATGCTGGCTCGGGTCTTGAACTACCGGGACAGAGACACTATTCTCCAGAACTCCAGAGCGGGGGCACCCCTCCGATATGAAAATGCTGCCATTTCCTTCTTCCCGGACTTTACACAGAGAGTACAGAAGCAAAGGAGGTCTTTCCTCACTGTGAAGCGTGGCCTGAGAGAGAGGGGTCTGAAATACTCAATGCTGTTCCCGGCACGTCTCCGGGTGGAGGCGGAGGGACGGGCATGGTTTTTTGACGAGCCCGAGGCAGTGGCAGAGTGGATCGAACATCGCGGAGCGAAGGGCCAGGCGGATCACGGCGCTGGGACACAGGTGGACATTTCACCGATCTGAAGTAGATCTCGGAGGATGGCGGCCTTGAACTACGTAATGGGGTCATCGATGTGGGATGGGCTGGGGTGAGCGGGATATCTGCGCTTTATTATGGGGGCTGGTGATGATATATATGTTTCTTGACATTTACCTGCCAGGGGTGTTACACTCGACCTGGTTAGGGGCGGGGACATGGAGCTCACTCTTCCCCCTTCTTTTCTTCCTCTGAATTTCTTTCTAGGGCGACAGGCACTCTGCAAGTTTTCGATGGGCAGTTCTAAGCCTAGAGTGCAGGGCAGCGGGGTGGGGGTTGTTGGGTTGGGAAAATGTGTTTTTTGTTATTTGTTATATTTGTTTCATCGGTGCAATGGACATATACACCTGCAATAGAGTTGCTGAAAGAGTACAAGCCCGGAGTTGCTGGATCTACATTCTGCAATACAGGCATGATGGGGGATAAAAACGTAAAAATTATGAGCTGGAATGTTAACGGGTTAGGGGACAAAATCAAACGAAGTGTAGTACTTCAATACATCAGGAGGCACTCACCCGATGTAGTCTTACTCCAGGAGACACATCTGGTTGGGAATCTATGTAAGGCAATACACAGGGGGGGGGTATAAACTGATTGCGCATTCTGGTTTCACCTCGGGTTCCAGGGGTGTGGGTATTATGACAAGGAACAACTTCCCGCTGGCGGTTAGCTCCACATGGGGGGATGATAGAGGCAGATACGTTGGTGTTTCCGGGATGTGGGAGGGCCGGCACATTGCCTTTATGTCTGTCTATGTTCCCCCAGGCCTACAGGGTACAACATTTGCTGATTTGGGTGCAGCCCTGCTCGCCCTTCCGGATGGGCTCCTGGTCCTGGGGGGAGACTTCAATGCAGTAGTTTCGGGTACGTTAGATAGATATCCCCCTCGAGAAATAGGACCGTCTGCCCGATGGTTGCCTGACTTCCTTGAGGCGATGGGACTGGTCGATGGCTGGAGAGTGTATCACCCGGGCCAGGTGCAACACACCTTCCACTCTGGGGCACACAACAGTCTCTCCCGTTTAGATTGTCTGGTACCAGCTGCGCAAGCGACATATATACACGACATCAAACACTTAACCAGAGGTATCTCTGATCACTCGCCTGTCTGGGTTCACCTGCTAGTAGGTATGGGCGGAGTGGGAAGATTGGCCCCAATTAACCCTTGGTACTTACGTAACCCCAAGATCCGTAAGGAGCTTATCAAAGCTATTGACTAATATTTTTCCGACAATGTGGGATCGGTGCCTTCTTCCCGGACCTTGTGGGAAGCATTCAAGGCAGTAATTCGGGGACAAGCCCGGTCATTGATATCTAGCTCTAAGAGAGACAAGCAAAAGGAGGTCCTCGAACTTGAGGCAGACATATATAGACTAGAAAGGGAACTGGAGTCTGGTGTTACGCCGGAGAAGATCCACTTGTTGAGTCTGAAGCAGCACGACTATAAAGCGTTGGTCTCGGATAGGGCCAGGGCCCCGAGTAGAGAGCAGCAGGGCAGGCTTTATGACCAGGGAGACAAGGCCGGGAAGCTCATAGCGTGGCTGGACAAGAAGGAATGGGCGAGTCGGCTGGTCCAGAGCTCAATGTACAAGGAGGCATTTTGGTCACGGAACCGCAGGAAATAGCGGACAGGTTCGCTGATCATTTCCACTCGGTCTATACGGCGGTCTCCTCCCACACTGAAGCGGACTCTCGGGAGCTGTTGAGGGATATTAAGCTTCCCTGCCTCTCCCTTGAGGATCGGGAATATATGGATAGCCCCCTTACAACCGATGAAATCGCGCAAGCGATCCGTTCCTTGAATTCTGGGAAAGCTTTGGGCCCGAATGGACTTCCCATTGAACTCTACAAGTTGAGACCAGATAAACTAGCCCCATATTTGAACGCTATGTTTCTGGAATCTAGGGAGGTGGGAACGTTGCCCCGGGAACAACGAATGGCTACTATTGTCACCATCCACAAGGAAGGAAAGGATAAGGCGGAATGTGCCTCATACAGGCCCATCTCTCTTTTAAACGCCGAACCCAAGATTTTAGCCAAGCTCTTAGCCAACCGCTTGGTGAAGGTGATCGGCGGCTTGGTGCATCCGGATCAAACCGGTTTTATGCCTCATAGAAATACAGCCCTGAACCTCCGTAGAGTGCATGGGGTGATAGATAGAGCCAGCACCCTTCTCGAGCCAGCTGTGATTGTGTCTTTGGACGCGACCATGGCCTTCGACACTATCGAATGGCCATACCTATGGGCAGTTATGGTAAAGCTGGGATTTGGGCCGGAATACATTCAGTGGGTGCGTCTTTTATATTCTGAACCACTGGCTCAAGTGGTGGTGAATAACAAGGTGTCAGCCTCGTTCTTGCTCAGTCGGGGAACTCGACAGGGTTGCCCTCTGTCCCCCTTCTTTTCTCTTTGGCCTTGGAGCCCCTGGCCGCCTGGATACGCTGGGATCCAAGGATAAGGGGTCTGCGGTGGTCCCCGGATGGGAGGACCGCATATCCTTGTACGCGGATGACATTTTACTTTATTTGGCCTCCCTAGGAAATCTCTTGTAGTGGTGATGGATATTCTCGCAGTTTTTGGCCGATTTTCTGGACTTTCCATCAATTGGGGAAAATCCCTATTATTTGTACTGAGGGAGACCCTCCTGTCCCTCCCCGGAACTGTCCAATACAAACAAACTCGGTCGGATTCAAATATTTGGGGATATATATTTCACTGGACCCCTCGGTCCGCTATGCCCAAAACCTTCTTCCTCCTCTTCGTAGACTTAAAAGTGACATTACTAACTGGAAGACTCTCCCTATCTCACTCCTGGGCAGAGCTACTCTGTTTAAAATGATGGCGTTACCGCGATTCTTATATGCCCTACAAAATACCTTGGATGTAGTCCCAGCACGTTATTTTAGGGAGGTGGAGGGCCTGCAAAGAGACCTATTATGGGACGGCAGGCCTCGAATCGCCTTGAGCAAACTAACGTTACATTGGTATGATGGAGGCATCAGTCTCCCTGATGTCAAGAAATACTATTGGGCTTCCCAACTGGCAGCCATTAATCATGGCACATACAGCCGTGTGGATGACCCGGGCTACGCCATGGACAGATGGCTCCTTCCAGGGGGCCCTTATGGTAGGGCGTTATACTCCCGACCTAACCGGTTCAAACTAACTGGCCCCACGAAGCACTCAGTGCAAATTTGGCATGACGCCACTAATTATCTTGGTTGGAGACACAAACTCACATTGGCCACCCCTCTTTGGGACTCGGAGAAATTGGGCGACCTGTGGAAGACAAGGGGCTTCGATAGGTGGGACCTTATTGGGATTTCGGCTATTAAAGATGTCTGGGGAAAAGGGGAGCCCAAACCCTTCAGCACGCTTCAGGGCGAATATAAATTGGCGGATACGGAATTTTTTCGTTATTTACAGGTCTCACACTCACTTCAGTCTTTACTGCCTAAAGGAGCGGATCCCCCGGAGGTCTCCCCTCTGGAGGACAGAATCTTAGATGGTCATCTCCCTGACAAAACGATATCCTTAATTTACAAAAAACTAATTAATCACATGACAAACCCCCTTCGGACACTGCGAGATAGGTGGGCACAAGATGGGATAGAACTGGACGATGAGGAGTGGCAAGCAGCAGTCTCCTCCCCTAAAGAGGTGGCTATCCCGGCACGCTTGCGACTGGTTCAGCTGAAGATCCTTCATAGGATCTACATAACGGGCCCTAGATTAGTACACATGGGGTGGTCGGAGGCAGGGGAATGCAGGCGACGCTGTGGCCAGATCGGAACGTTTATGCACATCATTTGGGAATGCGCACATATCAACTCTTATTGGCGTCAAGTGCACGACACGATCAACCAGGTATTAAGAATCTCCCTCCGTCCCGAGGCTAGACGATGCCTCCTTAATATCTGGGAGCCAACAGACTTGGACGCTTCTCAGACACAATGGGTCACTCTGGGGCTCATGCTGGCAAAGAGAAATATTGCTCAACTCTGGGGGGCGGCACACCCACCTACACTGGAGGCCTGGGAAAGAAACCTTGACTGGTGCATGTTTAGGGAAAAGACGGTGTATTTGGCAAGGGGGTGCCCAAGGAAGTGGAGTCGTGTCTGGAATCCGTGGAATTTGTATAGAGGAGAGATTTGTACACCACCTTGTAATGTTGATTATGATGATCCTCTTCCTCAGTGATGTTCCTCACATATGTACTGTCTGTATATCCCTCCACTCATGCGTACTGAGAAAAGTTAACTACCTCGTCTATTGTACTGTACCATTCACCAGCAACTGTTTAATAAAAAGAATTGTAAAAAAAATAAAAAAAATATTACCATCACCTATTAAAATGGCTAAACAATTCAAATGCGTAAGCAGTACTATGAGGGCCACACTTCATCACTTTAGTTACTTAAAACAGAGCTCAGAAGGCAATGATAATACATGAGAACATAAAATGGAATTAGCAAGTTTGCATTGCTATTTATTGACAAGAGTGGTTTGCTTGTATCACAACAACTCACAAATAAGCCTGCAATACTAGTTGAATCTGGTGTACAGGCGGAGTGTTCAGGATTAATGACGCTGGGGAAATCTAATATATTAGCCATTACTAAGAAAGGTTATTTTAGGCTATGATTAAATTTGCTTCCACCAGTCTCCTGATTTCAGGAAACAACTAGGGTTGTACATTGGAACCAATACAAAGAGGTTAGCATAACCTCAACTTTCGCAGAATACCCTAGGGCTCAATTAGAGAAGTGGGTTAAGTTCAAATTATGTATTGAAGAGGATGTTTTTCCCAAATAAAGAAAAAATTAGAATACATAGTTTTCTTTAGAGTAATACAGTGTAGATATCAGGAGCTAATTATTTACAGCCATCTGAGACAAACGCTGCTCTAAATTTCTCTCTTTATCTAAGGACTGTAGTGTGTCATGGTCCAATAACATAAGCAGACCTCAGACATATATGCCCTGCTTCCTCTAATGTCAAGCTGCTCTTCATCAGCCATCAACATTGATAACGTGCCTCCCACCCAACTGGGAGGCAACAAAACAATCTGCCCCATCATTTCAGAACAAACTGCTCTTTGATGACCTCCCACTTCTAAAAGGCTGGGAGGGGCGTAGCCACAATGGCAGACAGTTAGGATGTCTTTGCCCGTCTCTCCGTCCCTGCCACCGGCCCAGCCGCTTACAGCTACTTGACTGCCCTGCAACAGCCACCGATCATCGATAGCACCCCCGGGGCCCTGGGAAGCCCTCACACAGACCCGAAATTGCCTAACCGGCAGAGCCGGCCGTCAACGGAAACAGACTCCAGCGACTGGTGGTCCTACGAGGGAGGCCAGCGGCCTGGCGCTCCGACGTGGGGCAGGGCCTTGAGACGCTCGACTCAGGAGATCGCGGGAATCATGTCCGGCCTGGATCCGAACTCCAGGTCGTGACTGCGTTGCTGGACAGCGAACGAGCGTGTGGGCCGGAATTGACTGCCTCGCAGCAGTGCGGGGGGCCGCCCGGAACGCCGACTGGGTGGTTGCCCCGGGCCTAGTTTGTGGGAGCCATTGGGGTTAACCCTTCCTCAGTTGTCAGCGACGAGAAGGAGGAACCCTCATCGTGCCAACTTCGCTGAGGACCGAGGGGAACAGTCAAGTAAAGCCCCCCAGTGCAGAGCGGCCTCGGCCAGGTGAGGCCTCAGACATGTGACATGGCCTGCTTTTAGTGGGACGGACTTCATCTCCCCGGTGGGAACATCACCCCGAGCTGGCGATACTGGAATTGGGCAGAGGCCACTGAGCCGATCCCGCCGGTCCTGTCCTGTGGCTGGGAGCAGGGCCACTTGTGAACGAGACGCTGAGTGCCGTCCGGCCTCCCTGGTCTTGAGGGTGCGTAGAATGGGGGGCAGAAGTTGGACATCCCTCCTGTACGGCTCACCCCCCCCCCCCACCCTCACCCATCCAGAGACGGTAGAGACTTACCTACCTTTAGGAGAGCAGAGCCTGGGAGACTGGCGGCCCAAGATCCTCACCGCTGGGCCTACCCAGGGACTGTCTGCGCTGGGGCCCAAACCAGATGCTCCCCTTCCATGCAGGGAGTGACTCTTACTTTTCCAGCGGCTGATTGGCCCTGGGTCCACTTCGTCGGGAGGGTTCGCCCGTAGTCAGGCGTTCCCTTCTCCATGCTTCTCCGCAACGCGGACCCTCAGAACTCTTGGCCCAATCACCCATAGCAATACAACGCCCTCTGCTCCCTCGGGGGTGGGCTCGTAGCTCAACACCCAGTGGCCTGGCTGCTCTGTCTACCCTCTGCAGCGCATCCTGGGGAGGCCACCTGTACAGAGACAGGCCTGAAAAGCCCCAACTGAGTACCAGGAGTGATGGCGACAGCCCGCTCTAAAAAGGACCGCACCCTCAAGGAGATGCCTACCAGGCCATCCAGGGCCCCCTCTGCAGACCGAGCCTCTCCATCCAATCCACACCAGATGGGGGACGACAACACAGTGGAAGAGCTGGTGACCCGCTCCTTCCTCGAATCCCGGTTTATGTACCTCAGAGGCGATCTGCAAGTGGTCAAATGGGTACTATCCCAGGATAATAAAGAGATCCGAAGAGATCTGGATTCCCTTGGGGATAGCTTAGCAACGTTGGAGGAGCAGGGAACGGTCAGGTGGAGGATATGTAGACCCTTCAGCAAGAGATCATTTGTCTCCGTGAACAGCAGATTGATCTGGAGGACCTCGAGAACAGGTCTCGCCGGAATAATATTTGAATATGAGGAACAGCATCAAAGGCAGAGTGCGAGAATCTCTTTGGCTATGTTGCGGATCTCTTTCGCTACATTTTGGAGGCACCTCCGGGGATGGAAATAAAAATAGACCTTGCCCACTGTGTTGGCATTCCACAATCAGAAAAGACCCCCCTGGCGGGCATTTTGGTTTGTATACACGATTTCCAAATGAAAGAAGAAATATGACGTGAGGCCCCAGCAAGAAACCCCACCACCTTCAGAGACCAAACCCAGACGCTCTACCAGGACCTAGCGGCAATCACCTTACAGAAAAGGCGGGAGTTCCGACCGGTCACATAGCACCTGCTGAACATGGAGGTGGCCTATTTATGGAGGCAACCTTTTTGCATCATCTTTCGTC
This sequence comes from Calotriton arnoldi, assembly GCA_963921515.1. Lineage (NCBI taxonomy): Eukaryota > Metazoa > Chordata > Amphibia > Caudata > Salamandridae > Calotriton > Calotriton arnoldi. Next base: position 5,752,085 of record CAWUFW010000060.1, read on the forward strand.
TGGATGGGAAACTCTTCCAACTATGATCTCTGCAGGACACAGGTCATGTCCTAGGCATGGACTCAACTGCGGATGGACTAGCATCATAAACAGGGCTCCCGGTATTATGGTATTTATTTTTTTACCATTTCTCTCTGTATTTATCCATATATTTTTTTTGCCCATTTTATCTGTATTTATCCATATTTATTTTAGGTTTTGTTTATATATGATGTTGTAAAACTGTACATTTCCATATGTATTTAACTGATAGAGACACACTCATTCTTTGATGTCTGTCGTGATTTAGCTATTTAAGCTGCCAAATATTACTTAACAATACATCCACTAAATATTAGCAATATAACACAAATGTATGTTTGACATATGCCATTAATTAAAGAAATTTCATCCTGTTTTTTAATTTCCCATGCTGTCCATCTGCTTGCTGTTGGGATACAATTCATGAAAGACATCACGGAGAGTCACTTAAAAGAAGCACAATTTTCTGTATTTATCCACTTTTAAAAATAAATGCAGCCAGAAAACACATTGTATTCTGTCTGTATTTAGCTGTAAAAATCTGTAAAAACGGAAAACGGGGAGCCTTAATCATAAACCTCGAAGCCGGGCATGTTTGCATAGACGTGGGACGAGGAGAGAGGCTACCCCCCCCTCCCTCCTTCCCCCCCCCCCCCTCGATGGAGCGTCCCACTCGAACCTGGCGATTGAGAAACAATGCTGCAGCACCCCGAAGTAATGAGACAGATCCAACGAGCCATATCTATGTACCTTACACTTAATTACACTCCCGAGGTCTCCACTGATGCGCAATGAGAAGCCCTCAAACAGTCATAAGAGGAGAATTCATTGCGATCTCAGTAGCAGATAATAAACTGCGTCGGGAAAAAAAAAAGAGATAACCTTTCCAAACAAGTGAAAGAACTGGAACGTATCCACCAGCGCAACGGAGCGCCGAGAGTCTGGCGTCAATTGACGGCTCTAAGGTCCCAACTGGAAAGCATAGACCTAGATCGGGCAGAGTATGCTGCCCTTCGCCTCCGACACTCCTTTTATGTCGGAGGAGCCAATATGCTGCATCCACAGAGACAGGCCTCGGGAGTGTCCTCGTTGCGCACCCAAAACAACAAGCATATCACAAACGACAAATCAATAGCGGACGCTTTTAAAATATTTTATGCAGAGCTCTATTCCAGCCAGCGCCTTGACCCCGTAGACTGCGTCTTATACCTCCAGGGCGTGCTCACATCCCACCTTACCTCCGATCAGGCGGAGACACTAGACGGTGACAGCCATTTAGAGGAAATTATATCAGACATCTCTCGTTTAAAAGCTGCAAAATCCCTGGCTACGCATGGATTTCCATCTACTGTCTATAAAACATTTTGTCAGGCAATCGCTCCTATCCTCACGAGACTATTCAGCTCCTTCGCCACCCCCGGTGCGATTCCTGCCTCAATGCTGACAGCCTTGGTGGTGGTTATACATAAGCTTGGAAAGGATAAGCAAAAGTGCAGCTCATACCGACCAATCTCTTAAACGTAGACCTCAAGTTATTCATAAGCATTTTAACCAATAGACTCAGCCCTCACATGCCTTCTATCATAGACCCGGACCAAACGTGATTCATCCCCCAGAGACAAACGAGCGACAACACCAAACACATTTTACACATACTAGAGAAAGTCATGCGTTCACCAGGAGAGCTTATGCTTTTGGCGATTGATGCCGAAAGCGCCTTCGACAGAGTCCACTGGCCTTTTCTGGAAAAGGTTATGGCTCACTTCGCGTTGGGCGAAAGTTTTAGGACACAGGTACTGAATTGCTACCACCTCCTCACAGCGACAGAGTGAATGCCCATGTTTCCACCCCCTTCCCTATAGACAGAGGCACGCGGCAGGGATGCCTGCTGTCACCCCTGTTATTTGCTCTATACATGGAGCCCCTAGCTCAAAGAGTTCATGATAATCCTCAGACTACCGCCATCTTTTGGGGCGGGGGGGGGGGGGCAACACACCACAAGCCTTTACGCTGACAATCTGCTGGTGACCCTGGACAAACCTGCCACAGCACTACCGGCTTTTCTAACTGAACTAGAGACCTTTGGCCTGGCCTCAGGATTTCTTTTTAACGTGGAGAAGTCCCAGGCACTCAATCTCTCACTGTCCCCCACACAGGTGAGCCAGCTCACAGCACAATACCCTATCCAGTGGGCGAAGGCAGCAGTTCCTTACCTGGGGATCCTGCTGGCATCCACCCTCCAGTCGACCTCATCTCTTAAATATCAGTCTCTACATAGACAGATCAGAAGCGACAGCCAGCTGGAAACACCATCAGTTCTCTTGGCTGGGGAGGATAGCAATCATCAAGATGACCATCTTTCCTAAAATCTTATATCTCTTTCAAACGCTTCCCCTGGCCCTGCCGAAGGGAAAGATCAACAAATTACAAACAGAATTACTCCAATTCATCTAGCTTGGGAAGAAGCCGCGCATGAAGAGGGAGTTAAGCTACCTTCCACCCCAAGCCGGACAACTGGGTATCACGAACCTCCACTAATACCACCAAGCCCACCAGCTACGTTACCTGGTGGAATGGAACATGGCTGAATCCAAAAGACACTGGCTGTTCCAGGACAGGGCGGTGGCAGGCCCTACGCTGTGGAGAATCCCCTTTCTAAAGAAAACCCAACAACCTAAAAATCTATATCTGTCCCCTATCGCACAAGGGACCATAGAGGCGTGGGACCAGACTAGCGTCAAATGTGATTTAACTTCCTGTTCCTCTCCCCTAACACCACTACTAGACAATCCGGATTTCTCCCCAGGGCTGGGCCCCAGAACATTTGCGATGTGACGACAATCAAGTTGTCGCTCAACGGGACATATGATTGACAAAGAGGGAGTGATCCCTTTCAATCAACTACGCATAGACTTTGCTCTCTCGGAAACTGAACGCCTACATTATCTGCAGCTCCGCCACTGGCTTTTACACCAGAGTAATAGACCCGGCACTCAGAAGCATCTCACCCCTTACGAGAGAAGGCTGATCACCAAATCTTCCCATAGGTGGCTCATTTCCGAGCTATATGTGCTTTTAAACCAGCGCAACAGGCACATGTATAAGGCCAGTCAAAATCGATGGGAAAAAGAACTTGGAAGGCAGCTGAGCTATAAAGAATGGGAGGAAATATACTACAGAGCCAGACACACTGCCTGTAACGCAGTACTCACTGAAACATTCAGTAAAGTGGCTAAATATTGGTACATCACCCCGGTACACTTACACAGAACAAACCCAGAACGCAGCACAGACTGTTGGAGGTTGTGGGGCCCAAAGGACCTTGGCACATCTACTTTGGGATTGCCCACGACTCCAATCAAATTTGACACAGGAAATTGAGGATATTGACTTACACATTAACACACAACTGCCTAGATTCCCCTCCTACATGCTAGAGGGCTTACCTAATCCCCTTACGAACCCACTAAAATCTAGGCGGAGGAGACAAATAGATTAGCCCTGGGGCAGCCATGCTGAACATTCTTACACATTGGGGCTTGACACGTGCCCACTCACCTGGGATGGCCTCACCGCTTGTGGAGTATACTTGCCATGGAATAAATCTTGCCAACGCTCACCAACCACGGCGCATCCTTTGGAGAACTATGTCGTCCTTACTGGTCTCTTCTTTCGCAGGACTTTTGGGAATTAACGTGCCTCAAGTATCTTCGCCTACTGTGCTTGTCGGAGATCGACCCTAATACTCTACCAGGTTACGAGCCAAAATGAAATGTATGATGTAGTGGTTGTCTTATGCTTCTTGGAGAAAGCTGTACGAGTAAGTGGTGGGTGGGGGGAGGGAAGTTGGGTTGGGAAAAGTTGTTTAAGATAAGTAGATGTCAAAAATTGCATGACTTCATGTTGGGCTCCGAGACATTACTCGATGCTCCTGTACTATGTCCTTTGGCATTGTTTGGAATAAAGAGGTTTGAACCATAAAAGGCTGGGAGCGAGATGGGCGGGGGAAGGAAGAACACAAGCAATGCATTTGTACCTCCCAGAGGATCGCATAGCAGGCAGTAGCCAAACAAGCTATCCTACAGGTGAGGAAAATCCTATTTCCAAATGGAGAATCAATAGACCTACCACGAATGGACGGCTCTTCCTTTCACCTTCAACTCCTCAAAGAGCTTGACAGCTCAACTGACAACTTCACAACATCATAGCCCCTCTCTGGGTTAACAGCGGTTATCCTCCACCCTACCTTATTCCCAATTAAGAAGTGCTACACCGGCCTCCAAAGTTTGCAGAGTTCATGGCTAATGCTGAAGAATAAATTGCTGAGTTAATCAAGCAGTTAAACCCTTCAAAGGCTCGGATAGGCATCTGCAATTAGACCACCATCAACCCAGGTCTTCTTGCAGCTCATAACAGATGTTTTCCAGTGCCTCACTGTCACTTGGCTTAAGATTCCAACCAGGCCATTACCCACTCCACTCCATTCAAACCACTGCTCTATTTCTGGCCTTCAATCATTAGCTACACTCATTAGAATGTCAATCACATTTTCGCTCAAATGTGAATCACAGAAGAATTCCTATCTGTAAATTAGAGAGAAGCCATAATCTTGAGATCTGCCTCAATGTCTTTGTGCCATTCAACATAGTGGGCCAAAACACTCTACTTGGATGTCTCAAGAATTTCAGTAAATCAGAGGAACTATTTGGGTTCAAGTCCTTTTCCATTGAATGCACCCATCAGGTGAACTTGAGTTCCATATCAGAATCAAAGACACTGAAAAATCTTCAATCATCTTGAGTGTTAATTTGATATGCAAAATATCTGGCTATGCCTCAACATCCCACAAAATGCAGAGCTCTTAACTGTGAATTGTTGCAGCCACTCATATGTGGTTTAAAAGAAAACCAGATGATCACATTGGTCTTTCACGTCACACAAAAAAGTGTTGAAATATATACTGTTATACCATTGTCACACCCTGCTGTGGTGCCAGACCAAAATGCTCTGCTCCTTGCAGCTGTCCTCTCCTACATGGATTACTGTCTTGGTACCTTTGAAGGTCTTCTGGCACACTCTTAGGAAATGCAGAAATATGAGGCAATCCTTATACAGGCGTAAAATATTCAGGGCACATCATTCCTGCTCCAAACATCACCCCTCTGGATAGGAGCTATGAAATGGGTGAAGTTCAAAGCTGTGTATCTTGTACATAACATTGCATGGCCCAAAAGCAGGCTATAGAAGCTGGTGCTACAGTACCACCAGACGAGGCACCAATGGTTGACTACTCAGAATAGGTTTCCCTCAACACTCTACTCTACACATGTTTTCAGACTCAGATTCTTTCCCTACAAAACTCCCTCTCCGTTCAGGCTGGGTGATCTTCAGAAAGTACTAGAAATGCTTGAAAACTCACTCCTTTTGGTAACCATTATGGATTGCCGGCATGTAATTTCCACTGCTTTTAGAAATGTTTATACCTTCCCACCCTTGGTGATCACAAGTGTAAGAACTGGAGCTCGGAAGCATTCAAAATACATAGGTAGTGTTATAAAAAAAAAAAAAGTGCAAAAAAGCTTATTTTTGACTTGGTCAATATTAGCAATGTACTCTTATGAGATCCTTCAAGGAAGGTTGACTCACTGTCACAAATATGGATATAAACTATATGGTAGCAGATACTCAATGTTTAGTCCATAAGCAGGATGACACTTGTGACTCTGGACCACAGAATGATAAACATATCTACTGATTAATGCTGTGTAGGTATTTGATCATTTAATGGTACAGTCTTCATTACATTCAGAGTTCAAACGTTTACACTATGTTTAATGGAGACATAAGTAATAACTGAATCATAGAAATGTGTGACAAAGTAGGAGTTATGATCTCACACAAAAAAAAAAACACGTTGATGCGAGCCACTGACTGAGGGGTGGTGACGGCAGAGCAATTAGTGCTTGTGACAGCATCCGATGGCAGATTGCCTAGGGAGGATTCAGATTCATCAGTTCCCCTGAGGTCTCATCCAGCTAGTTGGGATAGAGATCCACATTCACAAATTTAAGGGTAAGAGTATACCACTTGCTGTGAGGATTGGATATGGATGGTAGGTTCGCTCCAGTATAATAAAGTATTGGGCAAGCTTCCCTAAATTCTTGATGAGAACCGATATGGACTATGACATGATAGAAAGAAAGACTAGGACTACTACGAGATCACCTGAACACTAAAATGAAATGTTGTCCACCCCAGGTTAATGGAATGGAGGAGAGTTTGAGGTTTGTGAGTAAGAGGGTTTACAAAACAGATTTTAAACAGTAGGAGTTTACATGCGTTGAAGATGATGGGGATGATAGTTGCCCAGTATCTTGTAAGGTGCTTCAATTGAAGGGCCGTTTATCTGAAACCTAAGTAACACTGACAAGATGTGAAATTTAACAATTTCAAACCAAGACTAAGATGGACTAATTGTAGTGAACCCCTACAAAGTGTGAAGTTTGAAAAGCTTTACATGAAAATATGCTTAACCAGAGAGCCTGGAAATTGTTAATTACACACACACACACACACACACACACACACAAGAATTTGCGTTTAGCGAGAAAGACAGAAAATGGATTATCAAAAAATGGGGTTTATCACTTTTCAAACAGTTGTTATCTGGGTAAATGTTTTAATAAAGAGAACACCAACAGCATATAGAATAGGTTCTTTCTTGAGCAGAAACGTATATGTCAAACTGAAACTCCCGTCAGGAGACGATGTAACAAATAACTCCTATTTCCATACTTCAGAAGTTAGTATATCAAAAGAGAGCACCACACATCATTGTATCCAAAACAACATTACTCAGATTTCTGTTAAAATTGTTAGGGGCTTGGTGTAAACGGGCACCAGGAACTGTGAACTCACTGTGTGAAGATAACATTGCAACCACCAAAAGGAGGGGAATTCCATTATGAACGAAATTGCACAATTCCAGGTCATGTTCCCTCGTAAATGTGATATGGAGAAAGCAGGACTGTTTTTACACTAAAGAATAGTAAAATACAAGCCTCATTAAGACACCCCACCTGAGCGCTCTGCTGAAACTGCAGCTGCAGGGAGCCATGGCCGGGACTGGAAGAGAACAGGCTAACCGGGCTGACCTCAGACCTCTGAGACAGGAAGTTATTGAAAGAACGCAAGGTGGAGAAGACTGTGGTGTTATCATCCAGATCCTCCATAGCGGTGCGTGTTCTCCTAGGTGGTCTGGCCTGAAACAGGAAACGGTTATAGTTAATTTTATGTTAGAACTTCAGATTGAATGCCACATAAGATCTAGCTGCACTTCTTGCATTGTTCCAGATCAGAGAACCCATCACAATTTCAGCAGCTTTCTAGGCGCGACACAGTCATACAGACAGACACACAAAGATGCTCATAGGACTAGACCAACCAGTGATTTTACACTGATCACTAAGTATACACCTGAATGGGGAACACCACTTGAGGTGAAAGAGCATTGCTGCAAATTAGAATTAAGATTACCAGTCTACTCCAGTCCACCAAGGACACAATGGTATGGTCTTCTCTTATATTTTTTCTTGAATTCAATTAGGTCAACTGAATTGAATAAATACTACAACTGACAGGCCTCAACAAATCTACTCGCCCACTTGCTATGGCGAGTCAGATTTTATTAGGGCGAGCTATATTTAGGGCCTACCCACCCCATCAGGCGAGCTGACAAACACGTCTGCTGTTCAATCACAAAGTGAAGGTACATTAAAGATGCCTTTAAATCTTGTTTTTATCTTGTCAAATGTATTCTGTGTTCAGAGGTAGAGGTCAAAAGTCAATTTACATCTACAATTACTTTTCTTTCTCTGACTGCAAAGTTCAAGGATTTTATAAAGTGAACTATCTAACAAACGTGCTGTACAAAAAATGTGAAATGAAAGGCTGTAGTAGGTCATGTTTTATTCTAACATATTTAAATAGCTAAAAAGTGAACTGTACAAACATTTAAAAACAAATTTCAGTAGTTATGAAAGCCCGTTTTGTAATTCTGTGGATGTAAAAAAAGAATATATATGGGGTTTTTTCAATAGGAAGAAAACAAATCTGAACACTTTACTTGGTGATGTGCAAATGATAAATGTTTGCTGAAACCTAATTCACATAGATTGTTTATACACTGTATAATTTAATAAGTAAAACTGCATCTTAGTGGGAATGTTTTTGGTAATTTCAATGGAAAATGTTCTGTCTGTAAAATACAGTGCACTACTACCTCATGTTTTAGTAATATATCTATTAGATTTTTTAAAGATGAATTGAGAAAAATTCCTGCTCTTGCACTGGTGGCAATGCTATTAGTGAACTAAGAAGCAAGTCGGGGTCATGGGTACCCTATATGTGTGCTAGATTCTTATTATGCATGGAGCAAATGATTAGTTTATTAAATCAAACCAAATAGGTTTTATGTATAGCAGGAATGCTGAACTCACATATTAGAAGGTGCGCTCATATGTGATAAAGAAGAAAAAGGTGGCTCTGTAAAATAAATATTCGTCTAGGATGACATAATGATACCAGTTTATGGGTCAAAGTATTAGGTTGTCAAAAGTAAATAGGATTACATCACCTGGTCCTGGATGACATGCACTCATCTGGTAACTATAGTTATGAGCACCACCAGCACTTGCTTGTATAAAGTCAGCTGTCTCCAACTCTGTGCATCAGCATGCAAATATAGTGCCACTGTGCCACAGAACAGTTAATCTAGAACATCTGTAAAAGAACTTCATTACTTTCTGTTTAACAAAGTTTATGATAGAGGTGTTTTATTGAAAGCAAAGGACAGTGAACCAGCCAGGTTTTAATATTTCAGGGCAAAGCAATATTTCCATGCTTGAAAGGACATGTTACAAAGAAGGAGTGCCAACCAAGTAACAGGTTCAGACTGAAGAAGTGTGGCTCTGGCTTTTGTCGTTCAATTGACAGGGAGTTTAAAAGCAACAATTCATGCCAATTAGAATGCTACAAATCTTTTGTTACATTATAACCCATCTGAAATGCCTGCACCACCATAGAACACTGTATGAAGCTACCAATGATTTCTGTGCCAAAATACACGGTCACAGATCGATTCCTGCGACAAAAAATATTTAATACCCAAGATGGTTAGTTGAAATAAATCAAGTTGTAAATCCTCCTACAAACCAATTCCGAAACAGATCAAGTTGTAGAATACAAAGTGATTTGTTTAAGCATGCATTTTATTTTATTCATTGTGCACCGGATGAAACAAGATCAAATGCACGGTTGGCTATGTTATATCACCAGTTATTTGACTTTACAATTTTACTTGCAAGCATACTTCTTTGTAGCTGTGATTTGCTTACCCTGGTCAAAAGAGGTGCCGTCTATGCGAAAAGGACTGTTGGTATCCTTCTCATCCCCATAAATTCTAATTGAGCTTGTGCTCATGCAGCAAAAAATGCTGTGCATACAAACTATAGACGGAATGCTGAACAAATCAAACATTCACCCCCAGTCAAGAAATCTGGGTTAAATCCATTGTTCTTTTGTTCACCATGCCACCCCAGTTTAGACCCAGCCATATGTAAATCAGTCTTGACCCTGTGCCTCATGGGAACAGTCCAGCCTGAACTGCCAAGCCAGGTCCTCCAGCACCGTAACCAAGCATCCTCGGAACCTGTTTGGGTCTGGACAGTTCCCATGAGGAGCAGGGTCAAGATTGATTTGCATATGGCTAGGTCAGAACTGGGGTGGTGTGGTGAGCAAAAGAACGATGGATTCAACCCAGATTTCTTGACTGGGGTGAGTGGTTGAAAAGTTTCAGCACTCCCTCCATCATCATCTTGTGTTTGCTTTGATTAAGCAGCAGGGGCAAGGGCGATAAGGAGAGAAAAGCATACAAATGGAGATCAGGAGGCATTTATGTCAGCACAAGTAGAACATTAGTACTATCAACTTGTTTTTTTTATATAGCACTTAATTAATCAGCAACCAAAGAAAAGTTTAATGCATGTTACTGCATAACTAGATCTACATTGGCTCACTCTGCCTGTCAGTATCTATTGGAAAGTATGTTGTGTGATCAATAAAGCACTTCACTTGGGAAAGCCTAAATACCGGACTTTTAAACTTAACGTGACAGGCTGAAAATCCAAGATCTACAATGAAAGCACAGCCAGCTGGGTTTCTAGCATATTTATCTCTTTTGCTCAACGTGTACAAGACCTGAAGGCATGAGATAGTTTCACATACTATAGAGACAGAAATCAAAGAAAAGAGGAATACATTTTACCTGGGCAGGGTATAAAGATGAGCATATTATGGGTCTGACATCAGATATGAAGTATCGCCTTAACATACCAGAGGATATAAAGTGAAATATTTTCCCATTAAAAATTATTTAGGGTATCTTAACACAGAATGAACTTCTGAACATAGAAGCGTGTTGATGGAGTCTACAGTATTTGTCATAAGCAGTGGGAGACGTATTTTCAAAATTGTATTGAATGGTGTCAGTATGGAGGTTGGACGCTTTTCCTTACAAGCATTACTACTATTGTTGGAAAAGTTGCTGATAAAGCAGAGTTTTCTGTTAAATTTTTTAAGATTCTAATTAAGTTACAGTTGGAATGGCCTCTCTTTGCACTTTTTTACTTTGAAATATTTAAATGAGCCCACAGGATTTGGAGGCCTATTTTGGCACATTTTTTAGCAAGACAAAGCAAATATTGCAGCCTAAAAAACTAGAATTTGCAGTACTTTCACTATAAGCAGAAAATGTGCCGGTTACAAAAGAACAGCTTGGACTGTTACAGATAGGAACTTTGGTTGAATCGGAACCACCAACAAACAGATACGTCACTTCCTTATTTACACAATACTGCTCTAAATCCTTCTGTACTCATTCATTGGCATGCAGAGAATGTCGAAGAATAAAGTGATGTCAGATAAATACGAGAACGCATTGGAACAAATAAAAAATATATAGCTGAATAATTGTAAAGTTAAAAAAGTAATTAATGTGTTGAAATGGATTTTTAGACCATCCAATTAGGAAAGCATAACCCATCATTTACAGTGGAGGATATGTAGGACTGGACACAAACCACCAAGTGGAAGGTCTATTTAACACTGCTGAAGACTCAGCCAGGTCACCTGCTAGAGTGTTCAGCAGCACCACGCCTCGCAATTGGAAGATATCCTACTTCACAACAGCTATGGGGCTGCAGAAGTGACCCTCAACAGTCTTGCACTGGAGAAACAGGAAAAAAGGGAGGCACTTCAAACCCAGTGCAGTCCATGAGAGGACCCACGAAGAACGTGGCAGCGGGATAGTGGGGCCCTGGAGATTAGGGGCTATGAAGATAGGGGATAGAGAAGGCATGGGAAGGTGGGGTAGAAGTGGCAGGGTAACGGGGAGAGCTGGGGCAGATGTAACACTTGGATACTGGAAAAAAAGGGGAGACTAGGGTAGCCACCTCTCTTGTCTGATGCTCTCACTCAGTTTATCGGAACAGCAGAAGCTCCAACAGGAGGTGGATTGGTCCCAATTTTTTTCTTCATTTTAACATTTTTTGCAAATGCTTTTGCAAAAATTGCAGGATTTTTACAAAGTGAAGATTTTAAAAATATTATTTCCAGGGGAAAAGGGGCTTGTTACGTTTTTCTGCAGTTTTCCCCCACATACCTGCTTATCAGCTAAGGGATATGCATCTTGTTGCTATGAACAGTGCTCCAGCGACAAACGATGTTTCATCTTTCACCCTCCCCTGCTTTCCGTAAATCGCACAATTACCACAAAATCAGCTGATGTGCATGAAGCCTGCAATTTTAAGCCCAGGGCCTCCAAAAGATAGTCTCCTGAAGTTTTGCTTTGGAGTTGTTTTAAGTGCAGACTGCCTACTCGTTTTGCCTGCGTTATGACATGGCATAGCAAAGGCAGCAGCAGAGCAAGCTTAACCTCATACCACAAACCAGATACAGAATTAGCAGCAGTAATGGCAAGCCCTCCTACTGGGACCTAGACTGTGGCTAACCTTTGCAGCAGGACTGCCTTGGCTTCCACTTTCAGTAGAAAATACTTCCTGCCAAAAGTTCCACCTATTAATCCAAACTAGGGCTAGAAATAAAAGCAACAAAGACCCTCAACCCTCTCTAAGGTATTTAGTATGCATTTCCTGGATTTAAAAAAAAGCATGAATGTTTTTTTTATTATGTAGCTACTGCTGCAAGTCTTTGTAAGTGACATAATAAGCAAAAATAAATTAGACCTGTGTAATCATTACTTTGCTTGCATGGTCTTTTGAAAGGTACTTGGTCTAGACTGGCAAATGAGTATCAATCCACCAGCATAGATTACATTAAGAGGCCTTGTGGAATCATTTGTGGGACAACGGTCAAAAACTACATGTGGGGCTCCTTCCTTCTTTTGATCCCTAGAACTAAAGAAAACAGCAAATAGAGAAAGAATGATTGACTATAGAGATATACACTGAGTTGATTGATGGATTTGTGACTACTCTTTTTTGTTCATAGTGTGAAATAAGTTTTTTTTAAATATATATATATATATATATATATATATATATATATATATATATATATATATATATATATATATATATATATATAATTGTCTTTTTAGATGCCTTGATTGATTTTATAATTTTCTCCTGAAGAAGGTGGAGCAAATCGAAAACAAACCACCGAAACACTGCGGACATGTTTTTGTGATTCATGATTTGATAAGCTGTAATTTGTGTGTGATATAAACGTTCATATTTTTATAAATAGACTCTGCTCAGTTAAACAGGTAAATAGGTATAATTATACATACAACCTGAATAAATTAGGCTAATTGATAGTATTCCGATACTACAGTGATAAATATGGTCATATAGCACAGATAGTCTCAAAAACCTGTTTTATTCAGACAATTAGATAATACATTGTTTTTATCATCAGTTTTAAATATTGTTTATGATAAACTGATGAAATATTACTCTATGAAACATTTTGAAATGCCGTGTTTTCTAGAGATTTTAACTTTACAGATATGTAGGAACTGTCTTTTAATTGTGTTTTTTACAAATAAAGGGAGACATTTTTGCATTAAATCAATACTCTGTGTATAGAAAGTGGTGTGTGTGTGAGGGGTATGGATGATTTCCCATAATAAGGTGAATTTAGGGGTTGATATATACAAGATTGTTTTTGCAAAAGGGATCGCTTTGTTGGTGTTGGAAGGAATTAGAAGGCCCATAAGCAGTCTGGCTCCCATAAAGTGCAGCGGCAACTTATGATAGCCCGAAAGCAGCTTAAGGCCCTTACGTGGATACAGTAGAATATGCGCTCCTTCGAACTAAACAAAAATACTGCGCAGGGGGCAATGAAGCAGGGCGTCTTCTGGCACATCGGCTACGCACTCAGGTCCTCAAACAGAGAATTACAGATACTAAAGGGTCACCGGGTGCATCAGAACAAGCAAATGGCTCAAGAATTTGAGCACTTCTACTCTACATAATATATGACAGAGGTGCTTGATCTAGGAGACGCCAAGACTTACTTAGCCTAGGTCCATACGAACGATGCCTTGCAACTAGACAATGACATCCATCCAAGTGAGGTGCTCATGGCCATAGCTGGCTTGCAGTCAGGTAAATCACCTGGGTAAGACAGTTACACTTCTGAATTTTGTAAAACATTTGAGGTCCCCCTGGCAGACCTCCTTGCCCGTCTCTACAAGTCTTTCAGCGAGTTGGGCTCCCTCACAGACGCTATGAGAGAGGCTACCATTACAGTACTCCCCAAGCCTGGAAAAGACCCATGCTTTTCTCTTCATACCACCCGATCTCACTGCTAAATGTTGATGCTAAGATTTTTACTAGCATATTGGTGGCCCGCTCATAAGCCCTACATGCAAAGCCTGTTAGACCATTACCAGGCCGGGTTCATTCCCGAAAGGGGCTGCAACGATAACACTAAACACCTTTTCAATCTCATAGATAAAATTTCTCATTCCCACACGCCAGTGCTCCTTCTCTCAGTTAATGCCGAAAAGGCGTTTGACCAAGTGCACTGGCCGTATCTCCAGTTAGCGATAGACAAATCCGGACTCGGTGCTACAACGTTGGATAGGGTACAGTTATTCCAATCCTACAGCTATGGTCAGAGTCAACGGGCTGATTTCGTTACCCTTTAATGTAGCACTTGGCACTAGACACAGGGCCCCTTGTCACCACTCCTCTTTGCCCTCTATATGAAGCTGTTCGCAGGGAGTCTGCGTAGACATGCACACAAAGCAGCCATCACCAAGGGGAGTCGGGAGCATAAACTCGCTTTATATGCCGACGATAATAGCCATTACACAGCTCTTGACATCCAACCCCACACTGATGAAGGAATGAGAAGCCTATGAGAGGACCTCTGGCTTCAAGGTAAATCTCCAGAAATCACAGGCTCTTAACCGAACCATTACACAAGCTCCAACTAGAATGCCTCTTCCCCTTTACCTGAGCCACCCAGAGGGTCAGCAATTTAGGCCTGCAAATATACTCCACGCTACAGCGAACAGTGGGGCGCAATTACACTGCATTGCTCTCCACTGCCTGATCCGATCTACAGTCATGAAAGGGAGGATCCCTTTCTTGGCAGGGTAGGTTGGCGGCGGTTAAAATTACCCTCCTACCCAAGATACCCTATGTCATGCAGACATAACCACTGTGCACCCTTCTCCCCCCCCCCCCCAAATGTTATTGGTAAGCAACAGCACTTAATTGAAGATTACATATGGGATGGTAATAAAGCAAGCATGGCAAAGAAACAAGCATACCTGGCTGCAAAGGAGGGCGCCTTGGGCATTCCCCACTTGGTGCAGTACTATCAGGCAAACTCCGATATTTGGTAGTATGGTCTAGTCCTCTCAGTGAGAAGCACTGGTGCATTATCGATCAAGCGGTAGCCGGGATACACATTTGGAAGTGTAATGGCTCCCCAAGAAACACAGACCATCGGGGTTCATATCTCTCCTGTAGTTAGGGCGACAGTAGAAGCCTGGGACAACGAGAGAAGCAAGATGGCTGTCGCGTAGGTGGCCGACAGCAGCACACCAACCCGTGGTTGTCTCTAATTAATGGACTGACCTGAAAAAAAGCTTCCATGGCCCTTGATGCTCTTCACGGACACTCCGGCACCCCCTGGAACTGCTCACGAGTAGCGCTGATTTTTGGAAGTCTTTCTGCCTTCAGGCACCTTGCAGCAGCCGATCTGAGCCATTCAGATTGCACTTTCTGCCGTACTGTGGCATCGACGGCAGGGATGGGGCCCAAAATTGCCAGTGGAGCACAGAATGGGAAGATCGCTTCCCCCCTCCCCCCCAAGCAGGCTGCATCGGGCTCAGTGGAGCAGGGGAGCGAGAATGCAGGAGTGCCGACTCTGAGGCCAGGCGGACGATGAGCTCCGTTGACCCAGGATGCGGAGCCTTCTCTAGAGAAGAGGGGGTGAGGCGGGGCTGCCGACAAACAACGTCCGGCTGGCCCTACGGTGGTTGATCTCCTTAGGGGATCAGCAGGGAGACGAGGCCTGCAGATGCCCGGAGCAAGTGAATCGGATCGGCCAGATATTGCGACGACAGCACCCTAGACACCGAAGGATGCAGCCAAGCCCGGGACTCTAGATGGCAAAAAGTTGGCAGCAAGGCTCCCCACCCTCTACCAGGATGAAGGTATGCCGGCGCCCTCTCTCTCCCTGCCCCCGGCCCTTACTAAGGGAAGGGGAGCCCTACTGCTCCAGCTACTGCGACGGTCGAGGAGGCAACAAATTGCGCCCATAATACATTAAATGTGGGGGATGGGCTCTCTGCGATTGTGGAGGGCCCGGATTACCCAGGGGGTGCCAAAGATGTAGTCGATATGCATTCGAGGGCTGTTTTGAGCCTTGCTCCCTCAAGCTTACCTCCACCCGATGTACGCAACGATAATTCCCCTGACTTGACAATTCATGATCAGTCTTCAAGCTCTACACAGCAAGGGCTACAGCAGGGGGGCGCAGAGATTGGCAAATGCGACCCGGAAAAGGAGCCGAGCGATTGTTTTTTCTCGCTGTACGATGGGGCTGAGTGGTCGGTGGATGGGTCGGACTCCTCTTCCGATTTCAGCAAGAATGACAGTGACCCAGAAGAGGGCAAAAGGGGCCGTGCCTCGACAGCCCGCAAGATGGGCAAGAAGGCTAGCCGGCGAATTTCAGAGGGCAAGGATTTAGCTTAGGACTATACACCCACAGAACGCCTATCCGGCTCCCCTCCAGGGACTCTACAGGGCACCGGTGGTTCTGATTCCCCTACACTGGACGCTATCTATAAGGCAATTTTAATGCATCGCGAAGAAACGCGTCAAGATAGCCGTAAGGCTCAGATTGCATTAAGGAAAGTCCAAGGGGTGGTTAGAAAACTCACTAAGGCGTGCAACACCATCGGGGAACGCTTGACAGATCTTGAAAAAAGAATTACCACGACAGAGACAGATCTTGCCACCACTCGGGTACAATCGGAGGCGCATGAATCCCAGTTGGTTGACATACAATGGAAGCTGGAAGCTCATGAAAATCGCCAGAGGTGTAACAATCTTCGCTTTTTAGGGGTCCCAGAAGGGATCGAGGGTTCGGACATTAAGGCCTATGTGGTGGAACTACTACGTGCAGCCCTCCCCGAGCTAACAGTTTGGAACTGGTCACAAGAAGTGCAGCGGGCCCACAGAGTACCCTTTGTGATGAGGCAACCACTAAGGAAGGATTCTAAGCCACGGGCTATTCTTGTCTACTTTGGAAACTTTCTCCTAAGACAAGTAATCTTTGAGAAAGCAAGGCCGGAAGCAAAGCGATCCAGTGGGAATGTCTCGTTTTTTGTGCAACCAGATTTCTGCCACACTACGGTTGAGAGACAATGGCGCCTGCTGCAGTTGATTAAGTCCTTTCAGGTCAAAAATGCACAAGCTTATTTGGTTAACCCTGCACATTTGAAAGTGGTCGGGGGGGGGGGCAAACTTGATTCTTTGTTTCTGAGATTAAGGAAAAGGAGTTCCTAGACGGTCTTAAGCCATAAGAATTGTAAGAATAGGGTTAAGTGCGTAGCTAATCCACGTATGTATTCAGGTTTCTGATACTAGAACTGGGGTTAGAATTAGGGCCTGCTTTCTTTCTTTTCTTTATTTGGTCCTCCTTTTTCTTTTCGTTAGTAAGAAATGTTTGTATAATTTCACAGTTCACACGTGCTGCACCCATCTCCTCACAGACTGCACTGCGGTCTGGTAGCTTCTCAGGGTTGGGGGGGGGAGGGGGGTCCTGGGAGGTGGGTTAGGGTTGGACGGGAGGGGGGGGAGCTGGGGGGGCACAGGGGAAGATGTAGGGGTTGGGGGGGTAAAACGAAAATCTTACCCAGAGATGGAATTAAGGCAAACACAATGTTTTTTTTACTTTGCAAAGTTGCGATTAAGAACAGTAAGGTATTTCGAGTACGGACTAGATGGGTAAAATAACTATATGCTCGGTAAATGTGGGAGGGCTGAATGACACGATCAAAGGAGGCCGAGTTTGTGAGGTCAATTGCCCCAGATATTGTGTGCATGCAGGAGACATATCCCATAGGATAAAAGGGAGCTGATGGCAATAAGTGGGTACAATCAGCTGTCCTGTTCCTCTCAGAGCTCCAATATTCGGGGGTGGCTATTCTAGCTAAACCCCAAATAGGGACGATTAGGCGTAAGCTTTCGGGTACGCATGGTAGGTGGGCACTAGTTGAGTTTGAGGCAGGACTCACAGTTTGTGTAAAATATGGGTCGAAGCAGGATGACACGAAGATATTTGAGGATCTCGTGGTCTTGCTAGCATCCTGGCCGCACTCGCTGGTCATCTGTGGAGATCTCAACATACACCAAGCAGTTGAGACCCGGCAAGCCCAGCGATATCAGGGGGAAAAAACTCAAGTTTATAGGGCCTTGTCTTCCCTGATGGACAGCCACGGCATGGTAAACACATGGAATATCAAGTGTTCTAACGATCCAGGCTATACCTACTTCTCCTGCCCTCATAAGACACATGTTCGACTTGATTATTTTTTAATAGCAATAGGTCTGTTAAGTAAAGCTGAAATTAGGGAGCTTCGGAAGGTAATCTCAGACCATAGTCCTCTGATTTTGGAGGTCGAGGTCCAAGCGGCTACCAAACGTCGTCACAAGTGGACATTTGATAGGAAACTGCTGATGAATGTAACTTTTGTTGAGCATATCGAGAACTGGACGTAGGGGTTCTTTGACACCAATAGGTATAGTGCTCCACGAGATACAGTTTGGGACGCCTTCAATGCCAGCCTGAGGGGCGAGATGATCAGCTTTGTTGCCCACGCGAAGAGACAGCGTCAGGCTGAGAATGAGAGGCTGCTGGGGGAACTGGCTGAGGCTGAGCAAGAACATGTGTCACGGATTGCACGGGGCAAGGGATAGCACAAACCCAGCTTAAAATGTTTGCTTTAAAAGCGGAGATTAATAGCTGGCTTACTCAGAGATCTGCCGAAGAATTCCTAACTCGTAAGAATGGAACATACGAGTATGGAGAATCAGTTGGGAGAAGGCTTGCGCTGCGCACACAGCAGAAAGCAGTTAGAAGCATGATAACCTCAATTAGGAAGGATGGAAGAATCTATTCAGAGACTAGTGACATACTTCATGTGTTTCAAGAATGTTATCAGTTATTATATAAGGAAGATAGCGGGGTACCTCTGGAATCTCTCAAGTAGCGTCAGAGGCGGATCTTGGGGCCACCCTAGATCAACCCGCCAGGAATGAGCTAGAAGCAGATATAATGCTTGAAGAGGTCCTAGCAGCCTTACACTATCTACCTTCTGGGAAAGCTGCTGGCCCTGATAAAATACCTTTTGAATTCTATAAGACACTTCAATCTCAGCGAGCCCCTAGTTTACTAGACCTGTTCCTGGGGGTACAATACAATGGGCTCCCACCAGAGTCTTGGGAAGGTACTGATATTATTATATTCCCCAAAAAGGGCAAACCCCTGGACAACCCGGACTCGTATAGGCCGATATCACTGATAAATTCCGACACCAAGATTATTCCAAAATACTGGTGGGTTGGCTGGGGAGGGTCATAGCCCAGCTGGTGTCAGCCTAGCAGTATGGCTTTATACCCGGCAGAGGGACAACTGACCATATAAGGCGGGCTATAACTCTGTTTGACATCACAGCCGAGACAGGGGGACAGATGGCTATGGCCCTCCTCGACGCCAAGAAGGCTTTTGATCGGGTGGCCTGGAGGTTTTTATGGGGAATACTCGAATTAAAGGGATTTTAGCCCCCGAATGATCACCGCTATTAAAGCTATGTAGCTATGTATTCCAACCCACATGCACGACTTCAGCTGTGTGAAGAGTCAGAAACTATAAAGGTGTTGAGGGGGGACCAGGCAGGGGTGTCCCTGGTCTCCCATCTTGTTTGCTCTTTATATAAACCCATTGATCGAGAAGATCCTAAACAATCAGGGGATAAAGCCGATTATCTGTGAAGGGTATGAGACTAAGGTTCTCGCATATGCTGGCGACATTGACATTGTCACCACTGACCCTATAAGAGCAATTAGGGAAATCGAAGCTGTGGCCGGAGAGTTTGGGCAAGCCTCCGGCTATACTTTGAATAAAGGGAAAACACAAGTCACCTGCACAGATAATCTTACCTTTCAAGAACCACGGCATGTGGATACCTTGGCATTCGCATTAGCTCCAAGGTAGACACTATAGGTAGGATTAATTTTAACCCACTGGTCAAAAAAATCTCCACAGACCTAAAACATATAAATGGTCTTCATTTATCAACTATCGGAAGGGGTAATGTCCTAAAAATGACAATGCTTTCTAAGATCCTATATCTCTTTTGGTCGTTACCGGTGGCCATAGATGAATCAATATTGAAAACAGTGGATTCTATCTTCACAACTTTTATTTGGCAATATGGGAAGGTGAGGCGGTCATTAAAGTATCTGTCTCTCCCACAGGGACGGGGTGGGTTGTCGGTCCCCAATATTACATTCTACTATTGGGCGGCTCTTCTACAGCAAATGCGTATGTTATTTATAACGGATAATGACGAAAAGAGATCAGGAAAGCCACAGCGCCCTATCCACAATCTGAGAGCTTGCTCTAGGGAAAAAAACTGATGGACAGCTGCTGCTGCAGCTAGAGCCAAGCTATTATAAGAAAGTCCGATTCAAGGTAGTACTCAATGCCTGGAAAATATGGAGCAAGGCTCTCAAAGCTATGAAGGTACCGAAATATTGCAGATATAAACCGTTGTAGCGCTCCTCCCTTTTTCCACCTCTATTTTATGATGGGAAGGCAGTGGGAGCAGCATGGCCTGACAGCAATAGGGGACCTTTATCTCCTTGGCCAGATATGCCTTTTACTCATCTGCAGCAAGGGTCTGGAATCCCTGACAGACAATATTTTAAATACGTACAAATTAGGAAATTCCTCAGTAATTCCAGGGTGGCCATAGCCCTAGATAAAATACCTTTTATGGAGGTAATTGCTCGGGCTGACTGCAAAATAAGAGACATCTATAGCATTTTGCTGGACAGTCTGCCGGATGATATCGAGAAGACTGAGGCAAATTAGGCTAGGAATCTAGGTGACCCTGATGCTGATTTAGATAAGGCAATAGCATTAGCCACAGGGATCTTCTTGTCAGCAAGCCCGAAGGCGCAGCATTATAAAATGTTATTTAATCTGTATTTTACCCCCGCCAAACTGTTTGAGTGCGGCAAGAGGACAGACAACAAGTGTCCTAGGTGTGAGGAAAGCCCTGCCACACCGATACATATGTTTTAGAACTGCACCAGGTTACTCCCTCTTAAGAACAGGCTGGAGCTCTTCTGGGAAGGATTGTTAGGGCGCAGGATCAACCTTAGCCCAACTATGATGATATTAGGTCACGACAGCAACAGCGGCTTGGGTACCACTCAGACGTAATTTGTACTTGTATCTGTAGCTATTGCCAGGATATTAATTTCCGCCAGATGGAAAGATCCGGACCCCCCCTCGTTTCAGATCTAGCTAGCCCGGCTGTCGGGTATTCATAATCAAGAGACAGCTCTTTATGAATGCATGGGCAGACAGGCCAGGAAACTGGGAAAAGAAATCTGGTCTCCCATTATGGATTGAAAGAACAAAACTGACTGTGTAACTAATCAGCTTGCCGGCTGCTTATAGCGGTTTTAGTATTGATCCACAAACCTAGAATAACTTTTAACCAGGATAGGTAGTAGGCACTGGAAGGGTTGCTCTTATCATTTAGGCTTCACTCCCTGGTAGTTTTAACCTCAGGGGTGGCCCAACCCAGCTCTCCCTAGGTCGCCGCCGGTATCTGATTTATTGTAAATAAGGATGAAATATATTAACTATGGTGTTCTTATCGCTATTTTACAAACAGCATGTAACCATATTTTTTATTCATGAATTTCGTATGAGACTGTTTTCTATTTTGTACAACCGACAATATGTATTTCTGGGAATAATAAAAAAAAAATTCAAAAGGACTGACGTCCTGGCAGACATTAATGAGATGTACGAGACTGGCCTGCCCAGGTTCCCCAGTTACATTCTGTTGTGCCTCCCCAATGCACTGATGTACCCCCTGTGATTAGAGAGGGCTATCACCCTTGACCTTTGTGCATGGCTGGATTGGCAGCATAAACTATGGGAAGTCCTTGGCATGGAGAAGCTGACAGCGATAGTAGACCGCAAATTGATCAAACTTCTGGGCCCTGTATACGGTTTCTAGCTCAAGAATTCAGGGAACTCTCCTGTCCAGCCTTCTTGCAAGTACTTTGCCTCATACAAAAGGACCTTGACGCTGACTGAGGTGTGGAAGAGGAGATTTAAACTGCAAAATCTTCCCCTTCGCCTGAACTCATTAAATTTCCTGATAATAGGGGTTGTCAAGCATGTCCCTACCCTCCTTTCCTCAACACTCCTCTTTACCTTTACCCCCCCCTTTTCTTATGCCAGTCCACCCTCAGAGCTTCCCACCTTCCCTTGTTAACCTCCCATTCCCTATGTTACACCTCACCGACCGACTGATGTAGGTGAGGATATTATGTATTGTTTATTTTCTGAAACTCAGTAAAACTGATTTAAATCTAAAAAGACTTGTAGTGTGACCAGACCATTTTATCTGTGCCATGAAGAGTGAAGTCTACTAGTCCACTTGTGTACAGTTACAGTATTGTGTTTGCTCCCATAACCTTGCACTGCCAACTGTGTATGAAAATGTGTAAAGTCTGTTAGACATGGGTGGTGATCAGTTGTAGGTATGAGTGAGCCTTGGTGATGAAGGCTCGAGGGACAAATGTTGCTGCCCTTGGCCTGGTATAGCCAAAGAAGGATTGTGAGGCTTATGCCCTCAGACATTGGAAGTGTATTGCATGAATTCCTGCAGCTTGAAGGAGATCCCAACACAACGTGTATTTGTAATGCGCACGTTCACCCATGGGTATTTTGGCGCTGAGTAACAGATGTTTATTGTTGCCCAACTCAATGGTACTCATTTTATCGACCTCAGAAGGATGAAAGGCCGAGTGGATCCGCCGGGATTTGAACCTGTGACCATGAAGTCAAATTCAAGCCCTTACAGTGGACGAATTAGTCCACTATGCCACAACAACAGGCATAACTCCAGACACTGAAGAGAGGAGGATAGAGACTGGGCTACCTTTAGAAATTCCATGAGGTGTTTTGTTAGCAAGAAGCTGCTGATTAGTCTTCCTGAGAACTGCCATTTGGTGGATGTTCTAAGGGTGAGGCGCGGGTCTGCATTCTCTGTTGTTAGAGGTGAGGACGTTTCTAAGCGAGACCTCTCCTTTTGTCTGTCCCTCATTACTCCTTCAGTTGGGCTGATGACAGCCAGATGCAGAACACTCATTCGTGCCTCTGTTGTGAGTGTTCCCAGCTGAAGACCGCCCCAGTGGTACCCACAGTAAGAAGCATCACATTACACAAAGGTTGTGTCTAGAGAGTAGACAGAGGAAGACATGTGAAAGGGGAAACCAGTTCTACAGTTTGAGAAAGTCAATCCATATGCCCTGTCTATATGCGTGTAGGAGAGTGGAACCCAATCCAACCCACTTTGTTCCATTTCCAACTCCTATAAGTTGGAGGGAAGAGAGTGCTCTGCAAAATACTCAAGGGACTGCTGTTGCACCAGGGCTGGATTCTTCCTGACAGCCAATCTGAAAGAAATGATGGGACGTCACCTGAATTATTACTTTTTGCTGGAGAAGCTGTGACTCTGCCCTGAAATACCTAGAAGTCTGTCTGCTGACAGAGGAAACGAGTCTGCTTGGCCCTGGAAGAGGAGAATGGGTCTATATGCCTGTGACTGGGGGACATCCAGAAAAAGCTGACTGCACAGGAGCAATCTAGGTAGGACTCATGCATCCCTCACTTCACTGATTTCGCTCATCCTTGTTCCTAGACTAGAAAAAACCTCTACAGCACAATTATCTTAGGCCCGGACAGAGGCTGTGGCTACTGTAATTGCTGTAGGCCCCAAAGGAGCCTACAACTGCAGACTTAGACGTAGGCTCAACCAGGACTGCACCTCCCTCTGGTCCCAATAAGACCACAACAACAAAGCCCACCCACTGTGGCCTGGTCTGCACCGTAGACACAGACTTCACAGACCGAGGCTGGGCAGGCAAGACCCCAAATGTACCAAACGTAACTTGCTTACGGCGAATTTTGGGGCCCTCACCTGAGATTGTGTAACTATAACCCACACATGTGGCTGGGCACTTGTTGGATCCTATTTTTTCCAACTTTCCTGACCTAAACGGCGCTCTTCCCTGCCCTCTATCCAGGTCTGACCAATTTGCAGTGCCTTTTACGCTGAAAATGGTGTCCCACTTTCCGCTGTCCTATCTGGCCCCGGAAAGTAAAACCAGAAGCTTGGCTAAGCTGAAGGTTCCAACGCTTAACAAGTTATTGTGCGACACTAGACCTGACCTCAAACAAATTTCTATTACTGAACAGGAGCTTGTGCGCAATTGGCTTATGGGAGCTGAAGAAAAATGTCTCCCTATCTCAGCTAAACGTTCGGGACGCTGCCCTAGTTTAACAAACTGCTAAAACTTGGAAAAACACAATACAAAGCGCTTAAAAAACAATGAAGGAGATTTCACACTCAAGAAACCAAAACTACCTACAAAAATGCCTTTAAAAAATTCCGCAGTCTCTATAAAACCGCTCGCGCCGAATTCTATTCTCAAAAGATTCTAAAGGCCCAAAACTGTGCAAAAACACTTTTTAAGTTAGTGAAGGAACTATCTGACCCCGGGAAATCAGAAACCTCCCCAGCTCTCTCACACAGCTAATGTGAGGAACTTGCTTTCATTTTTATTAATAAAGTTAATATACGCTCTCAGCTGCTGAGCAAATGCTCACAGGATGTGCAATTAGACGAAGCTGACCTGTCTATTATCATGCAAAACTCTAGGGTTACTTATGCAGCTGATTCCCCACACAGCGCTAGCCCCCCCACTCAAACTAGATACCTGGGCCCCCCTTGGCACCACTTCCTTTAACCTCATCCTTCACGCCACCAAATCAGGCTCCTCCCTTGATCCCCTACTTCCCCATTTGTTGGGCCAGCTGGATCCCTCCATACTATCGATGGTATTAGATATCCTTAAAGCCTCTCTGGAGGAAGGTATAGTCCCCCAAAGATGGAAACATGCAATGGTCCTCCCCCTCCTAAAGAAAGCAAACTTGTATCCTTCCAACCCCTCTAACTTTCGTCCCATCTCTATGCTTCCCATTCTCTCTAAAATTCTGGAGAAGCCTGTTAATGGCCAACTGTCCTCCTTTGAAGACACCCAGAATTTTCTTCATCCTTTCCAATCTGGGTTTGGAGCTGGCTTCTCTACTGAATCCACCCATTTGGGGGTTACAGAAATGTTAAGGCACCGCTTGGATGAGGGTGAAATTGTGGCACTCATCCCGTTAGATATTAGCGCTGCCTTCAACACGGTGTCCCACCATATTCTCCTGGGGGAACTGCAGACACTGGGTCTTGACGGGATGACTTTGGAATGGTTTTGGTCCTTCCTTAAGGACCGAACCTTCCAGGTCTCCTCTCCGTCGGCCAGGTCAAACTCTCACGCCTTCCCCTGTGGAGTTCCACAGGGATCGGTGTTGAGCCCTCTGCTATTATATATATATATATATATATATATATATATTAATACGCTCTTCAGATGAGGTGGTGGAAAACGCTGGGCTGTCTCTTTTTTCCTACGCTGACGATACCCAGATTATGTTCTCCCTCTCTTCGACACATGGGCCCTCGAACCTTAGTTTGGGCTTGCACAAGGTCTCGCTCTGGATGGAGAATATTCTGCTCAAACTCAACGAAAACACAACTAAAGTTATGATTCAAGGCAAAAAGCTTGATCTCTGGGGGGCCACAGCACTGGCAAGCCGAACTGGGAGCTCTTCCTACTCATTCTAGCAGTGTTAAGAATTTGGGGTTCATTGTGGATGAGTCACTATCCATGAAACAACAAGTGGCCAAGGTGACGTCGACCTGCTTTGCAGTCCTGAAGTGGCTAAAAAAGATCCTATGGTGGATTCCTCTCTCAGCACAGAGGAGGGTGATCCAAGCTGTGGTGATTTCTAGACTGGATTACAGCAACGTCCTGTATCTGGGAACCGACAAATCCACCATCCATAGACTGCAATTTGTGCAGAATGCAGCCGCCAGGCTTCTCTACCGCCTACCCAAGTTCACCTCGGTCTCCGGCATTCTTCGTGACCTACACTGGCTGACTGTGTCGAACCGTATCAAGCTCAAATCACTTTGCTATATGTTTAGGGTCAAATCTGGATCTACTCCTAAATACCGTCTGGATTTAGCCCACCTATACCATCCCTCCCGCCCCTTGCGATCCGCTCAACAGACTCGGTTCGTGGTACCAAAAACCCGACTGGCCCGCAAGAAAGGTCCTTCTTTCTCCTACCTAGGGAACTCCCTGCCAGCTTCCCTGAGAGACTCAACATCTCTTCTTGCGTTCCACAAGGGTCTAAAGACCTGGCTTTTCTAAATTGTTCACAGATTTCTCCCTCTCTGTTCCCTACTTCCGCCCTGCGGCAGGAAACCCCTTGGGGTAGCTGCGCGCATTACAAGTTTCTGAATAATAATTGAGAGAGAAACAAGAACTGTAAGCATACCACACTTTTCAAGAATGTACGACCAAACATACTAAGCATGCATTTGGCGGGGGCCTGAAAGCTGCATTTGTGCTTGATTCATGCTATTCCCTGACTTCCATAGATGTAGGATCCTGAGCTCGGGGGAGGTTGGGCAAACAAGAAGGAATAATAGGAGGGTGTATGTATTAGAAGGTGAGGGGAGGGCATAGCACTTTAATAAAAAAATTGCACTCATGGATATCAACACGTATGATTATTGGGACTGTGTAGTATTTAGTTAAACTGTGATACAGTAATGCATTTCTTGCAAAGACCAACACTGATCTGGACATTGAAATAATTGTGTCAGTTGGTTAATTGTTGAGTACTGGTCACGAGCACCCCCACTACCTCCTTGGGTAGCCTGTGGCTGCTCAACCTCCCCACCCTTATAGTTAAGTGCAAAATTAGTTGTACTTGACCCAATATGCAGAACCAGAGTAGGAATGGTCGTAGGACAATGACAAACACTCTTAATCCCCATCGGCGAGGACCACCTGCCCCGTGACCCCCAAAACAGGGTCTGACAACTTCCCACCTCAACAACATACTCTTGAAGGAGCCCATAACCAGAAATTCAGACGGCGCACACCACCAATACAGCACAGTGAAAAACGCATCGTATCACTCACCCCACAATCACAGTGCCTCACTGGGTGACCAACCGTCCGTAAATTTCACGGACAGTCCGTAATTTCGGCCGTCTGTCCGTTGTCCGTGAAGGTTTCTTTAAAGAACACCATTTGTCCGTAATTTTACCCGCTGTTGGGTGACAGCCAATCATGTGCCTTTCTATTACCAACCGTTGCTCCAATCTTTGCTGTGGAGAACAAACAACGCGATCTAGGATTGGCTTGAAAGCCATCAACCAATCCTAGAGCTCGCTGGTACACTGCAGGAGTGTTCTCATTGGCCCTGATGGAGGCATATGAGAACAGCTTTAGGGTACCCAGCCATGGTACTTATGATCCTTTCGCATTTTTCGGGACCGGACTCGACCCCTGACATGAGGACGTGTAGGCCTGGTGTTGGCCTAGTTGTGTGCCGCAGAGAAGGAAGACCCGGACCAGAATCACCAGTCTGCCGCGGACCCGCTGTTACCCAGCAAACACCTTCTCCTTCCGATTCAGTGATCGGTAAGTTCAGTTGCTTCAGCTTGCTGCTTTCTTTGTCTCATGAAGCATGATGTGCGTTTATTTTCAGTGTATGTTAACTATGCCTCACTCTCTCCGGTTACAAGAGACTGAGGCATAGTCTGTCTGAAGGGGAATCAATCACGGTGTTTGTGAAATCTACACAATGAAACGTATGTGTTCGAGATAAATCTCAGTGCTGTATTCAAGGTTGTGTCCAGTGGTGAAAAACTTGTTTTGGGGATGTCTGACTAGAGAATTTCTCGTCGAGAATAAAACCTGAAAATCCCAACATATCTCCCTTCCTTCAAACACTCGAGGAGGAGCATTAAACTTTAGGATAAGCAAAGAAATGAACATGGGGAAAAAATCATTAAAGATGAAATATTCTTCAGCATGAGAAAGGGAAAAACACATATTGAAATATAAATAAAACAAAGTAACAGAATAAATAGGAATTACATATTGCATATACTGAATAATGATACTGCGTCTGTATACTAATATTGTAATATTATATTACAATATTAATTATCTAATATTGTAGACACAAGTTATCAATTCAACACCTTAAATAAAATTGCTCAAGAAACCCTCACATTAGGTACATAGCAGAAATAAAAAACAAGCATTGGCAATAGGTCTCTCCTTTGGGACCTTGTAAGTTAAAAAAAAATAAAAAACTGTAGTATAAGACTTCACGTTTACATTTACTTCGTATTTAGGATGCAGTAAATGTAAACGTGAAGTCTTACACTTCAGTGTTTTTTTTTTTTTACTTACAAGGTCCCAAAGGCGAGACCTAATGGCTATGCCAATGCTTGTTTATTTACTTGAGTTGAGTTACAATACGTTCGGTTGAGATTATTTTTATTTTCATATGCTGTCATACTATATTCTCCCATGTGCAATTCCAAGTCACATCTTAAGGATTTTGGGGGCCATGGGCCAAACGAATTTTGGGGGGGGCCACTCTTCACAACATCTTTGAATTCATTATCAATTTCAGCTCTTTCATGCCCTATTTGGCGAGGTCACTGAAACAGGCAGGCTGGTACAAATTGTAAATGTGTTTACATCTACTGTTCAGGCCAGGATAGTGATGTGTGTTTTCAATATTCTAATTCAGCAGCGGGTCACTAATGTTACATATGAACATGCCACTTGCAACCCAGAGTTACACTGTGTCCTGAATGCCTTTATTTATTTGCCTTAAACCCAACATACATACTCCTGTGGTGAGGTGCACTACAAGTGGGTGTTATTTGTGGATTGCTAAGCTTTCAGAAATTTGCATTTTTGGATCTCAAAGACGTATTGTGGGAGAGCATGCTCTACCTATGCGTAGTACTGCGTCTTGCCCTGAACTTTTCTTACTTATATCTAAGGATGTTTTTTCTTCCTGCTGCTTGTCGACCTCACCTTAACCGCTGTGATTCCCTTCAAACTTCAGTGCTTAGCATCACACAATATTTTTTATTGTGGACTTGATGTAAATATGGGGCTGCAGTCTGTTTTTCCATTCGCTCAATTAATTTCATGCCATTTACTAAATCTGGTCCACAAAAGGTGATGCAGTGAGCAGGAGATGGGAGGTTAACAGAGCCTGCAAGGTGGATTTTTTTTTTTTTTGGGGGGGGGGGGGTGGCGAGTGTTATGAAAAGTGCAGTAGTACTTTGGCCTCAGGCACTCAACAGTGCACACAAGCAAGTGCAGAAAGGGCTGCTGGCCTCTAAACAGCGAGGCCCTATTATATACTAGGGACTTATAGGTAGGTTTAATACCCCTACCCTATAATCTACTGGGGATTTATAGGGTAGGTCATGCCAAATGTATGTGCACCCTTTTATATAGTTTACCCTAATGCATGCCCTATTATATACTAGGGACTTATAGGTAGGTTTAATACCCCTACCCTATAATCTACTAGGGATTTATAGGGTAGGTCATGCCAAATGTAAGTGCACCCTTTTATATAGTTTACCCTAATGCATGTGTGTTTTCACTTGAGCTTTCAACTTAACACTGGGTATGGTTAGACGGAGCCATTAAGACTTATTGGGCTTCATAGAAGTCCTTCTATTCCACTATGGCCAGGATGGGTGAGGGGGCAGTCCAGTGAGTGAGAGGAAAGTAAGCTCCTGATATGTTTTATTTTCTTCAGTGAATACAGTATGAATATACAAGCAAGTGTGTTGGGTATTTTACAGAGTACTTTAAGGGAAAAAGCGCAATGTCTGATTATGAGTCAGGAGAAGGTGCTGCAGAGGAATTCTTCACATCGGATAGCGAGCTATATTCGGATGCAACATCTACATCGCAGGCAAACTCCATGCTAGAGCCACCCAAGAAACAAGCAAAAAATGCGCTTTGTGAAGTACAGAACAAAATGGGAACTTTCACACCGCAACATCCTCAAGGTGTCAGAAGATGTGTACAAGGCCAGGTGCAACCTCTGCAATAAAGACTTTTCCATTGCCCATGGAGGAGAGCATGATATCAAAACCCATGAGGCAGGAGCACAGCATAAGAAAAATGCCTCAGGCAGGGCGAAGATGACCACAATTTCATCTTATCTGCAACCAAGCTTCCAGCCAGAAGTATCCAAAGTAAGTCATTGCTTGCTTCATCATAATGTGACATAGGTTTTTTGTAATTCTTGTACACTCTTCTTGCTTTGTCACACTCGGAGACTCCCAAACTGAATAGGCGAGCCATCTAACAATTTCCTGTTACTTTCTTTAAATGTGCAGCAGTGTTTACCAAGTCAGGTTGCCTTTACCGCGCTTTTCTCACTCTGTTTATATTAAGAGCACATCATAATTGCTTTTGGGTTACCAGCTGACACTTTAGTTTAAATTTGCAGTTCTAAGCCCCATTGTGGCCACTGTTTTCTTCACTAATGGAGATTTTCTTTGCATGCTTATACCTTTGTGTATTCTTTTTTTACATTTTAGGTCACAGCTGCAGAGGTGACTCGGGTGTACCATGCTGTGAAGCATCACATCTCCTACCGCTCCCTGGATTGTGATATCAAGCTAAGCAAAGTAATGTATCCCGACTCATCCATTGCGATGAAAGCATCCTGTGGCCGCACAAAGGCATCGAGCATCACTGTGAATGTGCTTGCACCTCTATCGTTGCAGCAAGCCTCAAACAAAGGTAACATTAAACTCTACCCCCTTTTGTTGCTGCACTTTAATTTCACCTCCGGTGTGGCCTACACTCTGCTGGATTTCTACGAGGATGCAGCAGAGACTATTACAGCTATTGCACAGCAGATCACAACAAAATTAAATAACCGTGGTTTGAAAATGGAGCCCGTTGCGGCATATTGTGGGGACCGCAAGTGTGGACGACATCATTCTGTGTTCCAGCTCTTGAAGGGAGCAAATGGAGACATTCTGCCTGCAAACTGTTCTGCCCATATCCTGCATAACTGTGCTAAACAAGCTATTAATGGACTTTCAATGGATGTAGAATCCTTTGTTCTAAAAGTCTGCAGCCATTTCTCTTCTTCCGCAAAGCGGACAGCGGAGTTGAAAGAGTTTTTCACTTTGGTGGACCTAGTGGCAGCCTTTGTTTCGGCATGTCCCAACACGGTGGCTCACATTGTTCCCAGCCATTGCGCGACTGTTGAAGTGCTGGGCAGCACTAAAATCCTATTTCCTTTGCCTTGGGCCAGAAAAAACACCCAGAGCAATATGGGATTTTCTAGGACTTGAAAGTGGGAGGCCACTATGTCACTTATTTTGACTTGTACTTATGTTTGTTGTCTATTTACTTACATACTATTGCACAACCTAATTTGTAGTGTCGGTAAAACCTGCCCTTTGTCCCGAATTTTTGTCCTGAATTTTGACCCTCCGTCCTGAATTTTTGTCCTGAATTTTGACCCTTTGTCCTGAATTTTTACACTCCCCGTCCTGAATTCACACCCATGCCAGTTGGTCACCCTATAAATCCTCAGCATGAAAACTACTGCAGAGTTTAGGCACACGATCACATGTGCGTCAGCACACTCTACCTCCTTATTCACCTGGCAGCTAGGACATGTCCACACCGGCATCCATCTAACTGCTGCATGCGCCGATGCAGCTGATACAGCACATTCATATATCTTTAGAGATTACTGACAAAGGAATCACTGGGCTGCGGAGACGGATACAACTAGAAAACACTATTATCCAAAAGTGCAAGAGTCTGCAAAAAAAAACTTGCCATTCATCTTGTACGAGGAGACAAAATGCTCCTTGAAAGCTTCTGCAAGCATCTTGTGGCAACCAGCACGTCCCTTCTCGTGCCCCACACAGCTCGCCAGCAGGTTCTGGTTGACCTCATGCATTGTTTCTCACTCCCACAACGGTACCCACTACCTCAGTGAGAGATTTCTCCCCTCTCAACAAGCCTCGTCTCAGGAGAGACTGACTTCCCATCTCGATAGGAGGCAAATTCTACTGCAACAGCAAACTTCTCCACTAGAAAAATGCTACT
Source organism: Calotriton arnoldi (assembly GCA_963921515.1). Taxonomy (NCBI): domain Eukaryota; kingdom Metazoa; phylum Chordata; class Amphibia; order Caudata; family Salamandridae; genus Calotriton; species Calotriton arnoldi. The sequence goes on from CAWUFW010000060.1 coordinate 5,784,067, forward strand.
GTTGCACAACCCAGCGGGTCTCATTGAAGGGCCAACAAGCTCCTTCTTGTCCACGTGAGAGACTATATGGTAGGTAAAAGGGTTGACATGGATGGAACGTGGCGGGTGAACTGCTAGGCTTTCAAGACTGTGTCGGTGTTAGGACACATGCTACACGAACCTTCCCGAACCAAGCAGGCAATAGCGCACCTTACCTCTAACCAAAAGAGGTTAAAAGTGCGGTAGCATCTGTATTCTCTGCTGTCTCCAATTCAACTTCAATAAAGGAATTTAAAATCTTCGGCTTGGGGAGGTGAGTTCAGGGCTTGTTTCATACTGATTGACAGGCTTTGAGACCGTAGTTTAAGAGTCTGTATGAATGGACCGCCCCTTAAATCCTGCGATTGGTTAGATGAAAAGACCCGCGCCAGAGAAGACTTTCCCCCTGTCCGGAAGATCGCTCCGGAAGTTATTACTGGCTGCACCGGAAGTGACTGCCCGATACTACAGAGCCGGTATTTAGGTGTGTTCGCAGACCGTAGGTGACTGTGACAGATGGGCTGGTGGATTAACAGTCTGCTCCTGGAGGTCCAAGTCACGGCTCCAATAAAGAGGCTGCACGTGGTTGAAAAACATTACAATACATAGTAGGCTGCCGACGTACCACAGCAACGGCTCGACAGTTAATTTGGGGTCATGACCTCACAGTGAGGTTGCTGTTGTGGGGCTTATTTATGGGCGACAAAGACAGTGACAGTAGTTAGGACCTACTTATCCATAGAGCAACAGGTGCAGTGGCGTGGCACCGTGGTCTTGTTGCCCCCCAGTTATGACAGTCTTTAGCTACCCAAGCAAGAGGAACAATTTTCTTTACATGAATTAGAGACCATGGCACCCTTGCGCCCTAGTAGGTGTAATAATGCAGGGCCCGATGCCCTCATGCACTAATAATGATGACACACAGACACAGTACTTGAGTGTAGAACTGGCCCAGGGCACGTGCGCCCGGCCCCTTTTATTGTCAGGGTCACATGTCCAGTGACGCCTGTGCTAGATGGGGGTGGGGTGTGAGCCAGCCCTCGGGAGTGGCTGGTGAACAGAACAACTAGACCAGTGAGAAGCAGGTCTACATCCCTCCAAAACTTTATTCAAAATGAAACAACAGAGTCCAACCTGTGGGAGAGAATAAAACAATAAATAACAGAACCTTCTGCTGAGTCTCTGTAGCTGCCTGCAAAGCAAAGACGATGGCACGATAGCAACTGGGACCACCAGTTCTATTTGGCACAGTTCATGGGTGCCCTGCGGGTCCGGTCCTCTTTCGACTCTGGGCATGGAAGTTGACACCAATGTCTTTCTAGGCATAGCTCTCGTGGTGACGGAGCAGGTAGAGTGATGGTGAATCGGATAGATGTTACTTTTCACGAATCAGTCCTGGTTGTCGTGGGATTTCCACACAGGCAGCTTTGCTTTTCTCTACGAAATGGTGGAGTAGTTGCAAGACATCCCTCTCACTAGGATGCCACTCTCGCAGGTGTTCCCCTCTCACGGGATGTCCCGGAGGCCCTCTTCGCCAGGCTTCCACTGGACTGGGTGTACTTCGCCGTGTCACTCCAACGCCACTTGCTAGGTGTGTGGAGGAAGCACTTCAAGTCCTTAGCTCCACTTGAAGGGTAGTTGTTTACTCCTGCCACTTAGCACGAGATCTTCGTCTTCCTGGGGACCTGCGGAAGAGCGGCTGTAGACTCCTCTCGTGGCGGGATCCGCTCTAACCGTCGTCCCTGAGGCCTTTGCCCCTGGGTCGCCACAGTCTGGTGTGGAGTGGTCAGATCCTCTTCTTCAGGACGTCCGAGCAGTCTCATGTCTCCCGTGCGACCCCAAAGGTGGATGTCACGAATGGTCCAGCCTGCTCGCCTCTGCAATCACCAGGTGTTCTGAAGACTCGTGGATAGGTAGTTTCTCCAAGTGCCACCGATGTTCTCCAGGTACTGTGCTCTATGCCAGATGTTCTTGCACTCGGCACCTTCACCTTCTGGTGTGCGAGTTGTCAGACCACACACTCCTCTCTTCTTCAGATTTCTTCGTAGCATTTCTTCGCGGTGGCGTCATGCCACTCAATTTCCTCCTTCTTGTTCTTTCGCTTTGCGACGCGGTCTAGTCCCATCTTCTTGCTCATCTTCACTGACCAGGCCTCTCCATGTGACGTGCACTTCAAACGGGTCTCCCTGGTCCTGTCCTACCCCTAGGACAATGCATCCTCTTCCTTCGGTGACCAGACCTATCGTCGCGACCTTCTTTCTGTCAATCATTCTTTGATTCCAGGTCTTTCTTCTCTGACCTTCTTTGGTCCTCTCCACGGACCTCTACTCGGTCATCTTCTCCGTGACCTTCTGGCAGGTCCTCTTCGCCGCGGACCCTCTGGCAGGTCGACTTCGCCGCTACCCTCTGGCAGGTCATCTTCTCTGCGACCCTCTGGCAGGTTGTCTTCTCAAGCTGGTTTCACAGGATAAGTCACGCTGTGTGACCACCTGGCTTCCTCGCTCCCAGGCTCCAGCCTGTACCGTCTGTGTCTGGGGTACATCTTCGGCGCAACTTCTCTCCTTGCGCTCTTTCTTCTTCCACTTGCGGTGGCGTCCTTTCGCCACTGGGTGCGCATGCTGCGCACTTCCTCCGGTCCCTCGGAGACTTAATGCTTTGTGCTGTTGTCCTGTACCATCCTTGTTCTCCTGGTGGCGCTCCTTCCTGTGTTCTTGCTGCTGCAGTGACCACCTGTGGCCACTAGGCGTCGCTGAATCCCTCCTTCACAGGCCTTGGCAGCACAAGCTAGCTCTGGGTGCTCCAAGTCCTACCCACATTAATCTTGCATACTGCAAACTGCTCTTGCCTCATTGCTCATCTGTGTGGTACCTCTTTTCTCTTGTGTTCCCACTATCTTCATCTTTTCTTCTCTTGGAGAGGAATTAGTTGCTTCTCCCCTGGCACTGATCGCAGGCAGGCTACAGCAATCTGTTATCCATTTGCTGCAGGCTTGTCCATAAGAAACATCCTCTTTTTTTCCCTAAACGAGGTCCCGTCAAACAGCCACTAGGTGGCACTGCCGCTTTACTTTCAAAGGCCCCAGCAGCTTCCTTCATGCTGCGGGCCTCCTTGCTTGCTGTCCCGGAGTTCTCTTTGCCCCAACGAGACTTCATCCTCCGGCTGCCTACACCCAGGAGGGACACGCGGGCACCGCTGGGGACTCACCAGATTACCCGACGCGCCTCCTCTCATGCCACGTAAGTCTTTCTGTTTTGCTTTCCTTTTACTATTGTAGCAGCCTGTTGGGGTAGGGATTTCCGATGCTGCCCCATGCGAACTTCAGTTTTTCACGGGCGGGGCCCTCACGCTGCACCATTTCTTCAGCGGCCTCACCTATTTCCTTCAGCTTCCATCGGTCACCAGGCAAGACCGCGACGCAGCGCTTCTTCTTCTTTATTTCCTTGTTCGCCCGGCAGCCTTCTCCCTCTTCTGTACTTTCATGAAGGCTGTCTGGGCTGGCATCACATTGCAGTGATAGGGTCTGCCTCAGCAGTTTTACTCGTGCCGCGGGCGTCACCTCTGACTGGCGCAGGGTATCCCTTCGTCCGCTCCTGGTGCGGGCCTCTCCGCGGCCTTCACCAGGCTCTGGTGGCCACGTCGCATTCACTTGAAGGCACGGCCTTACACACGCCATGCCGCCGACTGCCTTTCTTTTCACTGCGGTGCACTCTGACAGGGCGGCACTTCTCCAGACCTGCTGCCGCCTTCCTGGCAACACTGCGTACTGTCTCCATGCGGACTCGGTTGATCTGCAGTTCTCCTTCACAGCGGGGACGAGACTGTCTGCTCACTCCCGCTCCGAGGAACGGGCCGCTACTACGCAGGTGTCACCACCGGTGCAGTTACTTCACTGGTGGGGGCTATTTGTATGCCCACTGCTTGGCACTCACAGCGCTCACTGTCACACTTCACCTCAGACGCGCCGCCTCTCCCTGCTTCACTCTCCTTACAGACGTTCACCGGTGCAGGGGAGGGGGGCGCCGCACTGCGCTCCTCCGGGCTGTCTTTCCGATGCGGGTGGGCTCCCGCTCATCCGGCTCTTCAGTCTGGGCCTCAGCACGTTGGTGGCAGGGGTCCTGTCACAGGCTCCTCAAATGCCTTGTGGGAGATCAGGCTGCTAGCAGGGGGATGCCACCGGCTCCTTTCCTCACCGCACGTTGCTCTCACTTTCCCCACGCAGGTTTCACTGCGGTCGGGTGCCGCCATGTATTCATGGGCACATCAGGTGCGGGGTGGGCTCCCGATCACCTCTTCCACCTCCTTCAGGCCCGGGGCTCTTCACATGCCTCGTGGGCCGTCAGGCGCGTCCTGTGCCAGCTCACAGGGGGTGCCCTCGATGCTGGCAGCACTCTCCCCCTTTCACCAATCTTCCGGGCTACTGCACGCACAGGCACAGCCCCCTCGTCGCCATTGTAATAATGCAGGGCCCGATGCCCTCATGCACTAATAATGATGACACACAGACACAGTACTTGAGTGTAGAACTGGCCCAGGGCAAGTGCGTCCGGCCCCTTTTATTGTCAGGGTCACATGTCCAGTGACGCCTGTGCTGGATGGGTGTGGGGTGGGGTGTGAGCCAGCCCTCGGGGAGTGGCTGGTGAACAGAACAGTGACCAGCAGGTCACTACAGTAGGGTGAATGTCTTTCTGCTATTTACATGGACCGTCTGATATTTCAGGCGAATGTAGGTTGCCCATTATTGATCGTGTAAAAAAGGCGTTTGTTCATGACTTTAATGCTGTGGACCGTTTCTTATCAACCACCTTTCTCATTAATTGGCGTGGATCACTCGCCTGTTCAGAACCTCACTCTGTACTATACTTCTCTTTGTCTCGGTTTCCCAGTTCAAATGTAGAGTCTGGTGCTCATACGCAGCAGTTGGGCTTTTTTGGCGTTGGTAGCCCATATACAAGTAATGTCACATTCAGACATGAGATGTGAGACTACTGATTGCACCATCCTCTCTGCTTTGTTTCTTCCCTTTCAAGTATTGTGCAGGCAGTCTAGGGTCACCGGATGTAAATAACCTGTCCCCTTCAGGCTCCTTTGCCTTGCAGATGTATTTTCTGCACTTCTTTGGCTGACACCTTGTTGTCACCAAAATGTCAGAGTTTAAAATATCGCATTGCATTAATACTGGGATATTTACCTAGTACATGTGCCAATTGCTGATTCATCCATTAGATACAAGCGACAAGTCACTATAACAAAATTCGGATACACTGTTTATCAACATGGAAATAATGAAAGGTTGAGCTGACTGCCTGGATTTGTTCCTTGACTTGTTAGGTAACATCGTTCTATGTAACTGGGGCAGTAGTCCAAATATCCCAAAGCTGAGTAGAATGCCCTAGTTCATTTTTCGATTCTATATGAACGCTAATTCCCTTTAGCCCAGCCAAGAGCCGCCCAACCCCCTCCCCCATTTCCCAAAACATTATCACACCTGTGGGTACGTCCCTCTCCACTCTGGGGTATCATGGAGAACAATGTCCAAAATGTTTCTCTTTTTCCTAACCTATCACCATGGACAGAAACTTGCAGTGTGTCTAGTCTGATACCTGTTTGGAAAGCCTTACTCAGACGCTGGCTCTACCTCACATGTCATACAGCTCAGACTGCCTTTCATGAACGTGAAGATCTTTTTTAGGTCTTGCCTAGGCAGCGCTTGCGCTGTCTCTTCAAGACATGCTGTATTCAGGTATGGGCTTGAAGCTCCGCCCATTTTCCACCCATCTTTTCAATTGGCTCCTGTTACTGTCCATTCTAAATGGTTGCTTTTGATTCGTGAATAGGCTTAGTAGTCCCTCCTTAGTACTGCTTTTTCTGCTTTTTAGTTTCTCCTACCTGCTGTTGCAGGCACACTTTTCACTTCCCAGCTAACACAATGCATTTTTTTCCTGGTCATCATCAGTCGTTTGGAGGGTGCCTGTTCTGTTCCGTGCACTTCCCTCCATTCCCCCCCACCCTGCTTGTTTTAAAATAATTTTCACCATACTTTATCAGCGCTGCTACCGTTTCACGAGTACTGCGCTGGTTCAGTTGTCGAAGTGGAAAAAAAAGTAGGGGAACTGTGGGCAGAGAATCAGAGGGTGGGAGGCCAGAATGCACAAAACATCCCAATTTTTATTTTTTGTGTGGCATTTCTCTGACCAGTTACAGCTTATTATGTTATTTAATTCAACCAATGGATACACACGATTATTTGAGGATTAATTTGAGTTATTGACATTGGAAACATATCCCACTTCGTGAATGTATTTTAATCACAGAATGTCCCAAATATGCTTAAAAGTGGAAGCACAAGCCATTTGTCTCCAAGCCATGGAGTTTGTCATCAGCATTTCTCCTCCTTTTCCCCCACAAGACCAGTTCAAATATGAATAGTAAAATATCCTAGTGTGCAAATGTTTTCTATATAATTATGGCTCTGCCATGTTTTACACATAACACAACATCTGCTACATAATCTGACAATTTTGACTTTTAAATTGTTTGTAGCTCAAACAAATTAAAAGTTACAAAAAAATGTGATGTGTTGCTGCGAAGTGGACAGCCATTCGCAAAGGTTGACTAATCACCTTTCTCGCTGCTGTATTTGTATGTTACACTAGTACTAATAAGGCAAAATCTTTCCAGAGACTGTTAGCATGTGTAAAATAATAAAAGTATCAGAAAATATACTGCATTACGCTGTAGCCTTTTTTTGCTGCATTATTTAGGCAACACTGCAGCATAATTTTGTCCTCCTTTGCTGCATAATTCCAGTGGCCCCAAAGCAAACAGCACATGTTAAAAGCGCTTGTGCATGAAGCAGAGAGACTGTGAAGTTTGCAAACTTAGTTTGGTGTTTGTGCAAATCCTGCATTGCTGATCAGTGGTGATTTGCAGCTACTACTGCTGAAACAAGGCCAATTGAGGTACCAATGGGTGAGGCTGACTGGCCTCAAGGGCAGGGCCGGCTTTAGCGATGATGGCGCCTTGTGCAACAATGTTTATTGGTGGCCCCCAATGACCACCTCCGCCACGGATTCCCTCGTTTCCACCCTTTAACAGTGCCCCTCAAGTCTCCATAGCTACACTCTCTCTCAGATGCATTTATTTTGATTTACACCGGAGCTCATACCAGTGTAGGGTGTCAGAGCACTTTACATTACACCGAGACAATCAATGATACATGTGTAAATCACTGTATAGGAAATGTTACATAAGACAAAGGACTACAAGGTGTAGGAGTTACATGACAACCATACTAGTAGGCAATATAGTTTAATAGTGATTGGTCTGGAGAAACACAAACAGAATTTAAAACGTAATATCATGGTTGGGCGTTCTCTTCAATACCAGAATTGATTTCTATCCAAATGAACCCTTTTTGCAACATTAGGATAATCAAAGACCGGGGAAAAACCATAACGCTCTTATTTATACCTTGCAGTATCCATGCAGCTCTTAGATGACAGTTAATAGCTCACTGTTGTATGTTAGGATTTTAACTTATAAACTGCAAGTAACAAAAGGATCTCTTTGACAAAAGCAGTAACCCACTGACCTATTTACATTATGTGCACTTTGTGATCTGCATGGTACATGTTCTTTGCAGCAGGCACCTTGACCCTCTTCGCCACCTTTCCACGAGTCAAAACCTCTACTAGACAAAACTCTGATCTCGCTCTCTCTCTAGGAAGAACATTAATCACCAGAGTTATAAAAAGATATTTTTATTGTTTCCAAAAATTGCTGGAGGCCAGGAAGGAGGCAGCAGGTGCTTTTAAAACCATAATATACTTGCAAACACGACGCACCCACCAAAAGTCAGCACCCAGTGCGGTCACACCGGTCGCATCGCCCTAGACCCAGCCCTTCTCAAGGGTCCTGTGACCTCAGTGACAGAGTCACTGTTGCTCTAAGGTGTGCTGCTTCATAGGCCTGCCCGCAAGACTTGAGGTGAACTTCAGTATGGATTGTGGTGGACAGGCCTTGAAGATTAACCCATACTTGCCACTGCTAGGGTCCACCTGCTGCTGCTAAGACACCAAGGCTTCTAAAGTCTAGCAGGGCCTTCTAAGGTCTAGCATGGGAATGTGCTCCCTCAGGAGAGTGGTCTGGGGGACTGGTCATGAAGGCTGAACCTGGTTCCCCAGTTCCAAATTCGGCAGCTCTGACCATAGTGTCACATCCTCCCCCCACTGAACACCATATTACCCCACGAGCAATATGCTGCCTAAAAAAAAAAAAAGTACCAACATCCTGGAAAAAGCAAACACTCATAGGGAATGCAAGATTAAGTAAAGCATGTGAAATGTAAGCAGGAACAACATGGTTACCATCACACTTTTACACTCACTATTCAGAAATCAGTGAGTGCTTTTGCCTGAAAAGTTAAGGACATGACTACAGGGCCCGGAAGGGACCTGTTTCAATGTCAATTGCTAATGTCCTTACAAAACGTAAGCAGTATGGTTTAAAAAGACCACATCCGTGAACAAGAAGCCGCGGTACGCATTTTTTTACCAATCGACCCATCAGTCAGGCATTGCAGTACCTCCAGGATTGGTGCACTTCCCCACCCGGGGAAAACAATGCTGTTCAAAGAAAGACAAGAAAACAAAAGTAGCGGTTCACTGGCAAACTCTGTAAAGTGACGCTAATATATTTGGGTGTGAATAAAATCAATCTGGCTACTTTGCGACCACTCTCTCTTGCTTTATTTCCTTTTATTATTTATTTTTCATATTTTGAACCTTTTATTCCCGAGGCTGCACTGTGGAAAAGAAAAAATGTCAGGACTAGACAACAAAAGTGTTTTTATTTTTTGGATCCATTTCACAGGGGAACAAATAAACGAAAGGAGAAAAGAGAGGGTGAGAACCATTTCTTGAAGTCACGGTTTTCAGTAAGTGAAGAGGAGCTAGTCATAAAGAGAGGAAATAAGAGAAAGAAAGAGAGGGGAGAAGCTGCCAGCGGCAGAGCAGAAGTGGACACTGTCCTTGTCTTCTCTGGGCAAGAAGCAAAAGAGTCCTTTTCCTTCTCTGCCCACCACGCCCATCCCCGTTCGGCCACGAATGCCGAGCCTTCTCTGCAGGGCTTGGCTATTTCTGCCGTCCTGGGATGAATTTTTAAAATAAAAAAGTAGGGGAATGGAATCTACTGAATAAAAGAAGTAGGGGCACGCTGTGCCCTGCCGATCCCGCCCACTTCGACCACTGAGCTGGTTTTGCTTTCATTGTGTATTTTACCAGCTCTGTCCCACTTTCTCTGCTCTCCCTTCCCCTCCCAATAAGTCAGCAGGCTCCAGCCTGGCCTGCCTCGCAGCAGAGCTAGGCGGACGAGGGGGAGGGTTGGGCTGCAGCCCGCCTCCAAGCAGGGGGTACTGCTGTCTGTGCCTGCTCCTCGCAGCTGCCCCGGCTGTGGACTGGCTCTGGTCTCCGCAGAGAACGACAGGTTCTTTCTATCATCTATCGGCAGGATCTTGCTATCATATCTATCGGCAGGCTATATCAACGCAGTTAAATGAGGGGGAGGGCGTGTGCAATTAAGACAGGCGCAAGAATGCATTTTTATACTATTTTATTTCAGGTCGTGTCGAAATCCTTCAATATCTGAGCACTTGCACATTGCCTCAGAATAAATTACACAAGGTAACAGAACACATTATCTACAGGCGCCATACAGCCTGGGGTTCGCATTCTGGAAAGGCGGGAGGAGTGCATTTAGTAATAATACTTGTCTAATACAGCTGAGAGCTGAGCAACAGGAATAGTGCAGTTCTTTAATTCAAGGAGGTGGTCTAGGTGCTGTGTTTTCGTCTTCGGAATATATGATTGAGTTCTGGCTTCTTCAGGATATTGATTTGTGAGATCCTACACAGATAGGGTTAACAGATCATTCCTTGTGAGTGGGGCAGCTTGTTTCCAGTGTAGCAGGGGCGGGAAGAGGGCTTCTCTGGGGGCACACTATACTCGAAGGGCAAGGCATGCTGGAGTGTGCGCCGTCGGTGCCAGTCTCCGCTTTGGCGCCCTGCAGCTGTACCTGCGGCCGGCGTCTAGTGCAGGCGGCTCCCCGGGGGTACCTTCACAGCTGCTCCCTAAGTGGTTAATTGGCAGGGAATGGGCGGCTGCACCCTGCTCCCACCGCAGGCCCGGATGTTTGTCCTGCGCGACTTACCTGCTCTGTTTACTTTACAGGCAGAAAGCTAATCCCTGGGGGTCATCTGGCCAGCGGTGTTTGAAGTCCCGTACAAGGAAATCTTTGCCATATTTTCATTGGTCATGCTGGAAAAAGTAATATTGTATACTCTATAAAGGGTTGTAATGTTCATTGACATTAGCGGTCTCTGAGTGTACCCAAACCATGTTCCCCGTCCTCATGAGCTTCTCTTGTGAAGTGACATCTATGGACTTGCTGATGATTCTGTTTCTTTAGGATTCCAGCTTGCTGTGACTTTAAAGTGCTATGCCACAAATTATATTAAATACGTGCCCCAGGACGCCAGTTCTTCCGAGCTGATCTGGTTTCTAGATTGTTACTCAACAATGTAAATGCATTCGACAGTGTGATTCCAAGAAAGAGAACCTATGGCATGCAGGATCGATTCGAGCACCCCAAATATAGAGCATCTCATTAATGGGGTAAGTTTGTAGACTCGCAGCTTTTTGTGCCTCGCCCGGCCCTTCTATCTTTCGTGCTCTTCGATGTGCCCTCCTTTTATCTATATTTCTGTTCCTTTTGTTTCATTTCTACCCTTTCTTCGTTGACCCAACACCCACACTCTCCCTTTTTCCTTTCTTCCTTCCTTTCCTTTCTCTCCTTTCTCTTCCCTTCCTTTCTTCTCCTTCACCCCCTGTTTGTGTTCTTCTGTCGTGCTCTTTTATCACCACCTCACCCCTCCCATCTCTATCTCCCCCCTTATCTTAAAGAGGGGATTTTGGCCCAACTGCAGTTCCCCATACAACTCTTGCATTGCAGCAGTCCTGCCTGGCTGCTGACATGAAGTACGAAGATACTGAGTGTAGGAGAGTAGGATCTGCTTCTTATAGTTACCCCCACTTTTTGCTGATGTTTCACTGTTTTCGACTTAGACTGGGGTCCTGAATAGCAGGATCCCAGTCAGACTATCTGCTTTCTCCTCTAAATTGATTGCATGTACATTAGGTACACTCCAGATTGGATTCTGGGATACCCTTATAAGTCCCTAGTATATGGTATATTATGTACCCAGGGCATAGGTACCCCAGAGGCCTCCCAGGGGCTGCAGCCTGTATTGTGCCACCCCTGAGAGGCCATTCAAACTGACACCACAGGTCTGCTACTGCAGCCTGTGTAAGGTGGTGCATGCACCCCTTACTCAGATATAGGTTCACTATATCCTGATCACTGCACATATAAGCCTATCAGTCACCCCTATGGCAGGCCTTATCAATCCTGAAGGCAGGGTCCTGGGTTTTATGTGAGAGGGTGCCCATGCATGAGCAGAGCCCCTCTGCAGCCTTCGGAACCACTATTCCGGGGTTGTCTGTGATGCAGCCAACCATATACTCTTAAGTGCATTATAACCTTGCGGTAAATGCTAACTTTAAAATGGCTGCAAGGAATTATGTCGTGTTTGGTGTCAAAGACCTTGGAATCATACCTCCATACCAGTAACTGGTGTGGAGGTATGATTCCTCCCTCCTAGAGGGAGAAATATGACAGCACCGGTACACCCGGTACCAGCTTCACAGAGCCCTGGCATCACAAAATGGATGCTGCCAGCCACAGGCACGAGTCTGCCCTCCTGCTGCTGGACGAAACTCCGGCAGGGGAAGGCTTGACAATAGGTTTCCTGTCATAGGGAGGTGTGACCACCTCCCAGACAGGCTTTAGTGTATTGGGGCTGGGTGGGTGCACTCCAAGAGTGCTTTGATGTCTGCACTGCACCGGTCATCCGTGGGTCCCCTGTGTCACTACCTTGGGTGGTTCCTTGGGGTCCCAGCGATTCTACGTGCTCTAGGCACTGTGTCTAGTCAAGTCGTGGTTCTTATACCACTATCTTAGTATATGGTTTGGTCTCCCCCTGGAGCACACTGTGTATTGTGCTATTTACTGTTGTTCTAGTACTGGAATATTGTGTGCCTTGTTCTCTAATCTCATAAAGAGGTTAGTAGAGTGTTTAGTAATAAATACATATATTTTATATATACCTTGTGTGGTTCTCCTTTCATTTGGTCATTCAAGAGGTTATATACTGGTAAAACAAGCTGCTTTACATTCCTTCAAGACTTAGCCTGAAGGCTGCTCTCTACAGCTACCACTAGGATAGCTTTCTATAAAGGTTGTCTTTAACCTAATCATCAATAAGGGTCGTTTGGACTGGTGCAAGGTGCCCACTTTAATTAGTGGACAGCATATACAAGGCCAACTTCTCACATTGGAGTGCAGCGGTTGGGATTCAAGCTTGCTATTGTTTTACCAGATAATCTCAGTGAGTGACTAACTGAAAACCACTAAAGGTACTTGGGTACATATAAATCAAGTCTAGAGTAAAGTAAGTTCTACTGAACTTGGGTGTCAAGGGCCTAGCACACCCTATCTCCAACACGAGCGTTTAGTAGTTCCCACTAGAGTAGGTAGGTGCATACACCACACCACACTAGAATGTCTTCAAGGCCTGAAGTCAGTGACTCCTTGCCAACTAAGTATGACACTCTCACATTCCAAGAATTGAGAAACATGTGTGCATCAAGGAAACTGAAGACCGGGAAAAACCCAAACACCCAAAAGCTCATAGTGACTTTGCTTTTAGATGACCTCAGAAAGACCCCAGGGTCTGATGAGGCAGGCAAAGGGGTGGGACAGCAGAAGAGGAAAGGCCAGGGAGTGAAAACCTCAATGACCAGGACTCTGATGCTGGCCAGGAGGATCAAAATGATTCTAACCTGGAAAATCCAATTCTTCCTGAAGGTGAGGAAGGAGATCCCAGTGGGACTCTCTTTACCCCATCTGGAAGGGTTAACAGTTTACCAAGAAGATCTAGATCTCCTTCTCTGGAGTCTAATCGTTCTGGTACATCTGTAGGGAGCTCTGTTTCTCATAGGACTTCTTCTCATAAAAGGGAGTCCTCTTATGAGAAGAAGTGCCAACTGCTTGAGTTTGAGAGAGCTAAGCTCAGGATTAAGAGCGAGCAATTGGCCTTAGACAGGGAATCCCTGGAGCTTCCGAGAGCTTCTTAGAAGCTGGGACTAGAGTCCCATGGTGGCAGCCACAGTGTCCCTAGAGGTAGAGCTCATACTCATGACCATAGGAACCTGAACAAGATTGTCCCTCCCTACCAGAGTGGGGATGACATCCACAAATGGATAACTGCACTTGAGAGGGCCTGTAAGGTACAAAGGGTCCCTCAGGAGCAGTGGGCAGCAATCTTGTGGCTCTCCTTTGCAGACAAAGGTAGAGACAAGCTCCTCACTGTAAGAGAAGAGGATGCTGATAATTACAAAGTCCTGAAGAGTGCTCTGATTGATGGGTTTGGCCTAACCACTGAACAATACAGGTTAAAGTTCAGAGATACCCAAAAGGCACAGACTCAGGACTGGGTTGACTTTGTTGATTGTGCTACTAAGGCTCTGGAAGGCTGGTTACTTGGCAGTAAGGTGTGTGTGATTTCAAAGGATTGTATAATTTAATCATGAGAGAGCAGATCCTTAACTGTCAAAATCAACTGTTGCATCAGTACCTGGTGGACTCTGATCTGACCTCTCCCCAAGAATTGGGCCAGAAGGCAGACAAATGGGTCAGAATCAGGGTGAAGCAGAAGGTTCAGAACCAAGGTGGTGACTCCAAGAAGCAAGATTCTAAAAACTCTGATAAGGGTGGGGAGAAGGGTAAAGACCAGAAGTCTTCTCAAGGGCCCCAAAAATCTGCATCTGGTGGGGAGTCACACTCCAACAAGGGAAAAGGCAAGAAGAAACCATGGTGTCAAATCTGTAAACAGAAGACCCATTGGACAAGTGATTGTACCAAGTCCAAGGACTCCACTCCAACCACCACTGCCCCTAAGGCAACTGTTCCCCCTAGTTCAGCTCCAAGTGGTGGTGTTCCAAATAAGGGTGTAGTAGGGTTAACCCTGGCATCTGAGATGGGCTCTGGCCTAGTCAGAGTTCCAACTCAGGCTATGTTGATCTGTGATGGAGGCATGGATATGGCCTCCTTATTTGTAAGCCCCAGTAATCTGGGCAAATACAGACAACAGCCTATAATAAATGGAAAAGAGGCCTTGGCATTCAGGGACACAGGAGCAAGTGTCACAATGGTGACAAAAGATCTTGTGGCTCCTGAGCAAATCATACTTGGTGAGATGTACCAAGTGACCAATGCTAGCAATGTCAGGACAGACCATTCCTTGGCAGTTGTTAATTTCTCCTGGGGAGGGGTAACTGGCCCTAAGAAGGTTGTGGTAAGTGCAGACCTCCCTGTTGAATGCTTGTTGGGCAATGATTTAGAAACTTCAGCTTGGGCTGAAGTGGAACTCGGGACTCATGCAGAAATGTTGGCTATCCCTGCAGATGTGTTTGCTATGACCAGGTCACAGGCAAAAATGTCTAACACTGAACAGGTCCTGGATCCTGGAAAAACGGACCAGGCACCTTCCAAGATGAGGAGCAGTAGGGTTAAGGCAGTGTCTTCCCCCTGCCTCAGAATCCAGATCAGTCTCTTGAGGGAGCTGATCTTAGTCCTGAAGAAGGAACTGTCCCAGATGAGCTTGCACCTGATCAGGTTGAGTTCTTGGGGACAGGGGGCCCTTCCAGGGCAGATCTGAGCCAGGAGCAACTGAGCTGCCCCTCTCTTGAACCCCTCAGACAGCAAGCTGCTGCTGGGAGTGCTAGTGGGTCCCATAGGATCTACTGGGATGATGGACTCCTTTACTCAGGGAGTAGAGACCCCAAGCCTGGAGCCACCAAGAGGTTGGTTATACCTCTGAAGTTTAGGAGCTTCCTATTGACACTAGCACATGATATCCCATTAGCAGGTCACCTAGGCCAAAACAAGACTTGGGACAGAATTGTCCCTCACTTTCATTGGCCTCATGTCTGAAGACACCAAGGAGTTTTGTCGCTCCTGTGTCACCTGTCAAGCCAGTGGTAAGGCAGGTAGCACTACAAAGGCCCCCCTGATACCACTACCTGTGGTGGGGGTTCCCTTTGAGAGGGTAGGGATTGACATTGTTGGTCCCCTAGATCCTCAAACTGCATCTGGGCACAGATTTATACTGGTGGTGGTGGACCATGCCACTAGGTATCCAGAGGCAATTCCCCTCAGGACCACCACAGCACCTGTGGTGGCAAGGGCCCTCCTGGGAATCTTTTCCAGGGTGGGTTTTCCTAAGGATATAGTATCAGACAGATGCAAACTTCATGTCTAGTTACTTAACTGCTATGTGGCAGGAGTGTGGAGTAAATTATAAATGTACCACCCCCTATCACCCACAATGCAATGGTTTAGTTGAAAGGTTCAACAAAACCTTGAGGGGCATGATTAAAGGTCTCCCAGAAAAGCTTAGGCGCAGATGGGACATACTTTTGCCCTGCCTTCTCTTTGCCTACAGAGAGGTTCCACAGAAGGGGGTTGGTTACAGCCCATTTGAGCTTCTGTTTGCACATCCAGTTAGGGGTCCATTGTGTCTAGTGAAGTAGGGATGGGAGTTACCTCTCAAACCCCCTAAATGGGATATTGTGGACTATGTACTTGGTCTCCACTCCAGGATGGCTGAGTACATGAAGAAGGCAACTAAAAACCTTGAGGCTAGCCAGGAATTACAAAAGGCCTGGCATGACCAAAAGGCTGTGTTGACTGTTTATCAGCCAGGACAGAAAGTATGGGTGTTGGAGCCTGTGGCCCCAGCAGCCCTCCAAGACAAGTGGAGTGGCCCCCATACCATAATTGAGCAAAAGGGAGCTGTTGCCTATCTGGTGGACCTAGGAACTCCCAGGAGCCCCCATAGGGTGCTCCATGTCAACAGGCTCAAACCATATGTTGACAGGGCAGACATGGGCTTGTTCATGGCTACTGATGAGGGACAGGAGGAAGAGAGTGATCCACTCCCTGACCTGCTCTCACAGAACCCTGATGATGGTTCAGTAGATGGTGTAGCCTTGGCAGGCAGCCTCACTGACCAGCAGCAAACTGATTGCAGAAAAGTTCTCAACCAGTTTAGACATATGTTTTCACTGACTCCAAGTCAGACTACCTGGTGCACTCATGAAGTGGACAGTCTGCCTGTTAAAAATAAGATTTACAGGCAACCTGACCATGTCAGGGACTGCATCAGGACTGAAGTCCAGAAGATGTTGGATTTGGGTGTGATTGAACCCTCAGATAGCCCTTGGGCTAGTCCAGTAGTCTTGGTACCTAAACCTAACACCCAGGGTGGTAAGAGAGAGATGAGGTTTTGTGTAGACTACAGAGGTCTCAATGCAGTCACTAGGACTGATGCCCATCCAATCCCTAGCAAAACCAAAGGGGATGATGGACGCTCCGTCCATCGTCCCCTTTGGTATCGCTTTGTTCGCCCTAAGTTGGCAGGGTATGCCCAGACGTGGGTCCCTTGCTCACTTTGCCACTGGATTCAAGCTAGCCTGGCTGATGACGGCTGAATGGCCAGAAACCGGTCCCAGGATGCTTGTTTCCGGTCCAGGGAAGACATGGCTTGGCAGTTCGGGCTGGACTGTTCCCATGAGGCACAGGGTCAGACTGATTTGCATATGGCCATGTCTGAACTGGGGTGGTGGAGTGAGCTAAAGAATGATGATGGATTAAACCCAGATCAGTTGACTGGGGGTGAGTGTTTGATTTGCTCTAGCGCTCCGTCCATCGTCCCCTTTGGTATCCAATCCCTAGGGCAGATGAGCTCATAGACACTTTGGCCTCAGCCAAGTTTCTCAGCACATTTGACCTGACAGCTGGCTACTGGCAAATCAGACTAGCTGAGGATGCAAAAGCCAAAACAGCATTCTCAACCCCTAGTGGGCACTACCAATTTGTGGTGATGCCCTTTGGTTTGAAGAATGCACCTGCCACTTTTCAAAGGTTGGTGAACAAAGTCCTTACAGGCCTGGAAGCCTATAGTGCAGCATATCTAGATGATATTGCTGTCTTTAGCTCCACCTGGGAGGATCACCTGGTCCACCTGAGAAATGTTTTGGAGGCCCTGCAGAAAGCAGGCCTCACTATCAAGGCCACCAAGTGCCAGATAGGGCAGAGCCAAGTTGTATACCTGGGCCACCTTGCGGGTGGAGGTCAGGTTCAACCATTGCAGAGCAAAATCTAGACCATCATGGACTGGGTTGCTCCAACCACCCAGACTCAGGTCCGAGCTTTCTTGGGCCTGACTGGGTACTATAGGAGGTTTGTCAAAGGGTATGGATCCATAGTGACCCCTTTGAATGACTTAACGTCCAAGAGAATGCCAAAGAAAGTTCAGTGGACAGTCAGCTGTCAAAAGGCATTTGATGACCTGAAGCAGGCCATGTGCACTGCTCCCATTCTACAGAGTCCTGATTACTCCAAACAATTCATTGTCCAAACAGATGCATCTGAGTTGGGGGTAGGGGCTGTGTTATCACAATTGAATGATGGTCAGGATCAGCCAGTAGCTTTTATTAGCAGAAGGCTGACCTCCAGAGAGAAACGTTGGTCAGCCATTGAGAGGGAAGCCTTTGCTGTGGTTGGGGCTTTGAAGAAGCTGAGGCCATACTTGTTTGGCACTCACTTCATTGTTCAGACAGACCATAAGCCCCTCTTATGGCTAAAACAGATGAAGGGTGAAAACCCAAAACTTTTGAGGTGGTCCATTTCCCTACAGGGGATGGACTATACAGTGGAACATAGACCTGGGAGTAACCATGCCAATGCAGATGGACTCAAGATATTTCCACTTAGAACATGAAGACTCAACTGGTCAAGGTTAGTTTAATGTCCTGACGTTTGCGGGGGGTTGTGTAGGAGAGTAGGATCTGCTTCTTATAGTTACCCCCACTTTTTGCTGATGTTTCACTGTTTTCGACTTAGTCTGACTGGGATCCTGCTATTCAGGACCCCAGTCTATCTGCTTTCTCCTCTAATTTGATTGCATGTACTTTAGGTACACTCCAGATCGGATTCTGGGGTACCCTTATAAGTCCCTAGTATATGGTATATTATGTACCCAGGGCATAGGTACCCCAGAGGCCTCCCAGGGGCTGCAGCCTGTATTGTGCCACCCCTGAGAGGCCATTCAAACTGACACCACAGGTCTGCTACTGCAGCCTGTGTAAGGTGGTGCACGCACCCCTTACTCAGATATAGGTTCACTATATCTATCCTGATCACTGCACATATAAGCCTATCAGTCACCCCTATGGCAGGCCTTATCAATCCTGAAGGCAGGGTGCTGGGTTTTATGTGAGAGGGTGCCCATGCATGAGCAGAGCCCCTCTGCAGCCTTCGGAACCACTATTCCGGGGTTGTCTGTGATGCAGCCAACCATATACTCTTAAGTGCATTATAACCTTGCGGTAAATGCTAACTTTAAAATGGCTGCAAGGAATTATGTTGTGTTTGGTGTCAAACACCTTGGAATCATACCTCCACACCAGTAACTGGTGTGGGAGGTATGATTCCTCCCTCCTAGAGGGAGAAATATGACAGCACCGGTACACCCGGTACCAGCTTCACAGAGCCCTGGCATCACAAAATGGATGCTGCCAGCCACAGACACGAGTCTGCCCTCCTGCTGCTGGACGAAACTCCGGCAGGGGAAGGCTTGACAATAGGTTTCCTGTCACAGGGAGGTGTGACCACCTCCCAGACAGGCTTTAGTGTATTGGGGCTGGGTGGGTGCACTCTCAGAGTGCTTTGATGTCTGCACTGGGGGCACATTTGGTGTCCCTGTGCATAGTCCAGCTCAAACCGGTTGCAGGGGCACTCCGCCCCTGCTCTGGCGCGAAACTGGACAAAAGGACATGGGTGTAGCCACCCCTCTGTCCTGACCCTCCCATAGGTGGGTCCCCAGAGTTTGTCCCACCCCTTCTTTGGGTATAAAGTAGGATCCCCTGACTACAGGACTTAAGATTACACCTGGACTAAACTCTGCTACAGAAACTAAGTACTTCGACGATCTACACTACGCTGGATGACTGAAGAATCTCCCTTGGAGTAAAGGAGTTACTCCCCTGCAAGGCAGGCACCTTAAACGCATCTGACCGGTTTGCATCTCCGAAGCTCCAGAGGACTCCGAAGAATATTGCAACACAGGAGGTGGGTTCCCGAGGTCTCTGAGGTCGATCTGTGCCCACAGCAAGTCTGAGGCCCGTATCCCTCGTGGTGACCGTGCAACCCGAACCCCTGGACACCGCGTCTATTTGCAGAAGCCTCAGCTTTCCGGCGACCCCTGAGGCTGAGCTTTGGGTTACTTGTAGCCCTGACCCAGAGCAGTAATTACACCGAAGATTGCTGGCCTACACAACGAGTGTTCCGTGGGCCGCCATTTTGTGATTCCTCTCGAGGTCCCTTCGCGATCCCTGGTCCGTTGACCTGTGGGTCCCCAAGAAGGCAACTCTAACTTTCAACGGACTTCCCTGGTTGCTCCAGACGTGCCCTGACTCTCCATCGCTTGGGGAGTCCCCAGGACCTTGCTGGTCCTCACAGAAGCATCATTACTCTGACCGCGTGGGTTGCAGTTGCCAAGGCTTGTTGGTCTCCAATCCGGAAACTGACCCCTCCGCAATCAACATCCTTCGTGGGACAGCTCGCCTGCAGAATCTGGTCGTCGTCGACGTCTCCTGGTCCCCGTGGCTGCAGAGTCAAGCTTCACCTCTACGCACCTGAAATCGGTGGGCATTTGATTGCTCCGCTCCTGGTCACGTGAAGTGACCCAGACTTTGTCCCCTCTGCTTTCAGGTTCTTCATATCTTCGATCCAGGCTTGGATCACACCGGACACTTTTCTTCTCCACGGCAGCAGCTCTTCTTCGCAACACGCCATAGAAAACGACGAGGGTTTCCGACACCACTTGACCCCTATGCACCCGGCTTCCCTTGGCTAGGTAACACGGGTACCTCGGTACTCACAAGGGTGCTGGCCTTTGAACCTTCTAAGTTTAGCTGGGTTTGCTTGAAGTCCTCTCCGAAGTGTCCTTAAACTCTAAAATTCCAACTGCGACTTTCCCATAGAGTTGTACGGAGCTCGCGTCTGTGTTGCCACACTGCACCCGTCCTCCGTGGGTCCCCTGTGTAACTACCTTGGGTGGTTCCTTGGGGTCCTAGCGATTCTACATGCTCTAGGCACGGTCTAGTCAAGTCGTGGTTCTATACCACTTTCTTAGTATATGGTTTGGTCTCCCCCTGGAGCACACTGTGTATTGTGCTATTTACTGTTGTTCTAGTACTGGAATATTGTGTGCCTTGTTCTCTAATCTCATAAAGAGGTTAGTAGAGAGTGTTTAGTAATAAATACATATATTTTATATATACCTTGTGTGGTTCTCCTTTCATTTGGTCATTCAAGAGGTTATATACTGGTAAAACAAGCTGCTTTACATTCCTTCAAGACTTAGCCTGAAGGCTGCTCTCCACAGCTACCACTAGGATAGCTTTCTATAAAGGTTGTCTTTAACCTAATCATCAATAAGGGTCGTTTGGACTGGTGCAAGGTGCCCACTTTAATTAGTGGACAGCATATACCAGGCCAACTTCTCACAATGAGGGTTAAGTGGTATTAGAAATAATCTGGGTTGTGCCAAGGGCCATTTCTGCCCAGATATAACTGTGTATCAAGCACTTTCAAAATGTAAAGTTTAACACCGCCGACTCCCATCCCTGTAATGTTTGATGTGTATGCACCCACACAAATTCACACTACATAATTCCACTACAGTTCATACCATTTAATTACTATCCATATAATTCACAAGCACATTCTAACGCATATGTCCACTACACAATTCCACACCACACAATCCCACACCACACAATTCCACAACAAACAATTCCAAAACAGCACATCTCTAACTCGCACTTCCACCAACCCTATCATCTCTCCACCACACACCCACTGCCCCTATCATCTCTCCCTCACACTGCCACTACCCCCTCTCATACCTCCCTCACACTCTGTCTCCTCTCTATACAACTTGGTCAAACATACTACCTTCCTCTACCACCTCATGTTGTGCAAAATTCCACCTCTTGCCCCCCACCCTCTGGGTGCCCCTTATACTCCTCCCTCTTCCACACACTCTTCCTGCCACTCTAATATTAGTTCATGCAGGTCTTCAAACACAATTTCTTTCCCATCCCCTATCAACATTTCTGTCCCTCAAACCTACACTCTCCTCCTCTTCTTAAGCTCTCTTCGAAATACACAGTCGCTCCCTATTTATGCGTCTGTGGCCTGCTCTCCCCTTTATTCTCTTTTTCTCACACACTCTTTCTGCTCCTCTAGCTAGACTTCATTCACCACTTTGTGCACAAACTGCCTATCCCTCTCTATCTTTCTTTCCATCTATTCTATGCAGCTCTCACACCTATCTCTTCACCATATCGCATAATTCCAAAACACAAACACACTATACACCACACAATTCCACCCCACACTATTCCACAACTAACAGTTCCAATTCAACCCACATAATTCCACTCCAAACCATATACATCTAATCCACTACAAAACACACAGATAAAACTCATTGTAATTTACAATACCAATAGCTCTAACTCTCGCAAATGCGAGACCTATTGCATTGCAAATGCTTGTTTATGTTGCATTTGTTTTCTGCTCTACGTTTCCTTGCCCAGAATTTGCCTGCATTCCAGTGGGTCACTCTAAATGCCACTCTTAGGGGAGTCTGTCATGCTGAGGGGATGGGGCATCTATTCTTCTCACTGTTAGGCTGTGGTTGTGGGGCACATTTGGGGCGACAGTCACAACGATAGGGGAGTTTGTCACCATACAAATATCACTAACATAAGTAGCTACTTTTACAAAGATGCAAATTTGTTGGTTGTGTCCTATGTTCTTTCTAGGTCTCGGCTACAGACAGCTGCATCTGTCTGCGGGTAAACTTATTGTTTCCAATACATAACATATACATAGAGTGGCCTTTAGGTTAGCTCCTTGCTCATGACAGGTTGCCTTTGTTGTCTATCCAGGGCAGAGGGCTTCAAACTGTGGGGCATGGCTCTCTGGGGGTCTGTGGGTGCATTCCCAGGGGAAGCACGAATGCGTCTGCAATTACTTGTTAATGAAGATAGCCTGGAAGCACGACTGGCCCGTTTCCAGGCTGTCTTCATTTACCTGTAGTAGTCGGAGTGCAAAAAAAGTGTGGGGACTGTATATCTAAGTGCCATGGAGGCAGAATCAGTTAGTGAAGTGATGGGGTTAAAAGTGTCTAAAGAGAAGAAAATAGTTTGCATTTTGTTGTTGTTTTCTCCTTCAGTTAACAGCATATAAAATAACATGCACACACTTTAAATGAAAAACAATAGAAATGTGCGCTTTTTTTTTATTACAATAGCTCTCTTGTTTAATGTGATCTCTCCAGATATCTGTGTGTGTGAGACCGGAGAGTCACATAATTAAATCCTAATTGGTGCAGTGAGGAATAGGACGTGTTTATTTATAGTGCTACAAGATCCGAGCCTGTGACAGAAAGCACTGTGAATTTGTCATGCTTTTAAAATTGTATTACACAGTATAAAATAGGCTGCAGACAAATGTAGTGTTTAAAATAAAAACAAGTGCTTTAAAAATACACACTTTTGTAATAAGTAATCAGAGTGTATCTAGTTCAAATATTTTTGTGTCCATTAAAAGGACGCATACCAGAACTCAGCTGAAACCACCTTTATATTACCTCCCAAAAAGAATAAATATTTGTCACCAAGAAGCTTCAAGTGACTCCATCAATTAAAGTTTATGCTGACTACAAAGCAGCATTTATATGTACTGATTAGATTAACTGTAAAGAATTTACATTTCTTTCAGGTACCGAGCACCCAGGTGAGAAGTAATTTTTAGGTCTCGCCTAGCGACGCAGCGCATGCGTTGCTCGCCTTGGCGAGACTATTGTTGTCGGTTTGGTGGGCGAAGGGGGACAGGACATGTGCACTTGCCTGGACAGGCACTGCGCACGGCGTCTCCTGTCTGGCGATGTTAGCTTTCATGCGCTCCCACCGCGCTCGCGTGCTTTATTTAGCTTTCACTGCGGCACGGACTTCACACAAGGCAGACACAGACATTTTAGAGCTCAAGCATATCAAGATCTTTTTTTTCTCACGCGTATTCTTTTCACATTTCAGATTTTGCATCCTTTACGCACATACAAACGACAGCATATTACCTCCACATGAAAACATGTACCCTAGTTGGTAGTCTGTATCTCTAGACATGCTTTCTTTCCATGTGTTCTTGACTCGCCGTGCCTGTCCCTTTGCCCCGCACTTTGTCCTGCCACGTATCCTTGCAAACAGGGACTGGTCCCCTTTGTTGCTTATTGCTATATTGGGAAGTTACACCAGTACTGATGATGTGAAACCTATGGCCTGGCGTTTTAGCAAGTTTAACAATTAGTAACACTCCATTCTTTTATATCACAAAACATGCGGCATTACACCGTATAATTTGCCTTGCTTGCCACGTTATTTGCTCAACACTGCCTCATAATTTGGTCTCCCTCTACCGCATATTTCCAGTCAGTGGCCCTGCCTAGAGCCTATTCATATGGGATTCTCGAGGGCCCCAGACCCTCTTATGTGGGGGTGCGGCAGCCTTGTTCACTACGCCACTGACTAAAGACCGGAACAGTGTGTGTGGAGTCCAGCTCACCCCAAATCTAATCCCTCCATCCCCTTTTGAGTATACTCTAACCCAGGGCAAAACTTGCTCATATGCTGGACCTCACTATCTTTATCTGCCCAGCATAGAAAGCACTTAGAAGCAGCATACATCAGACTTTAAACGCTGCACATACAGAAAAATATCGAACTTCCCTGGCAGGATGTGGAGGGCAACCTAGGACGTAATCCGGTTACCCATCGTGCCGCACAATATCGAGAAGCTTCTCACTGCCCCCGGCCCCGCCCTTTACTTGGGAATTACAAGGCAGCATTTGAAGGGAATGGGGTGAATTGTAGGCACGAAGTGTGAGTTCTGGAGACCGCTGTGAAGTGAAGGGTGTGCACGTGTGACTGACTGAAGCGCTGGTGACTCCCCGGGGTATATTCCAGGCCTGTTTCCGTGCCTTGGCTCTGCCGGTAGAAAAGGGCAACAGACGAGTGCAGTCTCCACACCAGGCAGTGTGTTCAGGATTGCAGCTGTGCGCCCGGGTCTGTAAACACACAAACACCTTCCGGAAGAAGAGGCACACCACCAAATAAGGCACTTTTTACCAGTCGCGCTTAAATAGCATATCAGCAATCTAAAACACATGCTGCTTACGTACTGTCAATCAACTTCTGTGCAAAGGATTCAGACACCAGAGAGCAGACACCACAATAACAACAACCATGTGACAATCAGCCCGCAGCTTTTATATCTACAGTACACTGAATATAACAAGCATTTGCAATGCAATAGGTCTCGCATTTGCGAGAGTTTGAGCTATTGGCATTGTAAATGACAATGCCTTTTATTTATGTGTTTTGAAAACCTGCAATCAGTGCATAAACACACACTTTGTACTTATAGTAGTAGTTGCTTACGAGAAGCAAGGCTGTCAGTAACTATGCCTGTTTTACTGCCAGCCGTGCATTTCGTAAGCAAGGACTATAAGTACAAAGTGCATATTTACACGCGCTTGCAGGCTTTCAAAATACATAAATAAAAGGCCTTGTCATTTACAATGCCAATAGCTCAAACTCTCACAAATGCGAGACCTATTGCATTGAAAATGCTTGTTTTTTTAGCTCTCTGTTCCTCTTATTGCTTCAGAGAACAGGAGCCTTACTTGCCCAATTCTCAAAAGTGTGTGGTGGGGATTATTCCATGCTGGCATTAGGGCCCAAGATAACCTTGCTGCACACAAAAAAGGGCCCAGAGGAGGAGGAGGAGGAGGGGGGGGGGGGAAGGGGGAAAGAGGCAGATGTGTGTGTGTTTTTGTTTGTTTGGTTTTTTTTTTTTTTTTAAATGCAGAAGAAAGCCTGCATTGGGCCTAGGAGAGATGTCCCTGAGGAATAGGCAGAGTAGACAGCTTGGTTCACAGAGCTGTAGGTATCATTAGTGCTACAGCTACCGAACTATGGCTGTCTTACTATCTTTCCTTTCTTGCACTAGGGGACCAGTGCATACTTGCTGTTCAAGTTTTGGTTTGGGCGTCGGAGCAATGGCCCCCCGGCAAGGGGAAAATTGAAGAAGAGGGGACACCTTGGTTCAGGCATCTGCAAGGTGAAAGGGAGAGGGATGGCATGAGGTAGGAGCCCATGTTAACAAGGAGCAGAGGAGACAGCCTGCTCCACAAGGCAGTAGCTGTCAGTGAAGCAGATGCAGAGTAACTTGGACCTAGGGGTCAGCGGGACCACCCCATCACAATTATGAATGTCTTATTTTAAAAAGGGAGCATTGGGGCTCATTTTCCTTGCTATCATTAGGGCAGAGGGCACCCATGCCCCGAAAAGGTGGGAACATGCAGGAGTTGATTTTTTTTCCGGAAAGCGATGGACTGTCTGTTTCCAGATTGAAGTGATGGTCCAGCATGCTGTGTAAGGGGTGAAAGAAGATGAGGAGATAGCCTGCTTCTCAGGGCCACAGTTATAATCAGTGCAGCAGGTGCTGTTGCATTGGGGACTAAATAATAGCACAAAAGAGACCCTACCGTAAGTTATTCTGTCCGTGTCTCTATCCAAACAAGAATGTAGGGAAGGGGTTAAAGAGGAGGGATAGAAGGGAAAATCAACAGATTTTTTAGTACTGCCCTCACCCACTATATAGTGGCATGCTTCATCGTTGGGCCGCTTACAACGCCCAGGTGCAGACTAACACACTAGGCAGAGCGCTGATTTTTTGTGAGGTGTAAAAAAGGGAAAGAGAAAAAGGAAAGAGTTTCCCCTGTGAGGGATCACTGCTGCAGAAAGAAAGAGGGATAAAACTGCCTAAGGAGGTACCCTCTGAACCCCTTTATTCATGGTCCACCATGGCAGGATTAAAAATCATAACAAGGGGTGTATAGGAGGAGTAACTACTCCTTAACCCCCACTGCAGTTACCAACATGTTTCAGCCATATTTGTTTGCCCTACTGAGTCGTTGGCCTTCCTCAGGGTATAGATTCCTCTAAATTCTGGTCCTTATCACAATGTGATTGATTGTTAGAAACAAATGGTTAAATCAACCTTACTTGTTCTCCGTAACACACTCGTCACTCATATCCAAGTCTCGTAAATTAATCTCTGAACCCGGGACCGTCGTGGGGACACCGCTCTGTAGTCACACATTCGTCAAGGGTCGGTGTACCCTTTTTAAGCCACTCCGCGTCCTCCAACGATGTCCCCACGACGGTCCCGGGTTCAGAGATTAATTTACGAGACTCTGATATGAGTGACGAGGGTGTTACGTAGGCAACAGCAGCCCTCTTAGAATGGGTTTTCTTTAATAGATAACCCATTGCAAGGTTGTCGGTCATGCATGCACGTTTCATGATGAATACATTTGCTTGTAAATGGCAATTTAAAAAAAAGCATCAGCAAAGACAATAGCATGGCCTTTTAGAGCGGAGATCTATTGGGTTTGCCACTACTTGGGTTATTGAAGCTGTTGATGCAGTGACACTGCAAGGTGACTTTGTAACACACATATCCTTTCTTATATTATTTATACTGTATTGTAAATGTAAACATATGAGGTGCTTGGACACACTCCGGTGCCCTGTTCTCACTCACATAAAATTTCCCAAAATAAATAAAGCTTCCAGTAACTGCCACAATGATGGTCTCAGACCATTGCCAGGAGGAAGCATGTCACCCACTCTGCTAGCCTTCAGATTTACTGTTTTTCACATGGCGTCTGATCAAAACAGGCACATGCACGTGTGAGAAGCATTTTCACAGGACAGAGCCACCGTACGCGTTGTGTGCGGCGGCCATTTCAGAAGATTGGGTAGTTAAAGTGATTTTTAGGTCGAGCCTCGAGTAGCGCGCAAGCGCTGCTTAGAGGCGAAGACTTAATGTAAGCGAGTTTTCAAAGCAGTCCAAGAAACGCTCGTGCGTCGTGGCTGGCCTTTTGAGATGGGTACGCGCGGCAAACATGTGTTTCCAATTATCGTGCCCAGACGCGGGCGCGATAAGTGGAAACACATGTCTGCCGCGCATACTCATCCAAAGGCCAGCCACGACGCAAGAGCGTTCTTGGGACTGCTTGCAGGCTGCCGCGCTCGCTCGCCCCCGCTCCATGTCCCCCGATGCGCCCCGTAGTTTTCGGCTTCGCTCACCTTCTGCGGCTCACCGCTCGCGGCCCCGCTCCCCACATGATTTCCGTCGCTCGCCGCCTCGTTCCCATGTCTCCCCACATGATTTCCGTCGCTCGTTGCTTTTTTCACAGGTGAGTGATCTAGAGTTATTTGACCTCGAACACTGCAACCCCAGTACTTTCTTGGCAATGATTTATTCAAATCTCCTAGGTTCCATTACGATGGGTTGGGTAATACTGTGGTGGTTGCCTGAAATTGCACATTCAGCTAGTTGTTTCCATGAGCATGTTTTTTTTGGCTTGTTTTTGGAAATTGCTGCCAGGGGAGACGAGGCACTCTAACTGTTCTGTGCTGTTTTTGTTTGATAAAATCATTCCTTCCTGTAAACGCTCTGGTCTCTAGGAGCAGAGGGCTCTGTGAGACCGTTCTAGAGCCTCCGGCGAGAGAAGCCCTCTAAAATATTTGTTTTCTGGGTGACTGATCAGTTGTCAGACGTGAACCTGTAGGCTCTGTGTAACAGGAAGATTAGCTCTATTGATGCCTGAGCCTGTGAGATCTGTGTAACCCGAGAGACGGCTATAATGACGGAGCCTGTGAAATCTATGTAACTTGAGAGATAGCACCGATGGCTGAGGCGGCAGCCTGTGATATCTATGTAACCTGAAAGACAGCACTAGTGACTAAGCCCTGAGCCTGTGAGGTCTGTGTAATATGAGAGACCAGACTAGTGAGCCCTGAGCTTGTGATGTCTGTGTAACCTGAGAGACAGCACTGGTGGCTGAGGTGGGAGTCTGTGACATCTGTGTACCCTGAGATACAGCACTAGTGACTGAACACGGAGCCTGTGAGATCTGTGTAACCTGAGATACAGCACTAGTGACTGAACACTGAGCCTGTGAGATCTGTGTAACCTGAGCTACAGCACTAGAGACTGAACACTGAGCCTGTGATATCTGTGTAACCTGAGAGATAGCACTGGTGGCTGAGGTGGGAGCCTGTGAGATCTGTGTAAGCCAAGAGACAGGACTAGTAACTGCACCCTGAGCCTGTGAGGTCTATGTAACTTGAGAGATAGCACTGATGGATGAGGCGGGAGTTTATGAGATCTATGTAAACTGAGATACAACGCTAGTGACTGAGCCCTGAGCCTGGGAGATCTGTGTAAACTGTAAGATGCTCTACTGGCTGTTGCTGTCATCTGTAACATGTATGTAACCTGGGAGGCATCTCTGCTGGCTAACGCCTCAACCTGTAAGAAATGTATAAATCTAAAGACAGCTCTGCTTGTATAAACTTGCATGGTAGGTTCAGAGTAAGCTTTCGGCTATCTCTGCCGGTGAAGGCCTGGACCTGTATAACCGTGTCATCGGAGTAAGCTTTGTTGGCATTGGCCTGATCTGGGGCCACTGGAATTATGCAATTCTGTGGCTGTGGCTTTTTTTTTTTGCATAATTATGGATTTGCCACATAATCCAGATCTGCAGATTTTAACCCAAAAATTCTCTAGCTCAAACCGATCAAAAGTTACTAAAAATGTTGCAGCATGTTTTCGCACACAGTGGAAAGCCCTTAGTGAAGGTTAACTGGTCATCTTACAGGTCCCTATTTCTGTATTTTTCTGTTAAACTGGTACTAATGAGGAGAAATCTTCCCCAGACAGTATTACCATTCCGTATAATACATGCGGCCCTGGCCTGGGCCTGGGCCTATTCTATCTTTGTAACTGAGGGCTAACTCGAATCACTGAGCCCTGAGTCGCTATGATTTGTGTACAGGGTGAGCTTACTGCTAGGATACACCTGAGTTGTAATACGTGGTTAATCTGTGGGTAGTTCTATTGTCTGAGATTTAAGCCTGTATGATCGGTGTAATCTAGGGGTTGCTCCACTGCCTGAGGTCTGAGGCTGTGCATTCTTTGGGACCTGCGGGATAGCTCCACTGTATAAGGACTAAGCGGTCTGTCGTGTCTGTGCCTACAGAGAACAAGCGAAACCCATGAATATTTAGGGACCAGGGGTGCATAGTGCTTTAAAGGAACAGAGGTCCCTAAAGAGAACTTATCTAGGCGTTTAACTGGGAAAACAATTATGACCAGACATGCGGTCAATTTGAAAAAATACAATCACATTTATTAGACAATTTAGTCAAATCGGTGGGAGAAAACACAAATGACACAAAATTAAATGAGCAGAACAAAAACAGAAAAACTCAGGCAATAGTGTGTGACATAAGTCAAAACATTTAATTTATTTAATTAAATTTAAAGCAACACTTCTGCCCCTATGTGCCTTACTCTGTACATTATAATATGGGTAAGTGTGCGAGAGTCGACGTTTCGATCCTTACAAAATAACAGGATCGTCATCTGTGTCTGTGCCCTCAGATTTAAAACAGTGGGTTCTAACCTGTTGCCTGCTTCAGATTACCTTGGACAGGTTGTCAAATAGCCTCCTGAGACTGTGTGCGTCCCCATCAAAGGGTGCATTACACACCTGATTGGATGTCCTTGGATCACCACAGTGCTTAGAGACGCTGCAACTCGTCTGGAGCTAGGCCCTTCACATCAGCACTGCTTCCCTACTCTCGTCAGTGAAAATGTATTGGGGTACCAACATTATGTGTATTTGTAGGTCGAGCTTATCACTCAGGAGGATATCCTGCACCTGAAGAAGGACGGTGCGATCCTGGCTGGGACCTATTGTAAGAACCAGGTTTTCAGCCTTTTTTTGCGGGATTCAGGGACTGAGCTGGTGGCTCTAATGTGCCGGGAAGGTCGTTCCAGGCTTTGGTAGCCAGGTGGAAGAATCCATTCTCGCCGGCTTTGGCTCTTCGGATTCGGGGTACATGGGCGAGCAAGAGGTTGGCAAAGTGGAGGTTGCTGCTAGGGGAGAGGATGTGGTCTTATGTCTAGAGCGGTCGACCTCGGTGCTGGGGAACTGGGTTCGAGTCTCGGCAAGGATGCTCAACATCATTTATTCTGGGCAAATCACTTAATCTCCCCGTGCCTAACAAAAAACAAGCATTGGCATAGCCAATAGGTCTCGCCTTTGGGACCTTATAAGTTTTTAGCCATGCAACAGTTGATGTTATTGCACCAAGGATATTGTGCTGCATAACTAAATACTTATAAGGTCCCAAAAGCGAGACCTATTGGCTATGCCAATGCTTGTTAATGGTGGAATACGCGACTATATTTGGGAAGCCATGGATATTGTAAAAAAACGTTTGGGTGTCAGTTTGACGTGAAATTCTTAGTCAGCTGTTCGGTAGTTGAAGCGACAGCTGAGGAGTTACATGTGACAGTGTAGGGTGATTGATACGTGAGAAAATAGTAAGATGGAGCAAGTTGAAGAAACTGAGGGTAAGGTTAAGGAGTCTATGGAGAAGATGTTTGGTGATTTGGCAGTGAAATGAAACAATAAAATTGACAGTTGTGTGGAGAGACATTTTTAAGCACAGGATAGCAGATTCAAGAATGTAGTGGGGGAAAGGTACTGGTCTACAGAGGAGGTAGAGCTGGTAGCCAGTGGAGCTAATGTTGGCAGCTCCAAGAAAATGCAAAAAAGGAAACCCGTTGAGGTGCAGAGAGAGAATAAAGGGTCAGGGCGTAAGGCACCAGAGACTGAATAGGCTATAAAGGCAAGGGGAGAAGCTATAAAGGCTAAAAGGAAAAGCCACAATGTGGTGGCATGTGACAGCTAGTGGGGACGTGGAATTGACATGTTCCTCAGATTTTGATAAGACAGAGGATGAGCATAAAGAAACGAAGAAAACTAAATTGGATCAAAGAAAAAGGAAGTTGAGGATTTTGTGGATCCACTTGGTGAGATGTTTGATACTCTGTTAATACAGCACCCTTTGTCGCCACAGTGGTCGCCAGCGGAGCATGTGGCACAGTATGTCAGTTATTGGATTCACAGGAAAATACCGTAGGAAGTACGGACTCAACTTAGGTCGGAATGTCCTAGACCAACCCTGCAAACGAACATGGCTTATACGCCAGAGTTGGACCCCAAAATGTTGAGTTTCCTGAATAAAACAGGATGAGTCCCAAGAAAGGGGTTAGGTAACTGTTTGAAGGGGAGCCAGGATAGGCTGTTGGACATCTTGGGACCCCTAACAAAGGTTTTTGATATGTGCGAAGAGGCAAATGCTAATATCACGTGGTAGATGTGCTTGAACTAAGACTGGTTCCAGAGGGCGATATGCCTTTTGGGTAATTCAAATGCAGCTTTATGCATAGAAAGACGCAAAAGTATTTTAAATTAAAATAGACCCCAAGTTGGCAGAGTTGGCCAGCTAAGAGTTTGGGGTGGAGAGTAATGTAATGTTATTTGGTGAAGAATTCGTCAAGGACATGTCTAGGTATGTGGGGACCTTTAATTGCAAAATGTCCAGAAGGACATGTGGAAGGTTTTTGGTATGGCCAGGAGGATGTGGGGTCGGTTCCTCTGCCGAGGTCAAGGAATAACTAGTGGTTCATTTTCGCTAGGATTCAGACCCTATGGCCATGACTACAGAGCAGGGTGGATTTTATCCACAAAGGCAAAGACGGAGGTCTTGTGGTTCAAGGAGTAAAAGGAAAGCAAGAGGAGGATCAGGTGAGTTCAAGACAAGACCTTTTATTTAACCATGTAGAACTGGGCTGCGGACTAGCTCAGTTTGTTTCAAGGTGGAGAGAGATTACCCAGAATCCTTGGGTGTTGAAAACTGTACACGGTTATGGCATAGATTTTATAAGGGAACCTGACCCGGAAGTTTGCCCAAGGCTTTTATGTTTTTCAAAGAAACAGGAGCTGTTAGTAATGCAAGAGGCAGAGTGTCTTTTGGGACAAGGAGCAATAGAGAGGGCAATAACAAGCCCAACATGTTTTGCAAGCAAGGTTTTCTTAGTCAAGAAAAAAGGACAAGGGCATGAGACCAGTTATTAATCTAAGGGAGTTGAACGATTGAGTGTGTTACAATCACTTCAAGATGGAAGGGATATATGTGTTAAGGAGAGGAGATTGGTGGACGAGGATGGATTTGAATGACGCTTACGTGACAGTGTGTGTAGATCACAGGGATTACCCACAGTTCAGGTGGAAAGGGAAGTGTTGGAGGATCAGAAGTCTCCCTTTCGGCCTGACCTGAGCACTGTGGTGTTTTACAAAGGTCATGAGGCCAGTGATGGCATGGTTGAGATGGAGGGGAGTTAATCTAATAGTGTATCTGGACGATGTGCTGATTATGGCAGAGGAAAGGGAGTTGGCTTTGGAGCAGATGGAGTTAGCGGTGCAGATATTGGAGGATATAGGGTTTGTGGTGAACAGGGAGAAGTCTTGTTTGGAGCCAGCGCAGGAGATGGATTAATTAGGTTTTCAGATAAAGACTTTGGAAGGAATGTTTAAGTTGCTTATGGAAAAGGAGAGGAAGATATGCAAGGAGTTATGGAGAGTGAAGCAATCACAATGGATCTCATTGCGACGGGTAGCAAGGTTGTTGGGGCTTCTGTCTGCGTCAATACAGGCAATTTTCCCTGCGCCCCTGCATATAGGGCTCTCAATGGTTGAAAGGGTTTCATTTACGCATGGGAGCGAAGTATTCCCAGAAGATAAAGATGAGTCAGGAGGCCATGCAGGAAGTGGATTGGTGGTTAGTGAATATGGAAGTATGGAATGGACGAGCTCTTTATGGGGGAAGTCCCGGAAGTAATAATACAGTCAGATGCAAATCTTTACGGTAGGGGCCAGGTGCTGTCAGTTTCAGAGAGGGAGAGGAGTATCAATTCCTTGGAATTGTTGGCAGGAGTTGTTCACAGTGAGGAGTGTTGTGAAGGATCAGGTGAAGTTTTGTATTCTGCTGAAAATGGACAATGTGTCCGCAGTTCATTATGTAAACAAGTTGGGGGGGGGGGGGGGTCCTCTATCGAGGATGTTAGCAGAGCTGGAAACAGAGTTTTGGAGTTTTTGTTTGGAGAGGGAGATTATGATATAGGCACAGCATATTCCAGGGAAGAGCAATGTAGAGGCAGATTGGAGTTCCAGGAATCTGAGAGAGTCAAGAAGTTGGAATTTGGACAGAGGTGTTTTTGAGATTGGACAGGAGATGGGGTTCATTGAAGGTATATCTGTTTGCAGATAGGTTGAATGCGCAGTTGCAGAGTTTCTACAGTTGGAGGCCAGATCTTGAAGCGTTGGCTGTGGATGCTTTTCTTCAGGATTGGGGGAACGGAAGGATGTATATGTTTCCCCCTTTCTCTTTGATTCAGAGGGGTCTCATAAAGGCCAGGAGAGAGAGGGCAGAGTTGGTGTTGATCACTCCGTTTTGGCAGTCACAGGTTTGGTTTCCAGACATGATGAGTTTATTAGTAGATGATACGGTGTTGTTGCCATGTTTACCACAGTTGTTGATAGATGCCCAGGGAAATTGCCACAAAACGTTGATAGAGGGGCAATTAGGGCTGATGCATTGGAAGATTTCAGGAGAGTGTGGCAGGTGGCAGATTTATAGAAGGAAGCGTCTGAGCTTATTAAGGGATCTGGGCACCAGGTACATCGAAGGTGTACAAAACGGCATGGAGAAGATGGTGTGGTTGGTGTGTTGCAAGGGCTTTGGATCCCATTTCAGCACCTGTCGTAGAGGTTGTGAATCATTTGACAGAATTGTTTGAGAGGTTTGGCGTACAGTTCTGTGAATTTGAGCAGGTCATTGATTTTGGCAGTTGGTGGATGGGTTTCCGGTAGAACAGCATGTTTTGGTGAAAAGGATATACAAGAGTGTCCGGTTGGAGTTTCCTCCCAAGGCAAAGTATGCATCTTTATGGGATGAGTCTCAGGTCTTGAAGGATGTTGAAAAATGAGGTAGTAATGAGTTATCTTTAAAGTTGTTACCTTTGAAGATGACAGTTTTGCTGTGTTTGGTGTCGTTTAGGAGAGTTTCTGATATCAGAGCTTTGGAGATGAACTCTAGGAGTTTTCAGCCTATGGATGTGTGTTTTGAGTTACAGAAGCGTACTAAGACAATGACTAGGAATATTTCTTACCCTAGAATGGAGGGACATGAGCGATTGTGTGTGGTGCGATGTTTGAAGGAGTACGAAAAATGAACTGTTGGGCTGAGGGAGCAGGGGAATTCTCAATTGCTGATTTCATATAGACAGCCGAATAGAGCAGTGTCCGTGCCTACTTTGGCTAGGGGGGTTAAGGAGGTGATGAACTTGGCAGGTATTGATGTGAGTGTTTTGTGCATTCAGTAAGGGGGTTATGGCAAGCAAGGCTTTTTTGTCAGGAGGCAGTTTCAGCAGTATTATGAAGGCTGCAGATTGGTCGAGTCAGTCTGCGTTTAAAAGTTTTTACTTTAAACCTGTGGAAAATGCTGTACAAAGAGCAGTTGATGAGCTTTGAACATGCATAATATTGGCCTCTGTGCCTTGACATAAAATTCATATTTTCCACAGTGTTAGCAGGAAGAAAATCATGGTTTTATTAAAGACATGGTGGGTAATATTACCCCTCCCTGAATTGTACCCAGCCCTATTGATGAGTTTGCTATTATTCTTTTTCCAGGACAAAATTAAAGAGGTCGGCTTTGGAGAAGATTCCAGATAAGACAGTTTGCGGAGTTATGACAAATTGTTTGTTTATGAGTTTCACTGGATTGGACTTTCAGTTGATTCGCAGCAAAAAAAGAAGGAAGATGGCTGCTGGTTCTTTGATTATCTGCATGTTCTAAAGGGTTCTGGAATCTTTAAATGTTCTATTTCAATTATTTTTGGTGCTGCTGTTTATGGGAGCAATAAAGGAGTTATGCATAATATTACCTACTCTGTCTTTAATAAAATCATGATTTTCTTCCCATTAACACTGCATTCTCAGAAAATGCAGATTTTTCACAAAGTTCTCTGTGGGGGTAAGTTAATTGATGCTGAGAGTACCTGCTTTAAAGTGAACTTTTTATTGGGTTTTTTGCTTGATATGTGTAGATTGTGCAGAACAGACATAAATGTTATGTACATAAACAGGGTAAAGTATGTAAAAGAGAGGGAAAACCAGGTTTTAGTTTGTTGTTTTTTTTTCTTCTCCAAAGGCATTTTAATCTCAAACTTTAGAATTTTGAGACCTCAACGTAGTATGTTACCCTGTTCAGTTTGTTTATTTCTTTGTGCAAAGGATGTCAAGAGATTTCCAAAGGTTGGTACCGCCTGCATCCCAGTAACAGGTTTACCACAAAACCGTCAATTAGAAAATTGCCCCAAGAGTTTAAGACATTTCTTGACCAGATTCATTTAACATGGACAATATAGATCTACTGTATCTATTTTTGTTAATAGCCGGAGCAGCCCTCCCTCAAGGGAACAAACATTAAGACTATTCCAGGTGGTGTATGAGATGAAGTATAACTACCTAAGACTGAAAGCCATTAAAACTGAACTTGTGATCGTAGGTGGTCCCGGTTCAGTGCAGTCCTCAACCCTCTGGCCATACTCTTTAGGCCTGTGCCCCACTCCTGTAAGACAGTAAGGAATTTGGGAGTGCAGTTTGATCCTTCAACCACAGGTTACAAATCTTTCACCCACTTCTTCCCTTTGAAGATATTAAATAATATTCTACACTTCTTACTTGAGAAGACACAATATTCTATTATTCAGGCTGTTATTGAATACCACCTCAATTATGGGAATTCTCTCTCTGGGACTCTTGTTAAGACTGGCGCTTCCCCATATGCCATCTTTTAAAGTTGCATTGCTGCTGTTCAAAAGCATTCTGTGTAAGACGTTGCTACAAAGAATTACACAATCAAATGCCCTCTTATTTGTCAACTTTTTACCTAGTATACTCTGGCCCATGCTTTATGGTCTGCTTCAGTGCGCTTATTAGTGGTGCCCAAGATCAGAAAGATGCATCATACTGCCGGGTTTTCTCTTATATTTGAAATTCTTTACCATTTTACTTATGCTAAGCTACAAAATATTTGGCATTCAGAAAAGGACTCAAAACATCCCTTTAAAATATAATTTGGGATAATATTGAAGATTTCTTTGACAGGTTATCCGTTCCAGGATGCCTACTCAAGTACCCACACGCTTTATAAAATTTATAAATAAAAATAGAGTATGAAACCCAAGAAGCCTCCTATTGCTCTTCTTGCTGCAAAAACACCACATTTTAATTGCTCCCCTTTCACAAATGATCAGAAATGGGTGAAATACAGCATTAAGATTGCACTATTAGAGATCTTTCACTGTGTGTCAGTGGTTGGTAATTTTAAATTTCTTCAGTGACTAAAATTTGAGGGTGGGCATTGAGTATTCTGGGATATATCACAAAATACAAATCTAGCAATTAATGTATTTTTAATTAGTATTTTATTAAGTTTGTTCTGAAAGGAATTAAATACACTGACACTGTTCAGGGCACACACAGACTTGCACAGAGAAGTATACATTGATACAGGCAGATCCAGGTGTATGCGGACGCCCATGAGCTTTGTTTTAATTATTAAATAACTGTCCCTTGGCAGAGCGCTTTTCACGTCATATTTTCAGTGATCCTGTTGCAGAAGAGTTACAAAGTAAAACAATTTTGTGAGATCACAAGCATTACACAAGGTCCCTGACATTTGTAGTCAACCATAAATATGCTTCTCACAACAGCAGAAGATGGTGACAGTCCAAAATTTGTATCCTAATATCCAGAACCAGGCTCAAATGAGAATGTTACCTTCCATCAAGTTCCTTTAATACCAAAGGTGATAATTGTGAAGCAGTCCTGCTTCAGAATGAGCCTGATAGCTACAAAGACGCACAAAACGGTAGTTTGCATACTTACTTCATATCAGAATAGCTATATGGGAGGCTGCCTTGCTGAAATTGATCTTTTATCCAGGTCAGAATCCAGCACCAGAGATTTACATCGCTTAACCTGGCTGCTCTTTACCAAATTCCTGTATAGACACCTAAGAACTGTTCCAGTTTGGGTGGACATTCTGGAAAAAACGAACAACCTCGCAAAGATGTTTTTTTCTCTCTCCCACCTACTTTCTCAGATTCGACGGTACATTATACATCCATATTTACTGTGATACATCACTGGCTTTCTGTTCTGTTGATCTTCTACTGTGCAAGGGCAAGCTTAAACACAGCGGCGGCTCCTCCGCAATGGCGAAGGAGCGTCGCCCCACTGGCTCAGAGTCAGCGGCTGAAAAATAAAACAATATTTTATAATCGTTTTAGTTATAGGGAGGGGCAGGGCTGGGCAATGGGGAGGGGGGGGACAAGTGGTGTGCGCATGTCTGTTTGGCCGGCCGTCTTATGCCGGCCAAACAGACGTGTGCATTTAGGTTTCTCCAACCCAGCTGTATTGCACAGCTGGGTTGGAGAAACAGCACAGACTCCCTGTGCCTGAGCGAGCGTTAATCCAGCACCCTCAGGCCAATCCCTGCGCTGCTCTAATGCTATTGGTAATAGCATGAGAGCAGCACGGGGATTGCACAGGGAGTCTCTGATGCTGCCCCCGTTCTGCTGGGACCAGGAAGCAGCAGAACACGAGGCGTAAGGTGGCCGGCAGCATCAGGTAAGTCATTTAAAAAAAATTATTACCCCCCCCAGTGCGGCCTCCCACCCCACCACTTTTTGTTTGTCATCCGCCACTGCTCAAACATCCTGATAATCACATCTTTCATACATTTTTCTGTTCCCACGTTTCAAATCATTAACGGCCTCACAGTCAATAAAGGACAAATGTCCCAGAAGAGTAACATGCTTTCACTCTGTCAATCTTTGCAGATTCCCATCAAGCTCAAAGGCACTCAGCCATTCAAACGTGTCAGAATCAATTGTATTGTCCCCCACAAGCTCCTTGAGGAGAGGGGGTAAGCATGAACTGAAGCTACAATAAGGTGGCCTACACATCCTAAGCACCATCTTCTTTAGTGTTACGGCACTGTTAAACCCATTTTTATTTCACAGTATGTGCCCTCCCTTTCCCACTTTTCATTTGGTCACACTACCCAAGAGCTTCCTGTGCAAACTTCTTCCGGGTCATCTGCAATTAGAACTTTGTTGCTCTAGAACTAAAGCCATTAGCAGCCGAGATGAGGATGTTGATGACCATAGGTAGGTAAGTGAAAATGGTGGTTATAAGAGGGGATGACTGGGAGGAGCGGGGGGAATGAGGCATATTGTCGCTTGGACCTGCACAAGGTACTATGTGCTAACGCATGTGCTCTTATCCTAACCTTATGTATTGACAGGGACCTCAGTGCTGCCTCCACAATTAACCTAGTATCTGCCTTCTTTCTACTGTAACTGTAATAGTCTTGAGTACAATTAGAAATCCAAATCCGCACTGCTTGACCAATGTGTAATGGATGATCCCATGTGGCTGTACTGGTCAACAACCTGTCATCTTCCTGCACGAATATAGTTTTATTTAACTTGGATTGTAATGTTAAATAAAATTGTATTTTTATTTTGGTTTGCTGTTTTTATTTTAAAAATATAAAATGTAATTAATAATTCAGAAGTGCATTTGAGAAGATGTGGAATGCTTAAACATTTGCTTGCCTTCAATCTCGAAGTTTGAACAAAAAACATGTAATGGTTCACTTTCTGGTGCATGAAAAAAAGTTTCCAAATTCATGGATGTATATGCAAAGATTTGGGCCACAAAATCATGTTTTGTACTCGTGTGACGATCCATAATGTTACAAGAATATGTGACGTCACACTGTGGTCAGAGGTGTACCCATTAAGCGAAGGATGTGTATAGGAACTGCATCGGTCTAAACAGCATGAGTCTGTGTATTAGTGTGCTGTATGATGCAGAGAGTTACTTTTTGTTGAGGACTGCTGCAGACGAGAGCATCCAAATGCTTGGTGGCTGCCTATTTGTGCATGGTTTTGTATTTAAGGCCATATCAGAGCCCCTTTAATTGCATTGAGTCCAGTTAAACCTGTTATCTGCCCAATTGGAATTACAAGATCAACAGCTTCACTGCAAACCCAGTATTTTCCTCCCAGATATTATGTCTGTCCAAAGAAGATGAGATCTCCAGAAGGTAAACTGGAGGACAATGAGGGATTTCCTGGGGCGTTGGAAGCAGAATTGCAGATTCCATAGTAATATCTAATTTTTCAGGGGACCCCAAGGATCCGAATCATAATCCTCATTAATGCCACTCCCTTAGAGTTACCGGTACCCATAAAATAGTTTGAGGGCTGATCATACATGGCGTGCTAGGATTCAAAATCTTGGCAGGTGATGACAATTATCCCCATATGTGGCCTTCGACTACAACACTGCTTGCTAACCTACTCCACTCCTGGTAGCAGAAACCTCATCTTGACACTGAATTGCAAAAGTAAATCAGGCTGCTGTGTTTTTAAGCATCTGTTGTGCATGTTATGTCATTGGAAGGCCTAGATACTTACCACTTCCAAATATTTATTGCAACATTAAAATGGTTTTCCATAGAATAGCCATTACTTCTTTGAAGAACGAGAGACAGGAGATTTTGGAATATCTCTTCTTTGGTAATACCTGGCTTTGACTTCAGCCTTGGTGTGTGGGATTAAAGCAATCTGTTTTTTAACCCATCAAAATAACTTATTTTAGGATAGTTCTAGAAAATCAGTGCACACATTCACACAATCTGATTTCAATAAATAACTATTAAGAAATAGAGCACTATATATATATATATATATATATATATATATATATATATATATATATATATATATAATCATGTCTATCACTTCAACATTAGAAAGATTGCTTCTCCACCAGAATAAGTATGCAAAACAATTTCATATAAAAGGGATTTATCATTTATTCACTGTTTCAAAGAATAGTTGATTCAGTTGTCAAGAGGCAACTAGCAACGCCCCAGCCCACTCTGCAATACTTACTTCATACTAATCAGGAAAATATGATAAACTATCACAGCAAAGACGAGCCTCTTAAAGGCCCCTAGCTTTCAAGATTCAATTACTATATGCTGCATAGTTAAGAACCCCAGCTGCTTTACAATTTGAAACTAGTCACTTTTGCTGGGAAAGCATGGTAGGACTTCTTGCAATGTAGTTCTACCACCGAGGATCCGCAAACAAGCACACCATTCTATAATCACATGCTATGACCCGTTGACGCTGGAATTGCTCAAGGACAGAATTGGTTCTTTTAGTGCTGGCAGAGGGCCATGTTTTTGTTTTGCCCTTGTGGTTTGTGAAGTCACTTTCGGTGTTTAAAAAAAAAAAAAAAAAAAAACTGTTCAAAAGGTGTGAAAGGCCCATAAAGGTTTTAGAGGTAGCAAAGTTATCAGCAACACAGAGTGATGGCACACTCACCGCCTAATGAGGGGGCACCAGAAAGGTTGTAAGATATTCAGAGCTGGGGACAGAATATGATCTTTGTCGACACAACTATGAATGTATATTAAAAACACAAACCTGAGTTCCTTACATACAAGACAATTATTACATGTACACATCACATTTAAAATCGTACATTTCTAACCCTTGATAATAAATGTTAATGCTAACTAAACCTGCAAGACAACTGCAATCATATCACTTCACTTAGATCAAATCACTAATTATAGGTACATTTCATAGACTTATATTGCATTAAATGAATAATGAAAAATATGTGCTGATAGTCAAAATGGTCAAAAGAAACAAAGCACCCTCCACATCCAGGACCAAAAGCTGGACAAAACAAAATAGCATGAATTTCCACTTGTTGTTAAAGTCAACAAGGTTGTAATCATTTTAACCACAGGGCTTTGACAGAAAATAGGATAGGTGCCAAATAAAAGTTTCAACTAGACAGACGGGATCAGAGATTGCCAAAGGAGAGCCAGAAGTGGGCCTGGACGCTTATATCTTGCTTCACAAAACCAAGAGTGTAAAGTTGCTTAAAGCCACCTGTCTGAATGCTTGAAAGCTTAAAATCCCACACAATGTGCTACACAGGAATAGAACAAAGGCCCAGAGCTCTTACTTCTCCGTAGCACCCCCTACAGTGTCCTTTTGATGCCGGTTGACCCAAACGATGCCTCCTACAATTCAGTAAGTACATTTTGCAAGGAAACTATTAAGAAAAGCAAGAGCCCAAGGGGGGGTCCCGCAACTACATTTCCCCATGCATTTTCCATAGACTTCTTTAGGCGGCGCTACCACAAAAAGTGCTAAACGGAATTACACCATATTTGGCACAAAGCTAGAACTTGGTCCAGAAAGCAAGCTTTTTGTGATTTGATGTAAATCCGCCACTGGCCCAGGGGGCGTTTCTTCCCCTTGGGCCAATGCGCTCCCATGGGAGACACTCTCCCGCTGGAACGAGCACTCTGATTAGCTGGCTGCAACATGAAGCAAAATGTTGCAGGCAGCCATTACAGGACTCGGAGTCTTAGTTCCCTGTCCTGTGTTTAATTTTTGAAAAAAACATAAAGGCCCTTTGAGGGAGGTCTCAGAGGGACCCAGTGGCCGAAATAATAAATATTTTTTTTTTTAACAAAGACGTGAGCCCGTTGGTCGTTTGTGGCTTTTAAAAACAAACACCCATCTGCGTTTTATTACAATGAATTTGACGCCAGGGGTCTTTACTAATATATTTTTGTAGGGGTGGGGGAGCGTTAGGCGGGCCCCTTCCTTGAACCATTGAGGGCCCTGGGGACTCAATACCCCAGAGTCAAATTTTACTTTAGGGGAGGTGGGGGAAGCAGCCCACCCTCCCGAGCCACAAATGGGCCCCGGGGGACCCCATCCATTGGAGCCATAAACAATATGATGGGGAGGGGGGCCATGTGCCCCCCCCTCCCCGTGCTATCGTCCCCACGCCATGCACAGGGTGCTTGTTGGCTGCCAACCCACTGCCGCATACAGTCGAACTTATTTGGGGAACTATAACTTGTGCCTTAAGGTAACTATAACACACACCCTGCCATGAACAGCTAATTAACCCACACATTACATCACCCATAACATGCTCTAGAACATCAATGATAACATCACTGCAACATTTGAAATGACAGCAATGTTGACAAGACTATGCATGGTGGGGGCGCGAGTTATAGTTATCTTCGGGCGCAAGTTATAGTTACTAGAGAAAACTTGAACTAGTGAATTTCAGTGGTTTAATATACATACACATAAAAAGTATAGATGCTGAAAAACATAGTTTAATGTACTATTTATTACCATTGTTCATTGCCGGCAGAGGCTATGACTCACAAGATGCAATGTCTCAAGTGGGTCATACTACCCCACCTTCAGTAATGGTAATGAACAGCACTTAACTCTCTGCAATTCCTACATATGTCTCATGTCATGCTGTTCTTTCATGTGCGTTAGTTAAAGCAACATAGATTTAAGTAAATTCAGAGAGTGAAGATCAAGGGTCTGAGTGATGATCAAGATCCCTCTAACCTTTATTATGGGTTTATGATTTGACCTCTGCACTGTAGCAGAACATGTTTGAATCTGTATTTGTTACTGTACATGCTCCAAATAACACGTTTGTTTGGGCCACATTTATTTTCACAAGGAGAGAATTAAAATAATTTCTGGAACTAAAGTACCAACA
The DNA here is from genome assembly GCA_963921515.1 of Calotriton arnoldi. Classification (NCBI taxonomy): domain Eukaryota; kingdom Metazoa; phylum Chordata; class Amphibia; order Caudata; family Salamandridae; genus Calotriton; species Calotriton arnoldi. Next base: position 5,827,100 of record CAWUFW010000060.1, read on the forward strand.
GGCCATTGAATGCTTATTGCAAGCTAAGCAGGCTCCCAGATTTCTTGCTATGCCCACAGGGAATGGTGGTGAGTCCAGAAGACCATGGAAATTCAAATGGAAGGGGTGCCTGGGGCCCGTGTCCAAGCAAGACCACTTTGTTCTTATTGTCATTTAAAGGGGAACATGATAACATTAAAACTCAAAGTAACTTTATGGCTCATTCCTTTCCTCCACATTCCAAGGGGACTTTTCTAAAATTGACTAAGTTTAATTCTAGGCAAAACTTAATTTCTACGATGAGTGTAAATCCTGCAAAACATTGTGTCATCAAGGAGGCAGTCAGCTTGTGCACAAGCTCTTTGGGAAACAGGTTTATACTGGTGAGCGCATTTCTTTATACTCTTTACTATTCACCCCCCTGCGCACCCTCACTCACAGGTGACATTAGGCAGGATAAAGGGAGGTCTCTTAATCAGCAACATGGTATCTTGAGATATAGACCTTTCCTCCCTAGAACCTCAGGTAATTAAAAACAAGCATTGGCATAGCCAATAGGTCTCGCCTTTGGGACCTTATAAGTGTTTAGCCAGAAATATTGACTTTGCCTATGTCTTTAAGCAGTGCTGTACAGAAGTCTGCAGCATGCTGAAAAGTTATAATAAAGAAGTGTCAAACATTTTTGTTACCTTATATATGAACAAGAAAGCATTATGTACAACTGAACGACCATATTAAAAAAAGTATTAACAAATAATGTCTTGAGTTTTTTTTTGTCCTTTCAATGCTGGCAACTTCTATCTGCCTGTCCCAATGCTTATGTTTTTTTTTGCTATGGGGGGGGGCATAAATAACAGGAGGGTGCAGGTTGGGAAATAGTACCTGTATAACAGTCAGTGAGTCAGTCAGTCAGAGAGAGAGTCAGTCAGTGAGAGTCAGTCAGTGAGAGTGAGAGAGAGTGAGAAAGTCAGTGAGAGTGAGAGAGAGTGAGCGAGTCAGTCAGAGAGAGTCAGTCAGTAAGAGAGAGAGTCAGTCAGTGAGAGAGAGTCAGTGAGAGAGAGAGTCAGTCAGTAAGAGAGTCAGTCAGTAAGAGAGAGAGTCAGTAAGAGAGTCAGTAAGAGAGAGAGTCAGTCAGTGAGTCAGTCAGTGAGAGAGAGAGGGGGATCGAGTCAGTGAGAGTAAGTCAGTCAGTGAGACAGAGTGAGAGAGTCAGTGAGAGAGAGTGAGAGAGTCAGTGAGAGAGAGTGAGAGTCAGTCAGTGAGAGAGTCAGTCAGTGAGAGTCAGTCGTCAGTTAGTCACAGAGAGAGTGAGTCAGTGAGAGAGAGTCAGTCAGTGAGACAGAGTGAGAGTCAGTCAGTGAGAGAGAGTGGGAGTCAGTCAGTGAGAGAGAGTCAGTCAGTGAGAGAGAGAGACAGACAGTGAGGGAGTGGAAGACCTGGGCTGGACTCTCTGGGTCACAGAACGGCACAGCGTCACAAACAAGATATATGGAGCATAACTTAATAATCTCCGTGCGACTTGGAGTCTCATTGTAACTAGCCCCAGGCAAACCAGTAATATTGCTCAAGAACCGAAGAGGAAACAAATACCACTACACCTGGGAAGCAGTGTTGTGCTGTCATATACAGTGGGAAAACCAAGGTACATTTAGACACGGGTAGTCCACAAGGAATACAGAGCATAGTTAGAGACCAGTATAACACGAACGACTGAGGGAACCGACAACAGGCAAAACAATGAAGTAGAGGAAGCAAGTATGAACTCAAACTAGTAGGATAAGCGAGAGAGTGGTAACAACCGCCCCTGTTGCCAGAGATCCATCCATATTTCAAGAGAACCTTAATAGCAGTGCTTAATTTGTGCCGGTGCTTAGCACCAGCACCTTTTTATCAGGGCCGGGTCTACACTGCCAACTTACATCACTGCAGTCTGCACGTCATGTGTTAAAGTAAATTAAATGTAATTACCGGCTTACTGCAGTGTTGTTCACACTCTGTTACAGTCTCAGACAGTCTCCAGCAGTAGTCCTTCGGTGAAGAAGAACAGTGATGACGTGCAGTGCTGCTGCTGAGAGAGCGCAGCGAGCCCGATAAATCCATTCACTTATGCGAGTTAATTTGCTTTCAGTTGCAATGTTGCCGGTGGGTGGGCCACTAATTGGGCTGCATTTGGTTCTATGGGGGTACTGTAGGGGGCTACGTCGGGCAGCATGTGCTGTGCGTAAACTATTTCCTTCCACGGATGGTGGACCACGCCCCCCGCACACACACACTGCAGTGGACGAGTAGCAGCAGTTAGCACGACGTCGAGGCGGGCACTTTTATGCAGCAGGCCTCTTAATAAAGGCCAGTACTGACAAAGGCAGTGCCACCAGTCCAGCAGTAACCGACGACCGGACCGCAGTAAGTAACAAAAAAACTCAACGCTCACATCACACTGCTTTTTCTTGCGCGTGGTGATGCCGTGACACTGAACTGAACCGAGTCAGAGGCCTGCCGCCCCGGGGCAGCCTGGCATTAAGTTCAGGCCTTTCAGCAATGTTTGACAAGCACAATAACTGTGTGCCTGCCAGACGGGAGAAGGCAGGCAGGGCCGGTGCTCCAAGGCTGCACTGGAATTCCTTTGGCCCCGAGTACCAGTGCGCTGATCAGGAGCACTGAGTAGGCAGACTAAAAAATTGGAATGACACAATAAGAAACCGAAGAATAGGGTGGGGGCTTGCTGAAAGCCCGTATAAGTATTTTACTTTGTTAGAAACAGAAAAATGGATATACAGATAACACGAGGTCAAAGTTCACACAGGAGAGGCTGAGCTTTACAAACAGAGGGAAGGAGCACCTTTTCACGGGCACCCTTTCCAGTGTAATTCTTTAGGAAATGCAAACGCCTTTAACGCCATCATGCAAGAAGAAGGGGCTTGAGAAGCCTGCCCTCGTGAGAAGATGCAGTGAAACGATTACATTCTTTCCCTGCTCCTTTTCACTTCCTAAAATTCAGGGACAAAAACAACTTGTATCTGTGGCACTGTTTTCGTTTCGAATTCTAGAAAAGACAGGGTCAGCTGCATCACTTCCATTAGCTCCTGTGCAGCTAAAGCAGGCGGTGTATGTCTGACCTTCGTATGTTCATGGATCTTTGCGGCAAAGTTTAGGATTTTAAACGGCAAATAAATATGTGTTAACTTAACGGTATTTTGCTACTGTTTTTGATTTATACATGGACTACTTTTAAAGCACACAAAATTCAACCCAGTGAAAAAGATATATGAATCAAATACACTAATTAAGTTTTAAAAAATGGTTTTGTTAGGATAAAACTTTCATTTGCATGATGTATACCCGTGTGCCTTTCCAGCCCTGCATGCCCGAACTGCATTCCTGTGATCCTGGGTTTCTGATTTTTGTCATGGCACACACTAATTCCATGTGTGTAAATTGTCTGAGGAACAATATTTTGATAATAATAGGTTCTGGACCCGGTCCTGAACCAGGAGGGGTGCACCAAGCGTACTGTCTCTATCGTGGGTTTCATGCCTGGAGCGCGGTGATGGCAGCGTACCATGATTGGTGAATTACAGTGGCAGGTCTATACCTGTGAGGCGTGAATACACACTTAGAAGCTCAGTCATGTGAAGTTCTGCTGCTCACGATGAATCTGGAATCCCTAATACAACATTCGTTTGCATGTTTGTATGTGTGTGTGTTATAGGATGCCATGCACAAGTGATACAGGCCCACAAGTTAGGATGCCTGGAGCAGCGAGACGCGCTTCTTGCGCTCACAATGTTATTTTTGGCCATGGAGCGCCCTTTAGTGGGCGTATGTCAATACCGCGCTCACGCTGACCCGATGCCTTAAAAGTATAGACTTCGGCTCGACTAGACTGCTGGAGTGCGTACCCTCAGTGAAAATCCCAAAAACAGGCCAACCTGTAGGCACAACATTAACATAAAGCAATGACAGATGGATAAGCACAAATATGAACAGTACGTCTACAGGATAAGTTAACTAAGAGACTCTCATGTCTTATCTGTGCACTGCTGGGGCAAGAAAGAGGAGCATAGATGAGAGACAAGGACTATTATGGCACATTGTGTTCTGATTGGTTGAAGTTGTGTTCGACTTCAATTCCTGGTGATTCATGGAAAAGATAGTTTTTTGTTAAATGTTGAAGCAGCTGTAGTCAAAATAAAGGGAGAAAGATGAGCATAATCCTCGCCTCCAGTCCTGACATAAGATTGGGTGGGAGTTGTTATATACTGGTTTACATAAACAGACAGCAACTGATATATATGATCTCAGCCCATGGTTAGTATAAGACTCTGTTAAAAATGGCATGCCCAAGTATTGTCCTTTCCCCAAATCGGCACATAGAGCGCTGGAATGTTTCACGTGTCCCTTTTCAAAGCATTAGTCGTTTCAGCTAATTTATTCCAAAATTGTGCTTTAAATGCACTTTTGATTTAATCTTTTTTCAATTTTCACAGGACAGGAGAACCTCCTATCATATCCTTACTTGCAGGAAGGTTCCCTTGCTGAAATTCAGATCGGCTATTACATCTGACTTTCAGCAGTGCCAGTTGAGGATGTGGGTGGAGCCAATAGAGTAATTGGGTGGAGCCAGTGGAGGAAGTGGGTGGGGCCAGGGCGGAAGTGGGAGGAGCCTCTGAAAAATATTTGAGCACCTGGACTTTATATTTTACAAATTAAGCACTGCTTAATAGGGATCCACAGCGGGAGATACAATGAAAGAAACACAACTAGAAGGGAACTCACAACTAGATGAGGAATCATCAAAAGATTAATAAAACACGATGGGTTGAAAACGATGTAAACATGCGAAAGCCTTGTTAACCCCAAAACGTGTGCCTCTTTGAGAGATGTGATGAAATTGGTGTTTATAGACAGTATAGGAGGTTACAACGTGTAGAAAAGTGGAACGGCATGGGGGGGTTGCTTTTCTGTCTTTACTCTCCGTGCCATTTATGAACTGAAAGTAAAGGTCACACTGTCGGAATACATTGTCACTTTCAGCAAGCGCGGTCCGCTGTCCCTAAAGTGAAACTGGACCGTGCTACAAAGAACAAACAAAGAAGAATGGGAGGGGTGTAAACATGGAGCGCAGGCTGCTAATTAGTAACCTGATCCATGACGAGGGAGGAATGCAGCTGCCAACCTGCGCGCCGCTGATCGCTCCCGAAGCAAAATGCCGTGGGAGTGAACATTTGAAGAAGAGGTGGGACATGCACCCGCCTTTGGCCATTTGCGTGCTTTCATTATTGAAAGACACACGCAAAGGCCAATCAGATGTGTGGGAGGAGTCCGACCCACACGGAGAAGTTTTGAGCCCTCACAAGAAGCCTCCCATAGAGCAGTGCATGCGTGCTGCGCTAGGCTCGACCTAAAAAGGTCCAGTGAGGTGAGACGGGTGGTGATGAGATTTTTTATTATGCTAATGATCCTGATGTTACTTCACAGACATTCAAGACATGATATGCTCCTGGCACTCCACAATTGCTTATCTTTGTCCCAGGCTTTCCTCTAAATGAAGAGCAATGAGAATGTAATTGGAAAGCAAGTGAGTGTGAAGCCCTGGCCTTGCGGTTAGGAGAGGCAGAGGCGATTAGGAGAAGAGGAAGAGAAAGGGACAGATAAGAGGGTCAGCAAGAGTAGCACCTGGCTAAAGTACCAGTTGTGCAAAATAAACCATTTAAAAAACAAATATCGGTGGCCAAGATGGCAGCGAGGTAGGACGCCGAGTTCCGTCGCTCTCGCCTGCCCAACAACGCCTTAAACGCAGCACAAAGGGGTGAAAGCTGTCTAGCATCGTCCCCAGAGGGCCCCGGAGCAGTTTGGGCGACATCCGATCGGCGGGAGCAGTGAGGCAGAGCTGACGCAGAGGGGCGGTGCGGCTCTTGGCGAGCATCGCCGGTAGAGCGGGCTTGGTCGGCCTGGTCCTGCGTGCTACCGCGAGATGCCAGAGAGACAGTGGCTCGGTTCAGCTCCTGTGAGGTGAGCAAAGCGAGCTGTACACGGCGGCCAGCATGGACTGAGCGGCTGGGCCCCGCCGAGGCCGGGCGGCGGCGTAGACCGGGGGCCGTGATTTGCCCCATTGAGCGTGAGCCCTGCTAATCGGCTGGCGCCTCGGCAAGGAAGAGCTGCAGCACGCGCATTGGGCGCGAGTCCGGGGAAGCCTCGAGGATCAAGCGCCCCACACCACACGGCCACGCTCGGCCCGAGGCCCCACAAGACGGTTAGACAGCGGCCTGGATATTGGGGGGCTACCAGAAGGAGGGAGCCCGGGCGCAGTAGCGGCATAACGGGGGAGAAGCGCCCCTTGGAATCATCTTGTGGGCTCAGAGTGCGCCAGGCAGGGCCTCCGGGGTCCCAACGTTGTACCCCACGGACTGAGACTGTTGACCCCCCCCCCCCCCGCACTCCCTCAGCAGAGGAGATCAACTAGTGGACCACTGGCAGCCTTGCACTAGCTCCCAAGAGAGAGACCCAGAGTGGGCACCTGTAACGAGTGACACCACTGAAGTGCCAGAAGCTTTCGGGAGCAGGAGCGGAGACTTGGTCAGAAGCACAAGGCCTAGGCCCTCACACCCTAGACGTGGACAGAACCCAGAGCACTAGAAAGGTCGAGTTCGCCTGGGGGGGCCTATTCATGTCGCTTTCGTGCTCCCGGTGAGCACACCGGGACACAACAAGACGAGGCCCCTGGACAAGTGTGCGCCTGGGTCGGCTGGGACTGACAACGCACCGGGGCAGCGCTGAAACACCCTACGGACGGTAACAACTGTCCGCAACGAATCTGGACTATGACCTCCGCCTGGGTAAAGAAGGATAGAACACTTAAAGACCTGCTTACGCGCCCCTTGGGCGGCAGCATAATGGAGAGCCCAGACACAAGAGAACCAGCCCGAGTACAGTCGGAGGGTACGAAGGAGGAACCAGTGACGTGCCCATTTCTGGAGTCACTTTTCACGGTGCTCCGCGAAGATCTACAGACAGTCAAGCGCGACCTAACCCTGGAAATCAAAGACATCAGGAGAGATGTAGACTCGATCGGAGAGCGGATGGCCTCACTGGAGGACAGAGAAGACAATAGAGACACCGAAATGGCAGCCTTACAACAAGAGGTCATCCGCCTCCAAGACCAGCACATAGACTTGCCGGCGCATTTAGAGGACCTAGAAAACCGCTCCAGCAGACACAAAGTCCGGATTAGGGGGGTGAAAACTAACGCAGAAGGAAGCGACATTTTTGGCTTTGCAAGAGACTTGTTTAACCACATCCTTGGCAACCCCCCTAACACTGAGCTCAGGCTAGACAGAGCACACAGAGTGGGCCCGCCGCCCTCTGACAAAGCCCCCCGGCAGACATACTAGTCTGTGTGCAGGACTATCAAAAGAAGCAATCCTTCGTAAAGCCAGGTCCATGCACTCTATCACTTTTAGGGATCAAACTCTGACACTGTACAAGGACCTTGCCATGTTGACGCTGCAAAAACGAAGGGACTTCCGACCGATCACTGCACACCTTCGCCAACAAGCTATTCCGTACTCTTGGGGCCACCCGTTCTGGCTCATCTTTTGCTGGGTCGGCAAACTTCACCAGCTGAGATCGCTCACCGAGGCAAGTCGGCTCCTGGGAGTGGAACTCCCTGAAGAGAATGAAGAAGGGGAAACCCACCCCCCCCCCCTGGCCCTGGAGAGCAATTCCACGATGGTGGCGTCAAGGCCGCAGGCGACACCCGAAAAGACTGGACAGGCGGAGATCACGAAAGGGCAACAAGAGGCGCTGGAGTCCATCCCGACCGCTCTGGCAAAGTCACAGGCTTCATGAGCACACAATTTGGACATACACCCTTTTCACTAGATAAGGACGGGCGGCGGGTGGGGACCCAGCACTTGGACACACTATGGACCCTGTAATTATTTCCTGCCAGCCACATATGGCTGACGGTCTATTCCTGAAAGTATTATTGTTTATTTGTATACATGTTTTGTCAGTTTATGGGGTTATTTTTAAGGTTCCTCATTCACCGTATCACTGCATTGTGAGGCTATACAATGGGATACACGTGTCCTCTATGAGCGGTGGCAACGAACAAATGAGACAGCCTACCGTCAGGACTACCATTATAGGCCCTGCACTCAACCTTCCTGATGCACCCCTCTGACCTTAAGACCCTCACACTTAATGTGAGGGGTCTTAACAATCCAATAAAAAGCAGGGCAATATTATCGTACCTAGAAAGCACCAAGGCAGACATATGTCTCCTACAGGAGACACACCTCCTTGCCCGTGACTGCTATAGGCTTAAGTCCCGTATGTTCCCCACGTAGCTATTCTCGTCTGGCCCTACCAAAGCTGCAGGGGTTGCTATCCTGGTGTCCCGGACCTTCCGAGGCAGGGTGGTTCAGAAAGAGGCAGAAATTAGAGGGAGGTTGATGACTTGCCAGTTTACAATTGGGGGCTAAACATTGATAATTGGGTTGATTTATGCACCAAATGAGGGACAGGAGAAATTTTTTCATGAGGCACTGTCAGAGGCTACAGCCACGGACAAACGTAAAATACTTCTAGAGGGGGATCTCAAACTAGTACTCGACAATACCCGTGATAGATCAGCTCAGCGGTTCAGACAGACAGGAGCCCCCTCGCAAGATGGGTTAAACAGGATGGGGGTGCTGGGCCTGATAGACCTCTGGAGATCCCAACACCCCCAACTCAGAGAATACTCAATTTTTTTCCAAACGCTCACAAAACATACGCCAGACTGGACTAATTGATAGGCTCTAAGGCTATCCATGACCTTACCACGGAGGTGGAAATACTTGTGGCGTCTCTGTCGGACCACTCTCTGGTCATAACCACATTGTTGCTTCCCCCTATGCACCGCCCCATTAGGCAGTGGCGCCTCAGGGACACACTTTTACAGCGCCCAGACACAGTCACACAACTCCAGCAAGCCATTGATGACTACCTCCTCCACAATGATACCCCAGATACATGCACGGCAACATTATGGGAGGCACTCAAAGCGGTAATCAGGGGTGAGTTAATCGCGATATCGGCCACAGATAATGCTTCCCACAGAAAGAAAAGAGAGGACCTATCCCAGCAGATACGGGAGCTAGAGCAGATGCATCAGAGGACGGGGGCACCTAGAGTTTGGCGCGGTCTGAGCACAACTCGGGGCCATTGACCAAGACCGGGCAGAATACGCTACCTTACGGCTGCGCCACTCCTATGTCGGAGGGGACAGATACGGGCGCCTGCTGGCGCATAAGCTACGCAAGAGTAGTCAGATACAAGGGGTTCAAGAGGTACGAGACTCGACAGGGAAGCTGGTGTCAGACGATGCTGCAATAGTAGGGGTCTTCTGGGAATTTTACACTCATCTCTACTCAGGCCAGACACTAGAGAGCACTGAAGGTGACAGTTACTTAACAAAGGCGCAACCCACTGCACTAACTCCAGATCAGGCAGAGCACCTAGAGAAAGATATTCGGGTGGAGGAGGTTATCGCGGCAATTTCGCGACTCAAATTGGCCAAATCTACCAGGCCAGAAGGCTACATGGCGGCCTTCTACAAAACATTCTGCCCGGTATTAGTCCCTCTATTAACCCGGCTTTTTAACACATTTTCAACACCGGGCGCAATCCCGACGTCAATGTTAGAAGCCACAATTATAGTTATCCCTAAACCTGGGAAAGACAAAACCAGCTGTGGCTCGTTCCGTCCCATCTCCCTCTTAAATATAGATTTGAAGTTATACTCCGGGATACTTGCTCACAGACTCAGCACATACATGCCCGGCTTGATCGACCCCGACCAATCGGGTTTCATACCCCAACGACAGACTAGTGATAATACTAAACGGGTCCTGCATATCATTGAGAAGGCCACAAGGACCCCAGGAGAGTATATGCTCCTGACCATAGACGCCGAAAAGGCTTTTGACAGGGTCCATTGGCCATATCTCGAACAGGTGCTGACACTTTTTGGCCTGGGAGAGAAAATGAGGACACAAATTTTGAACTGCTATCGCTCCCCCTCAGCGACTGTTAGAATCAATGGGCACACATCAACCCCCTTCCCCATAAGTAGAGGTACAAGACAGGGGTGTCCTCTTACGCCCCTGCTTTTTGCAATGTACATGGAGCCAATGGCGCAAAGAGTGAGGTCAAACCCGCACATCACTGGGGTTTCGTTTGGAGGAGACATTCACACTATCAGCCTCTACGCTGATGACATACTAGTGACATTGGCCAACCCAGTTACTGCGTTGGGAGCTTTCCTTTCGGAGCTGGACTCCTTTGCGAGGGCCTTGGGATTTCAGGTGAATATAGAGAAATCTGTCGCACTTAATCTCTCCCTCCTGACCCAGGTAATGGAAGGTCTGCGGGCTCAACACTCCATACGGTGGTCGAGCAGCACGGTCCCCTATTTGGGAATCCAATTGGCACCCACATTACAGGCGGTTACGATTAATAATCGCAAACTACATAACCAGATTCGTTCGGACATGCAAAGGTGGAAACACGATCCTATCTCATGGCTAGGGAAAATAGCCGCAATTAGAATGACGGTTCTCCCCAAAATTCTGTACCCACTTCCCTTGCGCACCCCCCTCCCCCCGGTCTGATCCACCGGATGCAATCGGAGGTTCTGCACTTTATCTGGCAAAGCCACAAACCGCGCATTAAAAAACCCATTGGCTTCCTGCCGCCCGGCGAGGGAGGACTAGGGATCCCCGATCTTCAACTTTACTACTACGCAGCACAACTGAGGCACCTTGTGGAATGGAGCAGTACCGAATCTGAGAAGCACTGGTTGTTTCAAGATCGGGCAGTGGCAGGCACGTCTCTCCAAAAGATTCCCTTTCTTAAAAAGCTACATAGGCCCTCAAATCTGCATATCCCACATAACACACACAATACTGGCGGCATGGGACCAGGCCAGCATCAAACACAACCTGACCACCTTTCCTTCTCCCCTTACCCCACTCTTTGAGCCAGAATTCGGACCAGGGGTAGGTGAGACTACATTTACGCAATGGCACTACTCGGAGTGCCGTGCCCTAGGACACCTCTTTGATGTAGAAGGTGTACTTTCTTTTCCGCAGATCAAATCAGACTACGGGATACCTGAGTCAGAGAGGTTGCGCTATCTTCAACTCAGACACTGGGCATTAAAACCACAAAACAGGTCCCACGCACAGAGACACCGTACACAATACGAAAAGTGGCTCATAACCAGGACCTCGGACAAGAAGCTAATCTCTGACCTCTACATGATGTTAAACTCACGACATAACCACTCATATAATCCGAGCCGCGCCTGCTGGGAGAAGGACTTAGGGAGGGAATTGAGCAATAAGGAATGGGAGGGAGTATATCACAGAGCAAGACACACAGCGAGTAACATGGGGCTGACCGAAACTCTGACGAAAGTGGCAACCTACTGGTACTACACCCCAGCGCGAAAACACAAGGTTGATCCCAAACAATGCGCAGACTGCTAGCGTGGCTGTGGGGAGCAGGGCACGCTGGTACATATCCTGTGGGAATGCAAGCACCTACATCAGTACTGGTCTCAGATACTGGATGAGATCGACACGCACTTGGATACTCAGTTGCCCAGATTCCCAGCTTACGTGCTCTTGGGGGTGCCAAACCCATTAATTTATCCCCTAAAGTCTACAAGAGGGCGCCAGATTGGGTTAGCTCTGGGAACAGCCATTCAAAACATCCTTACTCCCTGGAGGACCCCCCAGATTACCACTCCCACGGGTTGGCTCCAACGCTTATGGCACATATTAGGGATGGAGAAAATAACACTATCTGGAAAGGGTTCGGCCTTTGGGGAATTGTGGCAGCCTTTTTTGTCACTACTCACACCTGAATTTCGTGAACTTACCTGCCCTAAATACTTGCGCTTATTACGCTTGCCAGAGACTGGTGCTTCTACCGCTCCGGATAAGGACTAACAGACACCATCACAACTTTAAGCCTACGAGAGACACAATACTATACGGTGAATTGAAGGAGGGGGGGATGTTGGGGAGGGGGGAAGGGGAATGTGCCCTGTTTGACTTTGGTTCAGATGCTACATATGCAGGGCTAAATGTAGTCCATGGTAATGCAAAGTATTTATTTGGCATTGTTTGATTGTTTTCAAAATTACAATAAAAAGATTTAAACCTAAAAAACAAATATCACTATGGGCCTAATTACGATGTCGGTCGGATGACACCGTAGCACAAACGGGACCGCCCGACAAGCAGTCGGCGGTCCTGCTGCCATCATTACAATGCAATCGTTTTCACGGCGGTCGTAAAGTGCATGTTTTCTATTGCGGCTTGTGCTGCAGGAAGCAGCATAAGCCACAATAGAAAAAATAAACTTTCAAAACATCCATGCACCGTGTGGCAGGCACCATAGCGGGGGGCCATGGGGAAGGGGGCCCTGCTAGGGGCCCCCCAAAGTCACTTTCCGCCTACCTTTTCCTGGCGGGTGGACCACCATGAAAGGGCAGGCGGAAACTAACATCGTAATCCCGACCACGGAGCCAAGGCTGGCTCCACTGTCAGTTTGGGATTACTATTCCGATGCCGCCCCGACAGGCTCGGCTCTGTGAGCCCGTCGGAAGCGGAGCGGAATTCCCCCGCGGGTTTTCCTCCGACTGCTGTATCATAATACGGCAGTCCAACTGAAACCTATGATGTCGGGCGGAAAACCTCCAACGAGCTATTGGATGGCTTTCCACCCAACATCATAATTGGCCCCTACGTGACTACATTCATATGCATTTTTTAAAGACAATAATACAATTGTGCAGATGGAATTTCCAGGAAATATCCACTAAAATAATTGTGAAAACCTTTACATCCTTTTGGGGGTTGGCTGTCGCCTCCAATTAGTGACGGATTTGTCACCTTATTTACATGCACAGAATTTTAGAAAATGGCACAAAGCCATTCCTCCACTTTTGCAATAAAGTAGCATGGACATTTCAATGTTCCAGGGATCCTTTCTGTTCTTGGAAAAATGTTGCCAGGTAGAATGTTTCCGCAGACTCTTTTCTGCTGGCTTGAGGTTTCAGTGTCCTCACACTACTGAAGCACTGAACAAGTTTATTTCTGAGGATACTGCTTTCACTGCCATCCCACAACTTGCAAAGTAATGTCCCACCAGGACGCAGGATACTCTGTGCGAGATCTACAAGGGTCAGGCACATCCCAACAATCTTTCGATGGTCTAGGTCTCGAATCCCAGTAGCATTTGGTGCCATATCACTCAAGATGACATCTGCCATTCCCCCTGGAAGGATGTCTTTAATTTTTTCTTGGATGGCTGGATCGGTGATGTCAGCATTTGACAGAAAGAATGCTCCATCCAGCGGGGCAATACGTTGAAGATCCACGCCAACTACAAAGCCAACACTAGTATTAGAGTCTGCAAGAAACAACATGAATTTATTTATTGATCAGGTACAAAAGAAAACTGAATTGAGTGAAATGACTTTGGGTCAGGGTTGAGACAAAGGTTTACACATACAACATTTATTTTATGAGCATCTACAGCCAAAACAGCTTCTGCAACTTCTAAGAAGTGAACGGACCATCATAGGCACAACGTGATGAACCAATAACACTTCAGGCATCCTTGAAAGCCAGTATATCCACAAACTATGTATATACTGAAATTCAGAGCTGTATTGACGAATCGCCTTAAAATCTCTATGGACCCTAACCATGACAAGTAAAAATAACTCTACACCTAAGCATAAGCCTATGCGAACCCTAAATGTTTCACTATCTCTAAGCCTTTGCCCAATACCAACCCTCAACATAGCGCTAGCGCTAACCCTAGTTACAAATGAAAAAGAAAACCATGAAGGTCTAGCAAAATACTTTAAAAAATAAATATATTTGAACGGATGGAAAAAGGTTAAAACGTTTTTAGCATGTATAGCAACTTTTTGATAAAATATAAATTATACATTTTTAAACATGTATATATATATATATGTATTAAAAACAAAGAATATCAATGTTATAAAAATGGCATACTGACAAATAACCATGTCGATGTGAGCTGTTCAATGTACAGGCAGGTCTTGGTGCAGTGCCTTTTATTGAAGTACATAATAAAGTAGCATATCTGATAAAGTTGCAGTAGACCTTCAAGCAGTTCATAATAAACATCACAACGACTTTCTGCACTCTGTGCCCTACACTGACCCACTATAAGGAGAATCAGGAGTCACCTGATGCTTATCCTCACTCTACATTGCTACTTAAATGCATATACTTACCCAATCCTGCTGAGTTTACCCTCTGGACGGCCACCTGACTCCATGCCCCAGGGGCAGCTCCACAATCCACGACAATGTGCCCAGGGTACAAAATCTGATGCTTCTTGTCTATTTCCAAAAGTTTAAAGGCACTACGACAGCGATAGTTCTGTGCATGTGCCGCTTTCACAAATGGGTCCTTTAGTTGTCTAGCTACCCAACGATGCTCTGCTCCCGTCTTTGCTTTTCCACATTTCGCTGTTGTGTGCAACATTCGCCAGTGATTCAGTGCCTTCGCCATAACTGCATGAAGAAAAGAAAACAATTACACTGTTAATTAGACATTATAGACATCTGAATTAAAGTAGGACAAGGAAACAGTATTATGGCAAAGGAACATTTGTATTATAGGTTTTGGTGCTTGCACTAACTGCAGTGGTATCAAAACGCATATTTTACAGGAAACCGTGAAATTATTTCCCATATTTCAGTGACATCATAAAGACAGCCCCCAAACCGCTCTGCAGTTTTTCGGGACACTACTATTATGCAGTACGGAGGAATAAATTATGGCACAATTATATTGAAATTATGTGGCACATTTTATGGCTGTAATATTTTCATCTGTTCAAGCTAGAAACAACTTCTTGTGAAATATGCAAATGATGCAATAAATGTGGCAAATGCAGTAAAGTCCTAATTAGGCGGGCAAGTGCAGCAGCCACAAACGTCACATAAATCCAATGGCCTTCACCAATAAGCAATGTTTTACCAACAATTTATTCATGACAGGTAAATAAAACCTAAATATCTCATTCTAATCAGTACACATGGTTAGCTGTACTTGAAAGAAAACAGCTTTTTCAAGACAACTATTAAGAACATATAATATAAAAAATATTTAATATGTTATAGGATCCAGTATTGCCGGCTTTGGAATCTTGGTTTATATCATCAGAACCCCTCGATGACAACACGAGGTGATATTACATTGTTATCCATTATGTATCTTATATAATTGAAAATGGAACTAATCAAGTTATAAGCGCCATGGATAGTGCGCTATAATGACCAATGCCTTATGAGTAAATACATGAACATGCAGCCAAGTATAACAAATATGCAAAAATTTGCTAAATTAATATGAAATCTCCTTTTTCTGACCTGTAACATTTGTGAGGTGGATCTTGATTTACATGAGGTGTTAGCCAGGATGAGCCTTGAACGTTTAGACTGCTGCATAAGGAGTGCCCCCATTTAGGCACCCCAATAAGAACACTACTCATCAGATGCATTTGCTAAATACCCCAATGACCACTATTAGTTCACTTATAACTTTAGACCCTCATGCACCTTTGTGAGGTGTCACAGAGCCAACAATATTCTTCTTTGTGATGGGTCCTGCCGCCTTTTGACATTGCCTGTTTGAGCTTGCATGCACAGGTATCTTTAGTTCGCGCTGCAATACCAAATGCTCAAGGAATTTTTTTAACCTGGGCAGTGACTGATGTTTTCTAACTACACTTAGAAATTAAGCAGTAATCAATTAATTTGAGGAATCTCTTAAGAAATATGTTTATGTGTTGTTTGTGGAACACCGTCTATAATCCCTACTTCATTTTCTTTTAAATGTATGCATTTTTTTCAACATATCAATGTGCAATAAATTGCGGGTGGGTCCACATAGCTATTTACGACTCAGTAAGTTAGCCAGTTTATTAGGTTGTTCTAAATGTTTTTGCATTACAACCTGGAAATCCTTTACCTTTTTGCGCTAGTCTAGTTTTCTTAATGTGGGTGTCATGGTATGGGGAGAAGGACACACACTTACTCAATCTGCATTTTCAGAAAAGTTTTTATTCAATTCAATCCCATAGGCATGTCTATAGTGCGCAATGCTCAGCAATTGGCATTTGTGCACTAAAATACAAACCAAAACAGAAAGAAACAGTCTAAAAGAGCCAGGTTTTTAACTTTCCTTAATGACTGGTGACGCAACGTTCTAAGTTACAGTAAGGCTTGTCGTGTGGTTTGTGGCCTCCTGGTCCACCCTGCTACGTTGGCCTGGGCCTGGCTGCCTTGAGGCCCTTTTTTGCGCACGTTCCTTTGTGCCGTTGTTTTTTGAGCTTCTGATGCTGCCCGGCTATCTTAGCGCGGTCTGCATTTCTGACTTTCACCTTGTCTCCTGTTCCCTTTTGGGCTACTGTCTGCACACCATGTACAAGGTCGATAAACAACGCTCCTTGTTCCTGCTGATTTGGCCAGTCCCTCGAACTTAGACATAACACTCTATTTACAGCTGCCTTGGAGAAATTCGTGTGCTTTTAATATTGTGTTTTTTCACTGTTAGAGACACTTGGAGAACAACCTTTCCAGAGAGAAGAGCTGTTTGTATCTGATGATGTAAACTTTGCATCTAGATATTGAGGTATGGGGGTTCGCTAGTCAAAGCCCAGAGGTCTTCTATTTTTATAATAAACTAGCTACTAGCACGGGGAGGGTGGTAAGGTCATTTAGCCTTATATACACTGCTTTATGAAATGCTTTCCCCGTTTGTATCCTATGGAGTTGTAACTATGCAGCTTATGTTATCATTATGCATTATGCTGATAGTACTGGCACGTGTACTGTATCTTGGAGCACCTCAGTTGAAATGAACATTTTAAACTATACAGTGTCTCTTTTTATGCACGTTGTGGACAGGTATGCGAGTTATGAAAGGGTGTTCTTGCTACTGCGAGTCCTGAGAGAGAGATACCGTGTTCTGGGTTGTCTAATCATTGGTAGCATTGTTGCTAATGAGACGCTACAGCTAGTCGGATTAGGGTTTTAGGTGCTAAGGTTTATAGTTTGCTCACCACTATATTCCGAGGTCCTATTATCCTGTGCATAGCTCTGTATATGTGCAGAATCCCTATAACATGGCGCAACCAACGAGTGGGGCCGCTTATCTGCGAGACGCTTGAGTAATATTTGTGCTTGTCCACAACTACCTTCACAGGCGCTTCCGGAAGCGTGTGTGACGGTGATACCTCCTATATTGACGTTTTTATAGGTTCTTTCAAGCTTGAAGTTGTTAAAAGGTTTTCTAAAAAGAATACCCTCTATTGTGCTGTCACACATAGGTTGTCCAGAACTTTTAGCCTGAAATGGCTGTTCAAATTGCGGCACATAGCCGCGCAGCGCTCCGGGCACACTTAACAGTGTATGGAGTGCCTGACGAGGGTGTCGACTTGATCTTTGTGGTACAAGCAGATCCAGCTTACCACTTTGAGGTTTTTTACTCATGGATCACCTTTCCGGCGGTGGATGGGGCTGATAATTTGTTCCATGAATACGAAGCCACCGTTGTTCCTATGCACTATAGACCGTATATGAATCTTGAGGTACTGCTCACGGCTTGGCAACACCGTGTTTGGTTTGATGGCGCTCTCCCCCAACCGGTTACCGCGGTTCGTTTAGGCCCATTATCAATTGATGGGGCCACTTGGCCAGTCTTGGCCGGGTATACACCACATCCGCGTTATATGACGGCGACAGTCGCTGAACTGCGACATATGCATTCGTCTTTGATACGAGTACATAGAGCTTTAGTAAAATATGTTACAGGCAACATCCAGGGAGCCCCGCCTGGAGTTGCGGCCCATCCAGCTGGTGCAGGCGGTGTAACCATAAGTCCTGTCATGGTGAGTTCGGTGATGGGCAAGCGCCCACAGCATAAGGATGATTTTCCTTATTGGCTTGCAGAAAAATTTGACCAGCTGGAGGCAGTTTTTCCAAATACTTCTCCCGTGGAAAAACATAGGATTTTGACGATTAGTTTGCCAAAAGACTTAGTACCCGAGTTGGCAGAATGCAACAACTGGGGT
Source organism: Calotriton arnoldi (assembly GCA_963921515.1). Lineage (NCBI taxonomy): Eukaryota > Metazoa > Chordata > Amphibia > Caudata > Salamandridae > Calotriton > Calotriton arnoldi. The sequence continues at coordinate 5,845,259 of CAWUFW010000060.1, forward strand.
AGGGTATTCGCTGCAGTATATTCAAAGTGTTTCGGCACTCCTTCCATGACAGTTCTCCCCTCTGTGATTAAACGAGTACAGGATGAACATGGCCCTGAAGCGGCTGTGGAATTAGGGATGAGACTGGTGGGAGTGTTCGACGTAGTAGCTGAGTTGATCCTTGTGAATGTCAAGGGCGATGCAGTGAACTTTAAAGTAGCTAATGCTTTGGCTTTACTCCCAGAATTGGACAGGCCTCGCGAATTACCGAAAATAATTGCTCTGGCTTACAAAACCATTGGTCGCAATAGCCTGGGAGTTAAGCCTTTTGCCAAAACGCAAACACAATCGCAACAACAACCAAAAACTCAGTCTGAGAAAGATGAGAAACCAGTTTTTACTAAAAAAGAGCTGGAGGTTGAAAAAACAGGGTAAGCAACAGAAGAAGCCGGGGTCGCGAGGTGCATCCCCGGTTTCCGTCTCTTCTGAACGCACTTATGATTTGCGTGATAGGGCGAGAATTAAATCTCCAGAGAGATTTCAAGTCCCTGATTCGCGTTCTCCTCGTTCTTCACAGGCACCAACATCTTCGCAGGCTGGTGGAGGAGATCGCCAGGATAGAGGAAGGGGTCGAGAGGATCCACAGGGTCGAGACCAACCTCGACAACAGGTCAGAGGGAAACCAGACGATTTTCAACGTTCTCGCCCACAATTTCAGAAGAAAAAAGTTGCCGCTGTAACAGCAAAATATGCCACAGACGGTGAGAACGAGACTCCTGGATTGGACGTGGGCAGTGACCCTCCTAGACAGCGCCGCGGAAGTTACCATAGTGCGGGAGGCGCTACGTCCTCATGTGGAGGCGACAGCAACTGAAACATTCATTACTGTCGAGACAGCAGACACCAGAGTGGCTCCCCTGACAGACTATATAATATTGTAATTCAAATCGAAGGTGATATACAGCGTGTAATAAAAGGGATTTTTGGGGAAAATCTGACCTCTTCGTATGACATTCTGTTAGCGGAAGCGGATTGGCCGCCCCCAGTCGTAATTGCTGCGCGTAAAGGGGAGGAGGTAATCCTTCCGAGCTTTTCTCGACACGTCCCTAAAGACAAAGCAGAGGCTCTTGCAGCTGAATGGGCTGTGTCCCTGGCTCCAGCGTTATACCGCAACCATGTGGGCTGGGATGAAGAATCACCACCCCATGAAATACCTCTGCGGTCTCAACCTCAGCCACAACCCCAATATCCCATCAAACGGGAAGCTAAAGGTCCCGTTTCCGAAATTCTGACTCAGTTGGAATATCAGGGAGTGATTGAAACATGCGAGTCACCGATGAATAATCCCCTTTTCGCGGTTTCCAAACCCGATGGATCGTACCGCTTGATTTTGGATTACCGACATTTGAACTCTCATTGTCGGACCTTTGCGGTGCAAAACACACATATTTCTGCGCTAGTAGACAGTCTTGTTCGTAAAAAATATAAAACGACACGACCTATCCAATGGATTCTACACGCACAACTTAGCCCCGGAGAGTAGCCAATGGAGCGCTTTTACCTCCGGTGGTAAATTATTCAAATTCCGGCGTCTACCTATGGGCTACAAAAACAGTCCAGGTGTATTCGCTGCCCGTGTTGTCTCTTTATTAGACGGCATAGACCCGGATGCATGTTCGTACGTCGATGATATTTATCTGACAGACGACGAATTGTTCCAGCATCTTTCCCGAGTGGACCACATTATTCTAGAATTTACGGTTCTAGGCTACAAGTTTAACTTTGCCAAATCTCACATTGCTGAATTTACCGTTTTGTTTTTGGGCTGTAGGGGCTTAGCCCCCCATTTCCTGGAGAAATGTGCACTTCTGTGCCCTCCTACTACACTGAAGACACTTCAGTCTTTGCTGGGTTTTCTGAACTTCGGGCGTACTTACATTCCCGAATATGCCCAGCGTATCAAGCCACTATATTCCTTGATACAACCTAACTTTTCGAAGTCTTGCTGGCTTCCGGAGCATTCCTCCATTCTGCAGTCTTTGCAGACAGACTTACTGGAGTCTAAATACTTGTTGACTCGTGATAACCACACCAACCTGGTGATTAGAATCATTCCAGGGGCAGTGGGTTTCACGTACTTGACCTTTAACGAAGGTGACACTGTACCAATAGCATACAAGTCACATCTATACACCTCTGCAGAAATGCGCTTTTCCTCGGTGGAAAAAGTTTTGACCGCAGTGCAAATGGCGATTCAAAAGGAACGCGCACTGGCCCAGGGAAAACGCATTTTGGTGGTAACACCCTATCCTGCCCTTGAGGCAGTGACGAAAGCAAGTGTACCGAACTCTAAAGCTTTGCACCCCGGTTGGATACAATGGGCAACATCTTTGACGTCTCCGGATGTCACTTTTATCTTTGATTCTTCACTACAGACTCAGGAGTTTTTGCAGTATGAATTTGTTCATCCTCCTCCTCTGTCTTTGCTACCGCTTGAGGATTACGAATGTATTATCTATACCGATGGTTCGGCGCAGCCGGCCACGGGTTCCAAGCATGCTTATTCAGCAGCATGTGCTATTGTTGCAGGTTCCTTTGTGAATGGAAAGTTCAAATCAACTGTAGTGCATACTCAAGCACTAGGAGACAGTACTGCACAATTGGCCGAGCTGCGTGCTTTGGTGCTCGCACTTGAGTTCGCTAATCCTGATGTGACCACTCTTATTGTATGTGATTCTTATTACTGTGTCCAGTCATACAATGACAATCTATTCTTTTGGTCACAAAATGACTATAGAGATGCAAAAGGCAGCACAATCAAGCATAAAATGCTTTGGGTTCGGGTGGCAGATTTACAACAACGTCTGCCTCTCACACAGGTGGTACACACTCTTGGCCATCAGCGTGTGGGCGCACATGCTGTCGGTAACGGTTTGGCAGACGAAGCTGCCAAATCAGCAGTAGACACGTGCTCAGTCGCAGCAGTTACCAGATCCATGTCTAAAATAGATTCTGATATTCTAGCAGCTATTGCTGCAACAAAGGAAGGTGCTAATTACCCTAGGGGTTTCCCTTCCAAATACTCTTATCAATTAGGTCCCGAACAGGCTCCTTATGTAAGAATTCCAAACGTTGGTGATCGGCTGATTCCCAACGCGGATTGCAGACTTTCCTTGATAACGGCGGCACACGAAGGCATGGCATCGGCTCATGCTGGAGTGTCTGCGACGGTTTCCATCTTGCAGCAGCGTTACTGGTGGCGTGGGTTATACAAACAAACCCGTACTTATGTGCTTTCTTGTGACGTTTGTCAACAGATTAAGCCTTCCACGGTTACACGGCCACCACAGACCTCGCTCTGCATTTCTAACAGACCTTTTGGGTGTGTTTACCTGGATCACTGCGGTCCATTCTCATCAGACACTGCATATAAATATATCTTAGTTGCAGTAGACTCGTGCACACGTTTCATCTGGGTCTGGCCACAACGGAGTGCTGACCCTCGAAATGTCATAAGGGATTTGCGTGTCTTTGTGGGAATTTTCGCCTGCGGCACCTTCCATTCTGACCAAGGTCCAGCGTTTGCCTCTAAGGCCTACAAGGACGCAATGGGTTCACTGGGGGTGCGGGTGAAATTTTCGTCACTGTATCGGCCTGAGGGCAATTCGATTGTTGAACGAATGAACCGTGACTTAAAGCAATCCTTGACAGCTAGAGTCTTAGGTACTGGCAGGAACTGGCTGGCCCACTTGTATACGGTACAACGTGCACTTAATAATCTCCCGAGAAGACCTCTGGGTGGGCGGACCCCATACGAAATGCTCTTTGGCATAAGAATGTTTGTGCCTGACCTTGATGGTCTAGACATGGCGGCGCAATCCGCCATCTTTGATGTAGATAACCATTCTACCATGTTACAGGACTTACAAGAAGCCCGAGACAAACTTGCGATTGCACATTTACCTTCAGCCACAGACGCTGCATTGCAGATTCCGGTTGCCGGCTGGCTTCCGAAGATTGGAGATCTGGTTCGAGAGAAGGTGGAGAACAAAAAAGAATTCGGCCCCTCTTATCGTGCACCGGTTCCAGTCCTCGTACAGTCATCTTACCACCACTTCCTGGTCGCAAGGAGAACAGATACATCTCAGTGGAAAATGTCAAGCTACAACATCTGGCCGATCCTGAATAGTGTTACACCAGTGGTCTCTTGTCCTGTCATTTCCCGGACGAATGTTCGTGGCCCTCTTGCCCGAACGGTCACTGATGTTGCCATCGAGATGGTAGATTTGCCTGAATGTTTACTCGACTACCCGGACTCCCCCTGCAATGAGGAGAACGAGTATACCTACCCCGCAACCGAGTCCGTGGCTCATCTACCAACAACGCCACTGAGCCCAACACGTTATTCCTTTGACTCGGATTCCATTTCATCACTTGTCCCATCCAAATTCAGTATTTTTGTATCCTGGTTCAGAGACAATTTTTTGATCCCCCCCATGGACATACATTTGGTTGGTACTTTTCCTGATTTTTTTGTTCATGTCCATTGGCTTTGTCACCGTGTTTTTTCTGCTCATCAATGGACACTATTTGCCAGAACGCTCTGCGGTGAACTATGTCTCTGGAACTTTGGCTCCACATTCTTCTTCACACATCATGAAGCGAGACCACACATTTGTGGACATTTCAGCGTTTCCAGTTGCTGATGGCATTGTTTGGGATGCAATGAACTTCCAAATTCATGGTCCAACCGAAATTATTAATGTACCAAATGTCCTTCGTGTTTCAATGGGTGATGTCGTAAAAAGTAATATTCATTCTGATGATTGGGATGTGCATGCAGTTGAAGCATTATTTACTGATTTGAAATATTATGCTGCTTTTCATGCTGAAGATCTGTACATGAATTCTGCAAATTATGCTGATTTGTATTGTTACCAGCATTGGGGCAACCATTTTCTCCATAAACCCAGTACCCTTCGGGGTCTTTTTAATTACACCCAATGGGAACATTGTCCGACCCCTTTGACAGGTAGCTCCCAGACTCTGAGAAATAAGTTTACTTATTTTACAGATTTTAATAGATCGAACCCTGGGTCCTATTTCTTTAAATTAAACACTTCCTTTACTGAAAAAATCATGTTAACCCATACCAAATTACTATATTCCGGCTCCTTTTTAAACGCCTTAGCTGTGGGTGGGTATGAACATTGGCGTGACACCATTGATTTGAAGTCTATTTGGGGCTCCAAAGCATGGCAGGTGCAGGGCACAGAAGCCTTGCACCGTGCTTGCCTCATCCCGGCCCAAATTCTATTTTTAAATCAGACCATATATCAAACGACATGTTGGGGTTTGGCTAAGTCCAAACAATTAAATGCACCATCCTTTCCTGTCTTGTCTTCCACTCCCAACGGAAGTTTGTACTTTAATAAGTCCCTTACCGAATTGCAGGTTTTGTTTCAGAACAATTCGTTTAATGTCTCTGCGTTTGTTCAGTCACCCTGGTTGGTTTGGCCAATTACATCAAATGCCTGCCAACTGCGTTTTCATAACCCGGATACTGGCTACATACAAGACAAGCCAGATCCACGGTTTTCTGACTCTCGTACTGTTACAACATATTCTGTTGGTAAATTGTGTAAACAGTGGTTGCAGCACTTGTCCTTAGATTCTGTAAAACAACATTTATCCCTCCTATCAGGCAACATTAATCTGTCCGACTTTGTTCTAGGGCCTCGTGGTCCTCGACCCAAGAGATTCATATATGAGACTTACAATGAACTCTGGAAGCTTTCGCAAATTGAAGCTGCTTCCCGTCTTCGGGAAATCGATCAAGCTAATTTAGAAAAAGTGCTTGCTGTTGTTGACAATAGTATTAATACCCTGTCTTCCCGCATTTACACGTTAGAGAATATTATTTCCTCTGTTGTTGATATTGTACAGGATGATGTTTCTATGTTGTATCATGGTCAAAATCAATTACGTTCGGTAATGCAGTTTGCATGGACTTTGCAAACACTTAAGATGGGGAAGGTTCCTTGGCAATTTTTAAACACCACTGCCTTATTTCTTACCTTTTAATTTGACTGAGAAACAGCGGTTTATGTCCATGAAGGATGCAGCATACACTCTGTTACATATCGAAAAAATAGAGCCCTTACCATTTTCTGTAGCAGAATTGGATTCTGCTGTGTGGCTAGTACACGGGATTATCGCTTTGCCTTTTTCATTGTTTGAATTTAGTTTGTGTATGAAGCATTATCCTGTAGGCCGTTTTCAGCCTTTGGGCAGTGCCTTCCTGCATGAACTTTGGTCCTGCCTTTCATGTTTAAATGCCTTAGAGACGGGAGGGAAGTTTTTCTCACGGGGGAGTCATGCGATTCCACTGTGGGTCATTCCCTTGTTTGCAAACACATTCAATTGCACGGGGCTTGTAACGTTTCCGCTCCGAATCTTGCTTGTGTGTTAAAGGGCATTCCTGCTCCTGCTATTTCTCCTACTTTCACTGTGCTTGCAAATGGTAGCTATCTGCTTTTAAATAACCAAGACTGCTGTGGCATGCTGTCCGGCATACCCTAAATTGTTACAGTTTCCCACAGGGTTGTCTGCTGCAAAAATGTGCTTTTTCCTCCCCCGCACAACATCATAGATAGTTCCGTTTGGCCTTCCATTCCTACTCTGAAGGCGGATTTCAATAAATTGAGCAGAATAAAGGCACTATTGACGAACCAGGAGGTTATGCTCACATCTGCCCGGGAGACGTTCATTCTCCAGGTGGCAAGTACCCACAGTGAAATACAGGCCCTTTTGAACACTAACCTCCCACAACATTTCGGTGAACTGATTCACCGTGTTTTTAATGCGTCCCGCACTGAAGGTCTAGTGCACTTTTTTAAAGTTGTGGGCTCTGGCCTTGTGACCTCTTTTCAAACTATTTTTGGTGTAATACCTACTTTTATTCATTCCATCTTTTCCAGCGTCTTTGGTGGCTTTCCACTGATCCTCGCCTTGGTGGCTGGTGTCCTGCTGTTGGTCTGTTTCCTACGCAATGGCTGCACCTCCATGGGCCCTTCTCGAGCCAGGTCGGCTCCAGATGCTCCGTGAACGCCTCCTCGCTGGCTTCGGCGTCCTGCCATTGGCGACAAAGTGTGTCCTATACACTTTCTTTTCGCTTTGCGTATTTCACTTGCGTGCAACCTGTGAGGTCTTGCATCAGATGTCCATTCTTGTGGGCCATGGATTATTGCCTCTCCAATACGTCTTTGTCTGTTCCGGATTTTGTTCAGTTGGTGGGTCCTCTAGAGGCCCATGAACGGGACTGTTCCGCTGCAGGCTACATGGCACGTGCGGCTGCACTGGGGATTTTGGCACAATGGGATATCTGGGCGGCTGCTCAGAATCTCCTACAACAGAGTTATATTGAGTATCACGCAAGTTGTCCCGCATTGCTGTTTGCTGCTCCATCTTGCGCGGATCATGCCTGCAGTTTTGATTTACTTGACTGGATGGCGTCGCTTTTTTCCGATGATTCCAATGATGTCCTCTTGGAAAGTGTGGCTTTTTTTGCACTTACACTCTTTTGGATTGAGAGGGCTTTTTCATTTTCTGTGACCTGTCTCACTGGATGTGTGTCCCTTTTTTATTTTTTAGTCCACGTCTCACAACATTCGTTCTGTTCTGCTCAGTTTATTTGGACTCTGTCGTCTTCTTGAACGTTGGACTGCCCAGGGGAGGGTGTCGTGTGGTTTGTGGCCTCCTGGTCTACCCTGCTACGTTGGCCTGGGCCTGGCTGCCTTGAGGCCCTTTTTTGCGCACGTTCCTTTGTGCCGTTGTTTTTTGAGCTTCTGATGCTGCCCGGCTATCTTAGCGCGGTCTGCATTTCTGACTTTCACCTTGTCTCCTGTTCCCTTTTGGGCTACTGTCTGCACACCATGTACAAGGTCGATAAACAACGCTCCTTGTTCCTGCTGATTTGGCCAGTCCCTCGAACTTAGACATAACACTCTATTTACAGCTGCCTTGGAGAAATTCATGTGCTTTTAATATTGTGTTTTTTCACTGTTAGAGACACTTGGAGAACAACCTTTCCAGAGAGAAGAGCTGTTTGTATCTGATGATGTAAACTTTGCATCTAGATATTGAGGTATGGGGGTTCGCTAGTCAAAGCCCAGAGGTCTTCTATTTTTATACTAAACTAGCTACTAGCACGGGGAGGGTGGTAAGGTCATTTAGCCTTATATACACTGCTTTATGAAATGCTTTCCCGTTTGTATTCTATGGAGTTGTAACTATGCTGCTTATGTTATCATTATGCATTATGCTGATAGTACTGGCACGTGTACTGTATCTTAGAGCACGTTAGTTGAAATAAACATTTTAAACTATACAGTGTCTCTTTTTACGCACGTTGTGGACAGGTATGAGAGTTATGAAAGGGTGTTCTTGCTACTGCGAGTCCTGAGAGAGAGATACCGTGTTCTGGGTTGTCTAATCATTGGTAGCATTGTTGCTAATGAGACGCTACAGCTAGTCGGATTAGGGTTTTAGGTGCTAAGGTTTATAGTTGGCTCACCACTATATTCCGAGGTCCTATTATCCTGTGCATAGCTCTGTATATGTGCAGAATCCCTATAACAGGCTGTGCCACAAGGAGGAATCCTGGTATAAGAAATGTATTGGTCCATAATGTTTATGCCTATAAGGACCCGTAAGAACATATCCCTTGATCAGATCACAGTTAATGGGAAGGAATTTGCCTACATTTCAGACATGCCTGAGATCTTGCAAACAACAATTCAACAACCACAAAAGTGCCAATACTGACTGACTATTTGTACACACTAAATTTTTTTATGAACACTATTTAATAATAGCGTTTATCATATATTATTTTTTCTTTTAATCATATCACTTTAAAACTCATCATACACAGAAGTTTATTACGAACAAATCATACTTGAAAAGTACATAAAACCCACCCAACATACGTGCACAAAAACTGTTACAAAGAATAATGAATGAACAAAAATAAATAATACAATTCAGTTGTAACAATACAAGTGAAAGCTCACAGTTCTGAATTATAATTGCCCAAACAGGAGGGCTCTAAAGTTAACATCAATTTTATTTACTTTTCTACTCCAAAATTAACGGGCCGTGCAATCTAAAAATGCACTGCTCTAGTAACCAGGGGTTTGTGTATCAATCTAATTCGTTATTTCCCTGATTGCAATGCCACATTTATCGGCTTGTAGGTTGCATTGTTGTCGACACATTTCAAACCTGTGGCTTTATTTATGGATTGTCTTCAGGACTCAGAACTGATAAACACCAAATACAAAAAAACAAAAAGACACAATATCTCTGTCACTACTTGCAATTAATCCAGGTGGTCATACATAATATATCTCCCAACATATGTTTACAACCAATTGTTTATCTTGGATTTACCAGTTTATCATGTGACCGGAAAAACCATCTTCACTTCTCCAATAACAAAATCTGGAAAGAGCAGACATGGGCTCTGATTGGTATTAGAACGCTTTATACCAGTAAATAATTCAATAGCTGATACTCTATGAATAATTACTCACATAATTCAAAAGGACCAGTCTACATACAACGACTTTCAAGACCCTCTATGCAACGATGACTTCAAACGAATTCTGTAACGGAAAATCAGTCATGTATAAGCCATTCCCGCATCGGAATGCATATACAGATTTCCAAGTGATCCATAATACTACGGGCAAATTAGCAATATAATAGATAATTCGTAATTCACCACGCAGTTGGCTATTACTTCAAAGATGCATATCCGACACCAGCGGGCAACCACCATTTTTGCTAATCGAACTGTGTTAGTGTTCCCCACTGTTTACATCTAGAGATCTCAAGCGCGAACCTCTGAGTGCAAGTCTCCCATTGACAGTCCTAAGCTTCAAACTTACTTGTATCACAAATTTGGGGCTGCAACTGGATCCGGGTGTTGCTCAGTCACCCTCTCATGCTTCTGTTTAATGTCGGTCGCACACTGCTTTTGTATTCACTCCGCCTAACAGCATTCACTTATAATTCCAACTTCCGGGAGAAGTAATTACAGGCACTGTGGGAGATGTAGTTCAAAACTGAACCTGGCAATTGAATAAAAACCCTATGAAAATACTTGTATTTTTCACACCTCGACACGTAAAGTTGTTTCTAGTGTAAGGCACCATATGTACAGTAAACAAATGCTGAACTTCAGTCATTTCATTAAGGCCATGAGAGGCAGTTTTGAAAGACTTAATACAGTAGGCTTCTTTTTGGCTGAGTTTTAAGTCCACATCTTCTTCCCGAGGTTCAGATTTGATGACCATTAATACTGTCCAGCTCAAATCTGCTTCAGAATGTTGTTTGTCAATACAATGTTGAACCAGTGGTTGCAGCCACTACTATTCTACGCATTCTAGACTTGTGCTGTGTGATCCTTTGGCGGATTTCTTGATTAGTTTTGCCAATATACACTAATTAGCACGGACACATCACCACATAGACCACATTTTTGGTTTTACAATTTGTAAATGTTTTATGCAACCATTTCATATCTTTATGTTAAAACACCGAACCTGCAATAGTTTGTTGCAACATGTACACCCTTGAAATGTCCTTCCAGTGGACTCATGTTCCAAAATTGGCGCAAATTATTTTTAATTGGTAACGATGGTGTGTAGGCTCGGACGAGTTGGCTACCAATAGTTCATTCTTTCTTTAGGGTAAACAGTGGTTTCATGAAGAATTCATCCAGTTTCTAAATCAGATGCCAATTTTGTCTGATAATCCTTTTAAATTGGTTTGTCTTAGGGCAAAATGTTGAAACATAAACCAGGCGGGCTGTCCTAGGTTTTTCTCTTTTTCCAATAAGGTCTCTCTTAGGGTCCACCAAGCTCGTTTCATTGAAATCTTTAAAAATTTCTTAGGTTATCCTTGTTCTTTAAGTTTATTCTTCAATGTACTGGAGTGAACAATATATTGGCTTTTTTCAGAACAACTGCGCCTCACTCTAAGGAATTGCCCATAGGGCAAATTGTCACGAAGACACCGTGGGTGATGACCAGTATAATGTAGAGCATTATTCGATATGTAGGTTTTGAAAATAAAGTAGTTGTCAATCGTCCTTTGGTCTCCATAACCACAACATTCAAAAACATAATGGTGGATGTATTGCTCGTGAACTTGATGTCAGCAGACCTATGATTTAGCCATATGAAAAATTGATTCAGGCTCTCGTCTTGGCCATCACACACACAGAAAATGTCATAGATGAATCTTAACTACCTCACGGAAAACAGCATCTTGTGTGTCACAGGCAGTACTATGAATTTAACCCTGGCCCTAAACAGCAGCCATTTTAAGTCTTGGAAAATTGATGGTACGTGCATGATCTTGGCGCATTAGTCATAATACATACCACTTGATTCTGTTTCAGGAATTCAGACGAGCCAGCCTATAGCAAGTTACTACAGTCAAGCTTAACCCTATAATAGCTCTAGCTTTGACTTCTAAATTATTATGCACTTAAAAAGCTATATGTGATACAATTTTGTGCACATAGCAGAGTTGACTTGACAGCCATGGTCAGACAGTAGCCAAATTAAACCTTCGAGTAGATGTGAATAGCAAGATTTAGAACAAGAATGCAATTACCAATCAACTGCAAAATCACTTGAGTGCCATCAACATGGGTCGGAAAAAGTGTGCCCAAATAACTCCTTAGCTCATATGTAATGGTGGCACATAGGTGTTAAACAATGGTGACAAAAGATATGTGCCTTCCAGGATCCCACATGCCAAAGCTGGCAAAAGAAACACAGCTAAGGCACTGTCAAGAATTCCAATGCCTTATCAGATATCTTTACTATTTTAAGCAGCTTATCTGACAGCACCTTATGAATGAAACAATGTCTTACTGGAACCCTACTTAGTACTGGACCAATTTTTTATTTTATTGTTTAAAACACTTTGAGCACTGTGTATCTCCTTATTATTTTTAAACCATGGAGCCCCTCATGGAGACTAATGAAGGTGGCTAAACTGGAATCCACTTCAAAGTTCAAGCTAGCAGACCTGCAGGTCTGGTCAGTACTAATCTATGGTGTGCCAATTGGCTAGAGGGCTATTACCACCTCCTTGTAAAAGACCTTTAAGGGTGGACGTCTCTGCTCTGCCAATGTCCTGCTAGACTAGAACAGAAAATAAGAGAATTGAATAACAGCTGGCGGGCTCGTTTCCTGGGATGCACTGAACTTGTTTTTAATCTTTGTTCTTCGAACGAGCCAATTGACCAACAAGGAAACAATGGGACCCGATCTAGACCTATTCGGACCAGTTCAGTAAATTGGCGATGCCAAAGGTTCCTGTCCTCAGGTACACGAGCAGTGTGTTGCCAGAGCATGCCTCTCATTCGGTCACTATGTCTTGTCCCGGCCTTTCGGTTGAAACTTCTCTCCAAGTAGGCAAATTTGCCCTTTCTCTGACAGAAATCATGCTGCTAATGACTACCAATGATGGCGACTTCTCCTGGGTGTGTAGATGGCAAAGTCTTCATTGATATGGGAGAGCTGTTCAGCAGTTAGTGATGGCAGCCTTTGGGCCTTTTTTTCAACTAAAACATATGATTCTGAGCAAAAATTCATGATATGCTTTTGGGACCTGCAAAAGTGAAACGTGACAACAGACTGAATTGAGTTTTTGTATTTGCGAGTGTAGTATCAATAAAGAGCAATTTTACTTTACAAGTGTGTTACTTGAATTGTTGCTCCAAAACTTAGGACAGTGTGGAAGGAGGTCAGGTGTTTCACTGTGTCGAATGCTGCACAGTGGCTTGGGTGTGTGGTGCAGTGTCTGAGGGTGACGGTGGAGAGCACCCCAGGTTGTAGTTCGCTGTGCACAGAGTGATGGAGCACTGTTCTGTGAGTGGTAGTACCCTCTGCTCTAACGACTTTATATTTCTCTCCCTCTTGTATTCGGATACTACTGCCTATGAGTCAGACGTTTAGCTGGAAGACCACGTTGCTCAACAGAGCACATGGTAAGATGGCAGAATCTATGTGGCAACTGTTCCTTACGTCGACAGTCAAATTTTGCTTAGTGTACATATTTTTGCTAGTTTCTTAATCATTAAAAAATTCCAGTTACAAATGAATGTTTAGTCAATACTGCTATGTATTATACAAACATAAGAACATAAACCTACTTTAACTTGTAAGTGCGCGGGCCATCTATTTACTTACTTTTTTATGATTCCTTGACCTACTAAGATGTGTCCATAAAACTGCCTTCTGTCCTGAATTTCGACAGTCATTACCCGGAGTTTGCCTCCATGTCAGCAGGTCAGCCTAATCCTTGGTTACAGATTCACCTGGCAACCTTAACGTGATGGCAACTGATTGGCTGCTTCTAGCTCAATGTCATACGCCTGCTACCGAGTCAGAAAATATGCTTATGACATTATAGTACACAGGCTGCAACAAAGGTGTTGAAATTGTTGCCACGCAGCTGTTTTTTTTTGCTAGTATGACCAGCATTTTCATGTCAAGATGGGCAATAAATGTAGCAAAATCAGATAATGCCGGTATTTTTCCCTTTCGGTACATACGTAAACAAGCATTGGCATAGCCAATAGGTCTCGCCTTTGGGACCTTATAAGTGTTTAGCCATGCAACGGTTGATGTTGTTGCACCAAGGATATTGTGCTGCATAACTAAATACTTATAAGGTCCCAAAAGCGAGACCTATTGGCTATGCCAATGCTTGTTTTATTAAGACCCTGGATAGCTGAGATGCTAGTGGAGTGATGTAAGTGGTCAGGGCCACACTCAAATAGTACGGAATGGGACGAGGAGGTAAGGCTGAAACACTGCTGCTTTAAAGTTATGCCAAAGGCAGACTGGCGAAGGAGACGGACAATCACCACTAAGCGTAAACCAGACGTGTGTTTAAACTGGCCAACACGAGAGAAACAGCCAGATACTTTCCAGGGCTTGTGGAAAGGTACAGCGGTGAATGCTGCGTGGAGACAGGCAGCTTGCTGTAATGGAGCTGTTGACACAGCCAGGCCGCTGTCGGAGGCAGAAACTGCCCCTTTCATCGTTCCCAATGTCCCCTGTTCCCGCCCCTGCACTTCAGCCCGGATCAAAGCAGTCCCATCTCTCAGAGATAACGCAGCCCGGACTGAGGGCGGGCGGTGTCAGTGCACATCTCAGACACAGCCAGTGAAGACCTGGAGGCCACTTGGTGCTCAGTGCGCCGCCATTGTCTCCTGGGGTTGGGGGGGGGTGGGAGGGGCAGCCACAGCGCCTATTCATCTGTGTTCCTATTGATGTCAAACATGGGAGCTGTCATCAAAGATACACAATGAAGGAGACACTCACCCCCACAGAGCGCTCCTGTAACCGTGTGCATAGGGAAAATGCAGACAGACCACAAACCCCGCTGACAGATGCAAGTAGAGTACATTCTTTCACATTGACAAAGTGAAAAAATCTAAAATGTAACATTTCAAGTTTGTTTCTTAATACTAGCGCCTCATGATAAAAACGTATGCATTTTTCATGTATTTTTCACACCATTGTGTTACTTCTCAATACATCGATTATTTACACATTTCCACAGTATGCCAATGGTTGTTTTTGTTTGTGGGGAGTAGTTGAAAGGTGCTGTGCATGGCTGGTGTTACCGTGGTGGCGCCGGTCTGCTTACTTGAAAGAGTTGTTAAAGTAGTGTTTGTATGCAAGTATGTGGAAGCGCCCGAGGAGGTGTTAACAGCATGTAGATTTAAAGTGACGGTTGGGTAATCTTTTTTTTGGGGTTGGGAGGGCGTGGGGGCGAGTAGGGGAGACCGAGGAGGAGTGAGCAAAAAAAAAACAGGAACCACTTGAACAACAGAGGAGCGGGGGCGAGCGAGCGCGGCAGCCTGCAGAGCTGACCAAACGCTCGCGCGTCGTGGCTGGCCTTTGGATGGGTACGCGCCGCAGACATGTGTTTCCAATTATCGCGCCCGCGTCTGGGCACGATAATTGGAAACACATGTTTGCCGCGCGTACCCATCTGAAAAAGGCCAGCCACGACGCACGAGCGTTTTTGGGACTTGTTTTCAAACTCGCTTACTAAAAGTCTTCGCCTCTAAGCAGCGCTTGCGCGCTACTCGAGGCTCGACCTAAAAAGTGACTAGAAGGAGAATCAATTTAAAAAGTGTTATTGGGCTGCCCAAATGATTCCTGAATGATAACTGAAATAAACAATGACATAAATGGCATTTGATGAATGAATACACGGGATTTTACATAACGTCTAATTTAAGTATCATGTCACCGCCCTTACAGAATCTTAAAACAAGACATGGCCAGTATTTTCTCATCAGAAAGGGGTCAATCCTAGTCTTTAAGGTGACCCTCAACCAGACATTCCACATTTTCGCCCTTCACCGCACCAACTTCTGCTGACACATTTGCCTCCTGCCCACTCACAGACTGTAGCTGTATTGAGATTGTGCCCCAAGCAGCTCTACGTATGACAAGGATACACCAAAACAATTCAAATGCAGCTGAAAAGCTGCGGGCGGGGGTAGGGGCATCTGTTCCCTTACCATAGTTTACCCCTCGATGTTGTATCTCAATTGAACTCCTGTGCCGATTGGGAAATGCACTCGTACAGTACAGCTTTTCTTCCACTTACTCTCGATGTGAGTTTATATCTCTGGTGTACTCCTGTTGTTATTGTATGGTGCCTGTTCTAGTCTAAAGCGCCCTAATGGCGCCGAACATCAGAGCGCTATATGAAATTACAAAAAAGACAAAACTCCCCGCCGCATAACCACTTCCCTTGACACAACCTGGCACCTCAAAGGCTACTGTAGGGTTACTTGAAGAACCTCTTGCCTTAAACTGACACATTATCCGTGGCACAGCCTCTAGTCAGCTCTGACACCATCCCTGACACTGACCTGGAGGGTTGCTGTGGGGTTATCCACTCTTATTTCCCCATATCTGCTGTCTTGTTTAACCCACAGGTGAAGCCTCCTCTGACCTCGCAAGTCAGTGCGGTTACCACCCCCCTCCACAACAGGCAGCTTCCCGGATCACAGCATGCCAAAATGCTCAAGCGTCCAGGAAGTGCCAGGCACAGCCTGGAGGGCCGGCCCACCTGCGGCTGGGTTAACATCTTCCGGAGCAGCAGCGTGAAAGGTTTTTCCCGGGAAACGTGGGTTATTCTTTTCCACCAATTGTGAGACTGAGAAAAGCTGCTGCAGCCACAAAGCTACGCCTGTCTCTCCGCATGAATCTTGAATTACAGTTTTCTCTCGTTGGTTCCATTTAATTGAAGTTAGTTAAAGTTCAAAGCAAAGGTAATCGAATTTTAAATATCTTCTGGCAGAGGTAAGGTGTGCACATTCCGGAACTTACCTCTTGACTGTGGGATTACGGTGGGAGGTGGGAGCGTGTATTTATGCAGTTCAGCCTTGCGAGCTTGGCATATTAAACAACTGTAACGTCGGGACCTTCCTTATAATGTACCACAGGAACACTGGGGTGAGTAGTAGTGCTTCTTTATTCAGGAGAGAGAGAGCGGGACCGCCAATGCGCGCCGCGGGCTTATAGCACTTTGCACACTGACACGCGCAGGTCCTTCCTACTCGTCGCCAGTCTGTAACGTCGGGACCTTCCTTATAATGAACCACAGGAACACTGGGGTGAGAAGTAGTGCTTCTTTATTCAGGAGAGGGAGAGCAGGACCGCCAATGCTGCCAGCGCCCCTACATCAATCACGCCTCCCCGTGTCCCACAGACATAGCGGCAATGACGTAGTGATTGAACAACTGGTGCGCGACACCACAACAACCTTTGCTGTAGGAGCTGAGCGTATCCTGTAAGATCGAAAGGCATGATATATATTGTGTTTTAGTTAGTGCAGGGCACAAGTGCTAAAAAAAAGAAGTGGGGGGACTAACCTAGTTAATGAGTATGCAAGTGACATCGCAGCGCGTGACATCACAGGAACTGGCATCACAAGAAGTGACATCAGATCTTTTAGTGGCGGTGCGTCCATTAGGGTGCTGGGGCGTTGCCCTACAAGCCGCCCGCAGCTCCCTCGGCATCTCTGAACTTAAGTAAACTCTCAGTTTACTTAAGTTCAGAGACGCCGAGGTAGAACTGACAATGCATGTCAGTCAGCATGACGTCGGACCGCCCACCCCCTTCAGAGTCTGAAGGGGGTGGGCGGTCCGGCGTCATGTTGACTGACATGCATTGTCAGACCAGGGGCAGGCAGCAGCACAAGTGCGCATTACTGGTGAAGGTCGGCAAATTTTTCTGACCAGCCCAGTCATGCGCACTAGTGTCTGCTCAGGCTGGCGGCTGCGCATTAGGAGACCGAGGGTTGATCAAAGGCTCAAACCTCGGTCTCCTAATGGGCAGGCGGGCGGCGAGTATCCCCGCTAAGCCAATCCTGGCGCTGCTGGAGCAGCGCCAGTATTGGCGGAGAGGGGTTGCCACTCCAGTGCTGTTCCTGACCTGTTTGGAAGACGTGAAGGCGCCAACGCGGACCCCCCCGTGAGTATTGCGAGCGCGAGCCGCGACTGTTACGAGGATCGATAAAATGGCTGGGACTCCACATAGAAAGCCATGAGTTAAGTCATTTATAATAGAAATGAATAGCAGCTCTAAGATCTTTAAAGATCCACATGTGCCTTGGCTTTGATGAGGGGGGTTTCAAGGGTGGACCGAAAAATGGGCCTAAATTGGTCTCGGCCCAGAGATGAAGCTTGCTTCTCACTGCTTGGGTATTTGCTGGTAATGCAGGTCGTCCTGTTATCCTAGTTTTAAACAGGATCCCACCACCTCCTCCTTTCGGGCGTTGATTTCAATGGATTAGCGGGAAGGAGTGGATTGATGCTTCACAGGCCATTTAAAAGAGCTTAAAAAAGCTGAATTCCAGTTTGGTTTGGCGCACATGTAATCTGGACAGGGCATTTTAAGATAAAGCTATCTGCAGACACTCCGACACCTGTTCCGTGGCGCCTGCAGTAAGGGTTGAACAACGTCTGTGTAACAGGGTGTTATGTCTCGTGAAATGTGTTTATGGACTGGCAAAGGCTGCCACTTTCCAACTCTTTCTTATTCACATATAGAGCAGTTTCTCCCCCAAGAGGCAGACTGGTCTGTGATCCTA
Organism: Calotriton arnoldi; assembly: GCA_963921515.1. NCBI lineage: Eukaryota > Metazoa > Chordata > Amphibia > Caudata > Salamandridae > Calotriton > Calotriton arnoldi. The sequence goes on from CAWUFW010000060.1 coordinate 5,863,448, forward strand.
GCTGCATCCTGTCCCAGGTCTCCCATAGACCTATAATCTGAACTGAGAACTCCAGAGCATCACCAGTCCAAATGAGCTTCCTTCGTTGCTGTGTTGCTTGGTAGGGTTCAGACAGCCACCTCCTCTGACATCATCACACCTTTCTGGAAGGTTCTTGGGCTCTCTGTAGACTTCATGTTTGAAGATACTGGTAATTGACTTTTAGTGCTGAGTTGGATATGATGACTGCGAGGAAGTGTCCTACATGTGGGATAGATTTGTTTCAGACCGGGACAGTAACACCCTTTTACGGTGCCCCTTCGCTAAGTGTTTGCAAGCTAATGCTGTGTTCTGTATATTGTGCCGAGACCCCTCATCATGCTTACCTCCCCCACTGACACCCCATGCCCTCGCTGCACATTGCTCTGCACATTGCTCGCTCCTTTAGAAGTGGAGCTGTGGCATTTGCTCCCTTGTGAAATGGATCCAAATATCATAGTCAGGCCCAAAAAGCGAGAGATATGTGCTTACTGTGTAACATGTGCTTACAGTGGCCAGTCCTCGGATGTATGACATTAAAACTGGCCCTGTGTACATGCCCCTAAGTTAACACTGATGCCAAAAACATGGACTGATTTGCAAACAATGAATGTTAAAAACGTCGAGGGAATGCATGTCAGCAGTTTAGTTCCTCTCTTATTTTCAATGCTTTACTTAATCTTGCATCCCCCACGAGTGAGCTATTTTATAATGTTGTTTATCTGTATTTTTTTCTGTGCATACTTTGAGGCTTGAGCCATGGCAGGTGTTTATGAGGGGCTTTGATTGAGTGCGCAGGCACGAAGGCTAAAGCCAAACAACGTGCCTGTCAGTGGGTTGGCCTCTCTGCAGAGCACACAGAACAATATTTGTGTATTCCATTTGCAACTGAAATTCTGTGGAAATGTGTGTGAAGGGTACACTGATGTCAAAATATTTGCAAGGCAAAAGTAAGAGAAATTAAAGTGCTTATATTTGAGGGAGTGCAGTGCATGTTGGGGGCGGTGAAGTGACCGATGTGAGGAAGGGCATTCGGGGAAGAGTGAAAAGAGGATGCTGAAGAGGAAAGAGAGGGGGTTGAAGATGTGCAGATGGACAAGATATGCAGAGAAAAAGAGGATACATATCTAACATAAAGCACACATAATTGAAGGCCAAAACTCCTTCCACAGGCCTCAATGCTATTTAATTCACACTCACTATTTCAGAATTTCAGAATTTAAACATTTTCAATGTTAATTATTTATAAGAAATCATTGTGGTTACTCATTTATCTTAAACAGCTAACACCTAGTGACAAAAGCAATCATACTGACAGGCTTTAGGCGTATGTCAGTTGCTGTGCCATTTATCTGGATAAAATTACATCTCAGAGAGAAACCAAAATACCGTTCTGATGGCACACTATGGGAATCAAAGAAATGTATTTGGCATGTTTCTTTATAGGGAGCACCCACTTTTTTCATCTCGCTTTAAGACCTGTCTGCACATATTTCTATATGACTGGTTACAGCCAGCAGCTGTGGGTGCTTCCCGAAGTCTGGTTAGAGCATATTTTTCCAAAGTTAATGCTGCATGCAGTGCAAGACACTGGGCAAGCATACATTTTAAAGGGATAAAGTTGTCATGCAGAACAATTTACATATTACAGTAACTGTTGAACAAATTAATGCAAGAAGATACGGGGCAGTTTTTAATGTGTTTAATATTTCAAGACTATATGTTCCCACTGTTTAATAAGCCTTGCTTTATCGCTGCATTCATTTGCTTTAAAATGCACCATTTGCCAATCTTTTTTAAATTTCTTTCTCAGGAGAGGGACTCTCCCTAGACCCCAGGTTTGTCCATTGAACTTGTTCACATCGCTAACTAGTGTTTTCTATTGGAAAGGGTAGAGCCAAAGCAGTCTTTCTTAGTACCCTAGTCCTCTTCAGAAGTCAGACTTGCTTGGTAACCCAGAAATTCTCTGAAATAATGTATATGTTTTCTTTTATGAATGCCTAGAAGAACTGAATTTTTAGTCCATTTATCACAGAAATAGTGCTGAAAATCGCACCAAAAAGATGCCAATTTTTTAAAAATTTCTTCCCGGGGGGAGATCCCCCCCCCCCCCGAACCCTCCTTATTGCCGTCGGGCTCACTCGCTGCACTCGCTCGCATACGTTGATTCGTTCTGCTTACGCCCCCACCAGTTTCAAATTCCACCAGCCGCCACTGCCCTCACTTATATGTTTAGTAGGTGTATCATGAGTACATTTCGAGTATACTTGCAACCCCTCCTGATTTAGGCAGAAGATTCACACTTTTGTACGCTACACATAAAACAATGTTACCTTTTATCAGCGTTAAGTTTCCTCTAGCCATAGTGCTTTAAAAGAAATAGTGATATTTAAATTATTACAACGCCTCCTCAGGGGTAGTAAGCGCTATACAAATGCTATTTATTTTGTGCAAATGCTGGGAAACATCAACACATCTGAAGTTTTTACAGTGCATGCATCTCTCCTAAACAGAGCCTGAACAAAGTGAAAAGCTGCCTCTCTTAAGTATGCGTGAAGTCCTACCAAGGTGTGAGCCTTTGTTTCCCCTCTGCTACATCTGCATCTAGGTGTGAGGCTCCTGACTGCTCCCAGCCAGGAGACTCCAACAAAAGGAGGCCTGATGACCCCTCCGATTCGGCCTTTGTTATGGGCCCAGCAGGAGTCAGAACTAAGAGAGCCCCGTCCCCGCCTGCACGTTGTTGCAGATAGAAAGCAGATAACGTGCAGGCGCTGCAGGATGTGTCCCGGTGTTTGTAAATTACACCGGGACGAATTCAGCATATTTTACAGTGGGGCCACACTTCTTGGCAGGGTGGATGGTGTCCACCCTGTGAAAAAAGTGGGGGGACGCCGTCCACCCGCGTGTACCCCCGACTCGTGCCCTGAGTTAGTGGTTGAAATTTAATTATAAGTGTAGGTACTCACTGTCCCAGAGTAGCTGTGTGCAAGGGAGTAGCCTGAAAGTTAAAATACCCCTACTTTGCACTAATGCTCTGATGGCAGCAAGCAAGTGAGCCCCTCCCGCACTGGAAGAGCCCCTTGTCTCTTCCATCCAAGCAATCTATCCATTTAGCCTTTCACCGTTACATCGATCCCCTGTTATCCACTATTTAACCTTTACATTCTGTCATCCGTTCATTCCTTTCTCCAATCTTTCCCTAGTCCATCCATCCATCAACCCAGGGCTTTAAGTGGGATGAATAAAGTGGGGGGGTCTCTCAAAGGGGCGTGGCCAATGTAATTAAGGGCGTGACTTAAAACACGTAAGCTAAAAATCTGTGCTTCGGATAGTGTGCCGCCCGACTTGTATTTTCCTGTTTCTGTCATTGCATCCAGATATATGACAAAACAAGTAACATCATACCTACAACAAGTCAGGACTATTGGCTTTGTCAACAGTTGTTCGTTGCATAAGATAAATAAGCAGCTATGGCTTGTATATAATATTGAAAAAGCTTCCACTTAAAGCCCTGGTGACCACGACAATGTTGCTGCTCCTGAGTTTCAAAAAGAGAAGGGAAATCCAGAGAGAAAATGACTCTTTAAAGGATTTCCCTTCCCCTACAACGCTCACCTGGCATGACGTCATGCCGTAACTTCTCCACTAGTGAGAAGTGAGCAGTGTGAGCATGCGCACATCGATGTGCCTGCTGTCACTGCAGTCTGGAAAAACCCGGACCACCTGTGCCAGGGCACAAAACAGAGCCTGATAGAGACCTGTTTCGAGGCCTCCTTTAAAATACTGCCGGTGCTCAGCACCGGTGAGCCCCGGCCCACTTAAAGCCCTGCATCCACCCACCCATCCTTCATGCATCCATCCACTCTGCCCTCCACCCATCCATCTGTTCACTCTGCTATCCATTCGCTCATCCATCCACTCTGCCATCCGTTCACTCATCTTTTCCTCCATTCATTCCTTAACTCTGCCATCCTTTCACCTGTCTTTCTACCGTCCATTTACTCTGCCACCCTTTCACTTATCCATCCACCTATCCATTCACTCACCCACTCATTCATTCATCACCCCTTTATTCTAGCATCCATTCACTCATCCTTTCACCCAGCCATTCAGTCACCCAGTCATTCATCCACCCACTCATCCATCCTTTCTTCATTCAATATTCCTTCTATCTTTCCCTTTTCTATTTCCCCGTCTTTTGTTCTACCTTGTTATTCTATTGATGCTTAATTCTTTTATAGCTTTAATTATGACCTTTTGTCTGCTGAGTAGCAGACAGAAGAGGCCCAAAAAGAACCCCACCCCTGCTGTTGCTGCTAAAGTGGAGGTTCACAACGCCCCTGACTGTGTCCTATTGAGAAGTGCAGGTACACTCTCATTAACAGTATTCGACGTCCACTGAGAAGTGCAGGTACTCTCCCTTTTCAAATTAAAGTAGTGGAGGTACTCAGTATACCTGTGAGTATCTGCCCATTTAAAGCACTGGTTATATTCCTACTTGTCAGCCTTTCAGCATCATGGAGGCTGAGAGCTAATATCCATGCCCCTTTGCCCAGATGACATCACAGAATCTTTGACAACAACCCCCCTGCCACCATAGCATTAAAGAAAGTGCTATGCATTTGATGCTGTAACATCCCAGAATGTGACCTCCCTTGCTCCTACAACACAATTCTAAAATATCACAATGTGTTAAGCTAGTGTTCAGCAGGAAAAAAATGAAAAGTAGATCCTTTAAAACACGTTGACCAATGCCCTCTTAAATCATCCCCAGGTGTTTCAAGTCCCTTGACCGTATAGGTCCACAAATGCCATGCCTCGTTTGGCCCCTTCCTGCACCGACTATCCACCTCCGTACTTCTTGTGAAACAAACCTGAGAATATTTCTAACTCAAATGAATCAAAAGATACTAAAAATAGGGGGCGCAGCCTACCATCGACAAGATGGCCGCTTCCTAGAGCGGCTCCTGCCATCCATCTGTTAAATCCCCATCAATCTGTTATATTATCCTCCCCACTGGTTGATGGACCGCTGATCGGTCCCCTACGTGCTGTGGTGGTGACAGTGCTGTATTTATTTGTAAGCTGAGACATCCGGAGGCGCAGTTTGCAACTGGGCCTGTACGGCGCAACGCAGCCCTGACCTAGAGTGGGGCCTGGCTGTGAGAGGAGCCGCTTTCCGCTTGGAAGCATATGATCGTCGGAGCTGCCTGGCTCCTGCAGCAGTTATCCCAAGGGGGGGTGACAGATGGCCCTGCCTAAAGCCTGGGCCTGTTAACGTGGCAGAGCAGCTGCCACATGTGGGCCGTCAGGCGCAGCAAGTGTCGCAGTTGAGCCGGGAAGGTTAGCTACTCGGAGAATAGGAGAGGTGACATCGTGACACGCGTCCGCCCGACTGAGTCTCGCAGCAGTGCCGATCGTCGGGCTGATGGAGTGCCGGCCTGGGAGCGGCGTTGTACCTTGGAGGCCGCTCTGGTGTGGTGGGGATAGCCTCCGCAGTGCGATAGACAAGGAGTATCGGCCCGACTGACATCAGCGGACAGTGACGATGCGTACCCCCTACTGGGTGTTGGACTCCGGGGGGCCATCAGTGGCTGGAGGGCACTGCAATTGCAGATGCTGAGTCCTCCATTGCTTGACTGGAGTGGATTGGAGACTGGGGCCTCCCGCTCTCCTGTCCGGCTCAGCGACTGCATGCTGGTGAGAGTCCTGCCGATTCCTGCTCCCCTAGAGCGCCCACAGTGGAGGACAATTGAGCGGCCATAGTCCCCCCTATTTCGGGCCTCCCCGTGGCCTAACCAATAACTTTTGAAAGCACCCAGCTGAGAATTGTATTCACGATATTGAAGCTGACCTTGCTACAAGGTTCACTGACTCCAGCTGATTCCTAGACACACAGTGTCATTGTCAGACGACCTTGTGTTGTGAAAGCTGGTACAGCATTGGTGAGGGGTGGGGAGCTGGGGGTGTGTGCGCCAGGAAAACCAAAAGGCTGCTTGGTGCATACTAGTTGCCCAAAGACAGGCAACAGTGAGTGCTGGGGTCGACCCCTCTGGATCTCCCTAACCAAACTCTAAAGGCCGGCTGCCGCCCTAATCGTGGTCTCCACTGTGGAGGATGACAGGCGGAAGGGGAGCATGCACTGCCCATCAGACGAAACTGGATATATTTGCTTTCCTCAAGGAGATGGCGGCGGTGAGCATGACTAAGGGAATGAAGGCCCCTGTGGACCAAACAACCCCTGAGAATGAGACCCTCTCACTTCATGACATCATGGCAGCAATACAGGGGGTGTGTTCGACCCTGGAGACCAGTATTAACTCTCACTACGGTGGTCTCGCTAGTGAGTGCGGACCTCCGCAACATGGTCGGGCGGATAAGGGATGTGTTGCTCTACAGGGAGACACAAAAGCCCTGAAGGCCCAAGTCAAGGAGTTAAGCACCCTTACCAAGACCCTAGAGCCGCGGTTGGAAGACGCTGAGGGCTGTTTGCATTGCAATAATATTCGCATTATAGGCGTCCCGAAATGCTCTGTAGGGCCTGCGGTGGATTTATTTCCGGAAGATCTCGTCTTGAAGATGTGACAGCAGCGTGGACTTTCCAAGTACTTTTCAGTGGAGCAATCTCGCAGACTTCCTGGTACTCGGCCAAAGCCGGGGGCCTCTCCCTGACTGATAATAGCTTGCATCTTCAATTTTCGTGACAGAGATGTCATACTCCAGACAGCCCGCAGCGCCCCACCACTCCTCTATGAAAACACTTCTATAGCCTTTTTCCTAGACTTCACGCTCAAAGTTCAGAGAATGCACCGAAGTTTCATAGAAGTCAAGAGGTCCTTGAGAGAATGTGAAATTCAGTATTCAATGATTTCCCCGGCCAAGTTGCGTGTGGCGGCTGAAGATAAAACCTGATAATTGAATGTCCAGAAGAGGCATGGGACTGGCTGGATGGTTGGAGAACAGTTGGGGGATCCTAGTCAAAATCGTACACCAAACAGCAGCGTCACTGAACTAGCCTCAGCACACAGAGGGCGACAGGCGTGGAAGGAGACTCCCAGCAGAAACAGGTTCCCTGAAGACGTTTACGCAGGTTTTGATATGTGCTGGCAGCCACACCTGTGACCATCCTGCATGGAACAATTAAGAACTGCATGTTTGACTCTGCCTGTGACGCGGCCGTGGCCCAGCGCCCGGAGTGATCTCTGGTAAGGAGTGCCGGAGCTGTCCTTACTGGCATCTTCAAAGACTTTACTGGATCTGATAAGCACTGGTAACATGTTTTCACCTTATTGTAAGGGGGTAGATGAAAGGAACTTTGGCGCTGGCTTCTGCTTCCTGTAGTTAAATATGTTATTTTGGGGCGACAGGCATGCTGCAAAGTTGAGGGGGCGGACAGTTTTAGGATCGCCATGCAGGGAGACTGAGTGGGGGGTTTGGTTTTGGGGTTTCTGTATGCTTTATTTTGTGATTGTTATGTTGCATTCACTGCAGCATATTGGTATTGCAGCTAGCGCAACTTGCTCCCTGACGTCTTCCTCCTGGGCCCTGGCCCTCTCTCGAAATACAACAAAAATTCAATCAGTATAACTGTAGATATTGGATTTTAAAGTTTTCAGAGAAAATAATGCCAAAAGGCATAAATCGGCACCTGTCGCTATCTGGTCACGCAGGACCAGGACAAAGTCACAAGTTCAGGCTGACCGCAATGGAGTGTGGGCTGGCTACAGGGGCACAGTTAGGCCCGCTGAAGAGAGTACCTTTGCAGAGCATTGCATGGATCCGCGTCAAAGATGCGAAGTGCAGCCGAGGTGATGCAGCGGTTGTGCGATGCGGCGCGGCTGTGGTGCGCAGTCCTTGTGCATTAACTTTGAGGTTCCCGTCGACGGGGCTTAAGATGCGAAGTCCAGCGTCAGGAATGTGGCGCACAGTCAGGATGATGCATCGGTTACGAAGGGCAGCAATGCGAAGCCCATTGTCGAGACTGCCATCAACAAGATATGCGAGGACCTGCGCTGAGGATGCAGTGGCAGTTCTGGAGGTTTTGCAGGCTGCTACCGGTCTGATCCACGCAGCAGAGATGGGTCGGTTCTGCTCGGGGTTGCATCGCGCAGCAGAGGAGATGCGTCGGTTCCGCTGGATCCACAGAGGCTGGCAAAGCACCTTAGGCCCACTTCCAAGGGCCCAGGACTGGAGTGCCACCACTTACCAAGGGAGACTAACCTGGCAGAGTCCAAGTGCAGATGCGGTGATTACATCACAGCTTGACTATGCAAACAGTCTGTATATGGGGCTGCCAGCATATCTGCTCAGAAAACTGCAAACTGTGCAGAACGCGGAAGCCAGGCTTATTAGGAACATCCCACTAAGACATCACATATCCCCTCATTTGCGTAGTCTCCACTGGCTGCCTGTCAAGAGAAGAACTGAATTTAAGGCACTAACTCTTGCATACAGAGCACTCAATGATATTGGCCCGCAATACCTAAAGAAGAGAGTTCGCAAATACCATCAGTCTAGGACCCTAAGATCTAATCATCGTGAGTTCCTTGTCATCCCCCATTTTTCTAAGTCCAGAATAGGAGGACGGTCCTTTTCCGTCAAAACCGCGACCTTGTGGAACTCCATGCCTGATCACATCAGAAAAGCCAAATCGGAACTCATCTTCCGGAAGGCTTTGAAGACTTGGCTCTTCAGCCTCCCTTAGCAAACTAGGGCTCGACAACTCTAATTTGCCCTCACCTTCCACTGTATCCGCAAGCGCCGGGACACCCCCGTTGGGGGTAGCTGAGCGCTATATAAGCTTAAATACATACATACAAGGTTGTTGGAAGCCTGTTCTGTCCCTGAGGCTTCAGATCAGGTGACCACCCAACTAGACATTGGAGTCACTCTGGGTTCAAGAGATGTAGGTCAAGTCCTTCTCACCCAGGCAAGAGGGCAGTAGTTCCTTCAGAGTGGCAGTCCTTGTAGCAACACAGCAGTCCTTGCAGATGCCCTGCCTTCCTGGCCATGGCTCCAGACTCACTATAGGGGGTTATTCAGCCCTTTGTGTGGAGGCAGAACACAGCCTATTCAGGTGTGAGTTTGGGCCCAGCTTCTCCCTCCAATCCTACCAGCGATGGCCCATCCAGTCACACCTAAGCTCCCATTGTGTGTGGCTGTCTAGGAGAAATACACAAAGCACAGCTGCCAACTACACCCAGTCATTTGAACAAAAACAGGCTGCAGGCACCAAATGACCAAGGCAAAAAAAGGCCAACGTCCTAAAAGTGCATTTTGAGAATTGTAATTTAAAATCCAACTTCACAAAAAGTAAATATTTAAAATTGGGAATCCAGAGACACCGAACATGAACCAGTTATCTCTTCCTATATGGAAATTACACTTATAAAATGTAAAAAAGCAACTCCAGTGTTCTTCTATCGGAGAGATAGGCTTTGCAGTAGTGAAAAATAAATTTAAAAGTTTTCACTACCAAGTCATGTAAAACTTAAAAGTGCAAAGCAAACATAAGGAGATGATGGACGGAGCGCTTAAACTTTTCAGACACTCACCCCCAGTCACCGATCTGGGTTGAACCCATCATCGTTCTTTAGCTCACTTCGCCACCCCAGTTCTGACCCAGCTATATGCAAATCAGTCTTGACCCTGTGCCTCATGGGAACAGTCCAGCCCGAACTGCCAAGCCAGGTCTTCCCTGTACCGGAAATAAGCATCCTGGGACCAGTTTCGGGGTAACTTAAAAGCACATCTCCTCATTATGCACACTCTGAGAATCTATAACCGCGGAGGGGTTGAAATCATTTGAAGCCCTACAAAGTGAATATGACCTGTATCCTAAACATTATAAATATTTACAACTAAAACACGCCCTGCAAGGGGAACACTTGGACTGGGCCTTGATCCCGAGGCTACTCCCCTGGATACCCGGGTGTCTCAAATCTATCACAACATACTGAATAATAAGTCGGATAACCTGGGGAATCTACGGGCAGCCTCAGAGAGAGACGTGGGGCCTATGGAGAATGTGGACTGGTAGGCGGCCTTAATGCACCCCCGAGAAGTAGATATTCAATCTAAACTGAGATTAATTCAATTGAAAATCCTTCATAGAATTTACTACAATAGAAGCCGACTGCATAAGATGGGCAGGACAACACACCCGCGCTGAGGGGTGGGAAAGGAATCCTTCTTTCATACTCTCTGGTATTGCCCTGGCATGGCCGAATATTGGATGGCTAATAAAGAGGAGCTAGAAGAGATATTGCTATGTACTGTTATGTTTTGTTGATTTGTATAGCGCACTAATCACCCAAGAGGGTATCCAGGCGCTTACTGGGCAGGCAACAACTGGCCCCGAAAAGACAATAGATCACAGGCATGGGCTTGTGCATGGAGGCAGAAAGGGCGGTTTATAGTGCCAGAGGATGCCCCCAAACGTTCAATAAGATTTGGGGAGGATGGAGAACTCACTATGGACTTGGTTAAGGATTGAATGTTGACCAACCGTGACGTATAGATGAACTGGACGATTGAGAAAGAACTGATTGGACTTGCGAGAGAGCCACGGGGTAGGGGAATAGTGACCGAATGGGAAAGGGAGAAAGCCAAGGAGGGTCCTAACCCAATGAAGGGAAGAGTTGGAAGGGTGGGGAATGGGAGCACTGAAAAACTGGATGTTATTGCTTCGATCACGGTTTTATTGCAATTGTCGACTGTGTGTGTACATGTTACAAGCAACAATAAAACTAGAAAAAAAAAAGAGCGAATCTATAAAGGTGTGGAAAAAAGGCCACACAGAGCTGAAAGCATTAATGGACACTTCTGCTGTCAGCTAGCCCCATTTGTACTAAGAGACTATGAGGAGGGTTGTCACAATAAAGACGCTCTCATCCACAATGTAAGCAGCATCTGAAACCCAGCAAGATCCCTGTTTCACATGTCTGCTTCCGTCCGATGCCACCTCTCAATTTGGAGTACCGGGTTTGCTCTAAGTTACTAGTAAATAGTGTGGGTTAGCTCATCCATGGGTTTATCTTTCTGGATCTATCCAGATTCATAATTAGGTCCTTCACTCATGAGATGTTCAGGTGCTTAATTGGAATCGTGTCCGACCTAGCCCTGTGTGTGTTGGCACCGCAGCCACATTGAATGCAGAAAAGACCTTTGAATCTTAGTGGGACTTTTTTTTACAGTGCTGAGAGACTCAGTTAGGGGAGTATTAAAGCAAAAACACTGTACATTTACCTAGATGTAGGGCATGAACAAATGAGAGGATATCTAACCCAATATATGTCCCTGGGTAGGAGAACCAAGCAGGGGTGTTCTCTTTCACCCTCATTCCTTTCCTTAGACACAGAGCCTTTAGAATCTTATAACCAAACATGGCACAGGGTCACAATTTGGTTAGACACAGTGCACTTATCTGTATGTCAATACACAATTACCTGCTACCAATGCTTTCTAATATAGAAGAATACGGGGTATACTTTCCCTGAGAATAAATTAATACAGCTTGTAGTTTGTTGCACCACATCTTCCCCGGACTGCATTGAGGAACCTTATTCTACCACAAAGTTGAAATGGTGGCCATTTGTTCAGGATAAAAGTGAGCAGGAACAAAAACAGGCAATAGAAGGGGATGTACGCAATGGCTTAGAAGTCCATTGCACCCACAGTTGAATAATTGATCTTTTCTTTAAATAAAATTGCTACGTCATTTAATGCAGTAATGATTTTTTAAATATTTTTAAAATACTTTAATGAATTAACATATTTTACGAGTTCCTGTATTTGCCTCAGTTGTGTTTGTTGATGGTTGATTTTAACCTAGATAATTGAACTGAGCTTACCTGACAACTGGATCAGGCAGCCAATAACCTTAGCAAGCCTTCCTACTCTTAATAACCTGGTTAAACTTATTAAACAGTTTATACATCTTCAAGGATTTCTCTGTTGTCCCCCACATCCCATCAAAATGTTATAATACACTGAAACACTGGCTGATCAAGCTCATCTGGGTTGGCTCACACAGGGAAGCCCTGGTGTTACCTTACAGTGCGTGGCAGTGGAGTTACTGTTTGAACTGTATCACTGGATTTTGAGTACTCAGTAGCATTTTTTATGTTTGGTTGGTTGGATGGCATGCATCACTTGGAGCCAAGGTTATGGATGAACATTGACACTGTCAAGTCAAAAAAAACTTTATTTGGTTATTCCTAACCATAAAGTGCATTTCATAAATTTTAAAATGTAAATTTTTTCACTGTATAAAAGTTTTGCTTTCCAAAAGTTACAAAAAAATATTTGGTTTGTCCTTAGCCTAAAATACTTTTCATTATATTTACATTAGCATTCTTGCCTTATGTAAAATCACTCATCCCCCAATTTACTAAATAATTCACTACAGTTCATTAGAATTAATAACAAATTATCCATTGACACTGATGTACAGGTTATCTGCAAGGATGATAGTCCTGGACTACATTGAGATGTCCTCTCCATTGTGCTTTGATCTGGGGCCTTGGAAATTTCACGGCAGGAGCTCACACTTGATTGTAGTCTCCACAAAAATCAATATAAAAAGATAAATCATGGTATAATGTGCAGTATGCCAATTGCAAAATTGACACAGAGAGCTCCAAAAGTATTAAAAAATGGTTTAATTGCTCGGAATATAAAAAAATAATATCACAATAATTACCCAAGAAAAAAATTGAAGTCAAGGCTATGATAAAATCATTAATAAAGTAGTCATTATGTTGTAGGGAATTTTTGCCAGGAAACACTGTCACAGAATTACCCTGCTTCCCTCCCTTTTTATTACCCTCTCTTCCAAACAATATTTTTTTTCCCCTGGTTTGTAATCTATTGCCAGCTCTAGCAGCTGAGGTTGCTGAGTATCTAGCCTTTGTCCTGTAGCACAGTCTAAATTTCAGCCAATATTCCCTGGCTTTTTATTTCCTTAAATAAGCGGAGTAAAAATGCAGTCCACGTCTTTAGTTTTTTATAAGGCAACTGACAAAGGCTGTAAAACCTATGTATTTAGGCAGAGTAAATATTTCTTAACATGTTTTTCTACCCAGTAAGTGGATGTGACAGATGAACCCAGAACTTCAGCATCAGTGTTACCTTGTTTGTTACCCCTTCCTGTGTTAAAATAAACAATCCACTATGAATTCGCAGCGAATACAACAGCCAGCTATGAAGCCAGTGTGACAAATCGCACTGCATAATCTACTTCATGATTTAAAAATTGATCATGAAGTTCAGACTGTGTGGCTATGGTGGTCTTACAGTAACAGCGCCCCACTACCTCTCCTTTGGGGTGATGGGCCAAAAAGAGTTTGCTATCCTGAGTGAGAGACTTGTATAGAAGGACGTAATGTTACCCAGGGGATTAGTTTAGAAGGGAATGTAGAAACTGTCCCGGAGTGGCAGGTTGGTGGTTTCCCATCAGAACATACTTCGGTGAATAGATTGGTTCCCTTTCCCACCTGTAGGAAATACAAATAAACAATAGCTGTACACAGCCAATCCAGAAGAGAGTATATGACACGGTTCAAGAGAAGACGTGGGAACAGCAGGAGAACATCAACAGCGATTAGGAAGACGTAACATAACACTTCCTGTCCACATAAGCAAGTTTCAAAGATTGATAAAGTCAAGATAATAGGTAGTTGAACAAAGGGTTATTGTAAGGTTATATTTTCTTGGCAGCTAGATAGGAAATTCATAAAGAAGAATCACATTTTGGTTGTTGCTGTGGACCAGGCAAATAATTTCTTATGGCTCACTTCTTTCAGGGTAAACTCTATAGGGAAATCTGTAAGTGTTAAAGAAACCACTTGCCCACAAGCCTTTTCAGTTTTGTATTGTAGAAAGTATTGATACCCCAAATTCTTCTGAAGAAGCTTAACCTCAGTGTACTAGAGCACAGAATTAACATATGTTTAATGAGTTGGAAAACATAACTCTTCCAAACACCCCTGTTTTGGCCTGTTGAATCTCTTACTCCTCTTCCTGATTTTGCCCTTTTCAGCCACAGACCTTGCATGCTGTCGTGACCTCTCAGCGTCACGCGCTGTTCTTTGCCTCACAGACAAAAGTCAATGACCAGTCCACTGACCTCCAGTCACAGACCTCTCACAAGTAGAAAACACTGTCCACTGCGCTTGGTCTCATAGTGAGCAGCTTTTACATGACTGTTGGCCTCTTCTGCGCCCCTTGTATTTCTTTCCTTTAGCCTTTCAGTCACAGGCCTCTACCCTGCTCAAAGCCTTCCACAAATACAGGTATTGCCTCTGGATTACAGAGTGTGGTCAGGTTGATAAGCAAGGATTGTGGGGTAAGAGTTCTGAATTCATAGATAGCAAATAATGCACTGGATCACATTTTCTCCTGTTGATAAGTTTTCACTTTTGACTTATTTGCGTATTAGTATTACGTACTTCTAGCATCTGGTGGCCTGGCACCCTGAAGCCATGACCCCAGGTCTTTGTTGTAACCAGAAGGGATAGGAAGCAGATATTGTCAATGTACAAGAGGACATGTAACCTTTTAAAAAATGTTTTTTTCTTAACTGTTTGTAGAAGGATGAGCATATTTACATCTAAGCTGTTTACACTGGTGCTGGTGGTACAGCCCAAGCAGGTTCTGTTGGGCATGAAGAAACGTGGATTTGGTGCTGGGCGATGGAATGGCTTTGGTGGGAAGGTTCAAAAAGGGGAGACCATTGAAGAAGCGGCAAAGAGGTAACCATTAGAGTCAGTTCTGTTTGGAAAAGTAACGCTGTTTGCAGAATTAAGCATGCCATCTTTGAAAGTTACACTGCTGTTTTGTGTGAAAGTTAAGCCGGCAGCAACTTTGACAGGCTCTTAAAAATGTGACATGCGGAGTTCTAGTAATAATTACTTTTATATTCTGCTAATTTCTAATGCTTCCTCATAGAGATCTGCTTTCATCATGTTGGCTTGACCCTGAAAGTGAATGGCCCTCTTGCGAGATGGGTATGCTTAAAATTAAGGGGCTTTATATTTTGGTCATAGTATTACTGTGAATTTGATCTTTTTTTCAGTACTCTCTATGGAGAATCAATTATGCTTAGATACATATCAGATTAATTTGGCTACAGATATCACGTATTTCTAAGCTTTTATGACCAAACCAGTTGACTGACTAGTAAAGTGATGTTTGATGACAAAAGATTGCAATTATGAGATTTTGTTAGCCAAATTAAGTTACTGTTTTGTCACCATCTCCAGATATCGAATATTTTGGCTAATGCTTGTCTACTATGTTTCTTGCAACATTAACTGAAATTGTGTTTTCCCCCTTTTATGAGGGAGGGTGTGGTTCCTTAATAGAGTGATGGCTGCTAATTGTTATGTCCTGCCTGTGACCGCTTTCGTCTATGTGCTATTGTGCTATTGTGGTATTTAATTTTCAGTGAATTTTTTTTTTATTATTAAAGATTCTAGATCTCAATCACTGGAAGTGCAAAATCCATCCAAATGGATGTTAGTGGAGACCTTAAAGTGTTTGTCCATCTAGTTGTGTCTTCAATCTACCTTGTAGGCTGATTATTGACCTCTTAGAGGTTCCACAAAATGGGCCCTTTAACCAAAAGGATTTGTCAAGGTCTCCATTTCTGATCAGGAATAAAGTGTCCTAAAGAGCAAATTCCCAAAACTGCATCAATGACCCTACTTAAAATTGCAGAAAACATTCTGAAGTGCCGATAAATGGATTATTTATATTTTGAGAA
The DNA here is from genome assembly GCA_963921515.1 of Calotriton arnoldi. Lineage (NCBI taxonomy): Eukaryota > Metazoa > Chordata > Amphibia > Caudata > Salamandridae > Calotriton > Calotriton arnoldi. The sequence continues at coordinate 5,879,232 of CAWUFW010000060.1, forward strand.
TGCAACAATGCCAATGGTGGTTTGTACCAAATGAACTGAAATCATGTAAGAAAAAAAACAGAAGTTGTTTACCTCTTCGCCCTGCTTGGCCGACTAAATATTGGTCCCCGCCTACTGAACCTCATACGTCTGTTATATATGGACATAACGGCATCGGTCTGGGTGGCTGACTCAGTTTCAAGACGCTTCACTATCGGTAGAGGCACACGCCAGGGATGCCCCCTCTCCCCATATCTTTTTGCGTTGGCCATGGAGCCGTTGGCGGCATGGGTGAGAATGGATGCACAGGTATGTGGTTTTGAGTGGGCGTCTGGAGCCTCCGACCGCATAGTATTGTATGCGGACGATGTATTATTTTTCCTCACAAGTCCCGATAGGACCGGCCCACGCCTTCTCAGAATCATGCAGATTTTTGGTGAAACGTCCGGCTTATACATGAATCGAGGCAAGTCCTATCTATGGCCGCTGCGGGGAGAAGATCGATTGGGTGAATGGTCGCGGGAGGTGGAGGTGGTCCCAGACGGATTTAAATATTTAGGGGTATTCCTCTCGGTATCCCAGACTACTGCATGGGCCAGGAATCTGGCCCCAATGTGGACACAGGTAGGTGATCAGACTCGAGTATGGTCCCATCTGCCGCTGTCTCTGTTTGGCAGATCTGCCATTTTTAAAATGATCTCCCTGCCCCGTCTTCTATACCAACTTCAGAATCACCCATACCCAATACAACCGACATGGTTTCGCCAGTTAAAAGCCATTTTGGCCCGGTTCCTCTGGGGGGGTGGCGCGACACGAGTAGCACTGAGGACTTGTTTTCAATCCACATATTATGGGGGGTTCGCCACCCCGGACGTTCAGGCATACTATATGGCTGCACACCTTCTCGTCCTCAATGATTGGTGGTATGGTGATCGGGGAGACCCAGCATATGTGGTCGAGTGTTGGGTGACAATGCCTTAGACACGGTTCATTATTCTGCAGCAATGCTAAAGGAGCTGCCGCCCGCGACTAGTACGGTCTTCAAGATCTGGAAATCTGCACTTCGTACAATGGGCTGGTGGGGGAAACTTATGAGGGAAACTCCTTTGTGGCGAAACGGACAGCTGCCACAGCTGGCGCAGTTGCCTGGCTTTCGGGGCTGGGAGGCTATCGGGATAGATGCGGTAGGCGCTGTTATGCATGGTCGGAACCTAAAGTCCTTCCAAGAACTCCAGACGGAATACTCTATACCCCGCTCACAATTTTATCGGTATCTCCAATTTAGACATGCCTTCACCCCCTACCTAGCACAACAAGCGGATATACCCGAATTCAACCCCGTTGAGGCGAAGGTCTTTATGGGTGAGCTGGGAGACCATAAAATAACCAAAATCTATCGCACACTCATTAACAATACACCTACAACATTCCATAAAACTAGAGACACATGGCAGCACGACCTGGGTCCACTAGATGAAGAGGACTGGGTGGAAGCGTTGGAGTCCCCGCGCAGCGCAGTGATAGCGGCCCGCTTGCGACTCATCCAATTTAAGTATCTGCATAGAGCCTACTACACTAGACACAGACTATGGCGCGCTGGTCTAATTGCATCCCCACATTGCTTATGGTGTGGGACAGCGGAAGGTACCTTTCTACATACGGTGTGGGCGTGTCCAACATTATTGAGGTTTTGGAGAGGAGTGACCACGTGCCTGTCTGAGGTTCTGGGGTGGGATATCCCGCTTTCTCCACGGCTGGTTATGCTGCATATTACAGAGGGTCTGGGTGGTAACAGATATAAGCGCCACTTGCTGTTCCTTGGCCTCACCCTGGCAAAGAGAGACATCGCTATAGCGTGGAAGGATGAATCTTGCTGTTGGTGCCGGTCTGGAAGAAGGGCTTGGATTTCAGCATGGGCCTGGAAGTCCCTGTCTCTGAGGCGAGAGGGTGCCCTCAGAAACATTTTAAAATTTGGAAAAGCTGGGCAGATTAGAGGGTTGTATTTAGAACCTCCTCATCCCATTTCTACTATTGAAGAACACTTGACATGACTGTACTGACCTGGGACTTGAACACTATGGATATTGGTTATGGTCCTGGGTGGCTTGGACAACCCCCCCCCCCCCATATATAAGGTTTCTTTACATCTCATGCAGATATAATGTGGCACTGTTGTTTGTTTTCATATAAAGTTATTCAGCAACATGTTTCCTTTCTAAACGATGCTATAATATCATTGAAAATGTTGATATCACTATCTGTAAACATGTATACTTATTGCTGGTGCCCTTTGAGGCATCAATCTTGTCTTGGCTGTCAACAATAAAATTACGTTGTGAAAAAAGAAAAAAAAACTGAAATTGTACATTTGGTCCATGAAAAACTAAATCAGCCTTTTATTGTCATTTTGTTTGCTGTACATGGCCATGTCATTGTTTCGACTTTTGACTCTACGGTCTCTAGAGGTCCCTGGTGCACATTTAAGCAACTTCAACCAACTTATTAATAATTACTGTCTGCTTTTTCAGACACCAATAAAGAAGGGGGGCTGTTACTAGGGGATGTTTGTTTTAATTAGCTTAGGAGCTTTCTACTGAAGGAATTGGGGGGGGAAAAGCCACCATGAGAAAACATAGATCTTAAATCCTGATCTGAAATCACTTTATTAGTGTTACAACCTTAATATGCTCACAGCAGGCTTGCTCCAAACGTTTGTTTTTTGCAGAACCTTTAGGGATTTCTGACCACTCCATTCCTAACTGGTAAACATCCATAGGTTCAAGATACCTTGTACCACCTCGTCTTTACAGAATTCAGAAAACCATAAACATGTCAATGGCATCAATAAAGTTTTTTTTAAATCCACCACAGATAAGCAACAGCCTTTTTATACTTAACTTGGGACTCTAAAGCGCTTCTTCATATCTAGTCTTTCATCAAAAGTAATGTGTTTGGGCTCATGGTTATTGTAAGCAGGAAATCTTGACTTCCATATGGGAGGATGAGGTGATGGGAGCAATCTTGTGCATATACCAACTTGTCCCTGTTCTCCATTTTATTGCTTTTGTATACTTGATAACTAATGGCAGAGTCTCAACTGAGTCGCCAGCCCTCGGATGTCACACTTTACTGAGGAATCTGTTTCTGTTCAGTTTAGTTTCAGTAGTTCCTGAAAACATGTGCTTGGAAGCTTGTTCATGGTTTTTAAGTAAAATTGACTACTAGCGCCAGAAATTTCAGCATCCCTCCGCCATACTAAGTTTGCTATGAGTCTCGTGAAAAAACAATGTTCTCAGTTAAGGTTTCTGCTTGCAGGGAACTGTTGGAGGAGAGTGGCCTGACAGTGGATGAGCTACACAAGATTGGTAACATCAAGTTTGAATTTGTTGGCAGCACCGAGCTGATGGATGTTCACATTTTTCGAGCAGACAATTATTCTGGCGAACCGACAGAAAGTGAAGGTAGTGTGTTGAATATAAAATACTGGAAATTCACAATGGAAAGCTTATTGAAATCATTGTTGTAGACATTTAGGGAGCATGAGTACTCCGTGAGTGATCTAGGATGTCCTGTTTTGCCTATGGAATAAGTTTAAGGGTCTTGTTATGATTGGTGACCCATGATCACAAAATGTGTTTGTGCCAGTTTCTGTGCTTTAGTTAATTCTGCATTCCAGAAAGTGCCTCAGCTATTTGTGCGGCCCTTCATTAAAAAGGACTTAATTGAGACAAAGTTAGCACACAGCAGCTAATAGTCATTGTAGGAAGCTTGCTGTCTTCATAATGTACCAAAATGAGGTGCACTGTGCAGAGAGTCCAGGTATCCCTTTCTAGGGGACAGGGGCTTGCTCTAGCAATCTCAAGGTCCTCTATTTGTGGTAGTGTGGTCGAGCTGCTCAGGATTAGCTGAGGGGAGTGTTAGGCATTTGTTCCACACACAACGTCAATAAATGAGACACACTGAATAAGGAGATAAACACCAATTTAGAAAAATAACATATCTTTTTATATTTATTTAGACACCATGATCTAGGAGTACTTTTCGAATTAGCGATTTTCCAAACACTTAGAAAATACAGCTGTCAGATTTGAGGCATGAGCCACGAATGCAGTAATGTTATCCTATGAGAGAAACATACGCTGCATAGGGTCACTTGCAAAAGACTTACAGGGTAGTTCTGCTGGACTTAAGGTAAGTAGGGTCCAAGGTCCTCAGAACCACCAGCAGTTTTGGGTTAGCTGACCTGGTGAGTCTGGGTGCAGAGGTGCTGGTTGCAAGGGTAGCCTCAAATACAACTGGTGAAGTCTATGGAGAAACCTGTAAGCAGAAAAATGCTGCAAGTGGGGAATTGGGGTCAAGTCCATTTGAACCCACAGGGGGGCTCAGTTCTTGAAGGTCCCAGGAGCAAGGGGCACCGTCAGTAGGCTCGAACTTGGGCTGTGGGGCTTGGGTGCAGAGGTGTTTTGTCCCGCGCATCACTTGCATTGGAGGCTCTCACTTTTGGGGTCAACCTGGAGATGGGGTAAAAACAGGACAGCGGGGCCACTCTTGGTGCTGGCCTCGTTGACGTCTCTCGTCAGTAGGTCGGTTTTGGCTGTGATGGTGTCCAGGCTGGACTCTAAACCAGCCTCGGTTGCTGCATGGGGTCTGGTACCCCGGGTATTTGTGCAGGGCAGCTCCTGGGGTCTTGGTGTCTCCAAACTTGGTGGGGAGCATTGTGACCTCCTCCTGGACGGCTGCTGCATCGGTGGACGGGGTGGTCAGCAGATCGGCAAACTGGACGTTGCAGTTGGTGCCTGCAGGGAAGTGGCTCCTCCACTTCAAGGGAGATGCTGACAGTTTGTCAAGTGCTGGCGACCCTCCGAGGCTTTTGGAGGATGCACAGCTACAGGACGAGTCGGGTCTTTGCAGTTGTTGAGACAGGAGCGGGCAGGTTTTGGCGCCAAGTCCACAGCCAGTCTCCAGGTCATGCGTTCTTGGGCTCTTCTCTGTCCTTCTTCATCTTGGGTCAGGTGAATCTGAGTTCCTGGCGTCAGGGGGCCACCTAAATACTAAATTTAGGGGCGTGAAGGGGAGTGAAGGGTAGTAGCCAATGGGTTACTTTCCCTTGTGGTCACTACACCCCCTATATGACCACTTCCTGTGGGGAGTGGGCATAACCCTGCCCCAGAGTGTCTAATTCCACCAAAAATAAAATGGTGGAACCCTTTTTTCGAGGAGCACATCAGGTAGCCCACCTTAGGGGTTTGACTGGCCTGATAGTGCAGCACGCATACTTGCATAGCTACTTTCCTGCCTGTCCTGGTGGCAAATGGGCCTTAGGGCAGGGGGTGGCATCTCCCAGGTCTGGGGGAAGCCAGGGTCGCATTTCAAAGGCGGCAGGGGCTTTGAAGCCCCTGGCCTTGATAATGCTAAACCATTAGCCATCCTGCTGGAGGAGGTGTGAACACTTTCCTCCGGAGCAGGCAGTGTTTCTGGCCTCAGATAGTGTGGTCTCTCATCTGCAGGGGGTCAGAAACATGTCTGTGGTGGCAGGCTGGACAAGACCAGTCAGTTAACTCACTAAATAGTGGTAGGTTTTTCAGGCGTCATAATAAATCTTGTATTGGCGTCAGTACAGATTTATTAAAACAATGTGTTTGATATCAAACACCATAGGTTTCAGTGAAGCCATCATGCAGCTGGGGAACTCGTAATGACCAGTGCCCAGTACATGTACTTAAGATGGCTTGTAGGAAACTACTCCTTTTGACATGGTCACCCCCACTTTTTGCCTGGTACATGATGTGATTTTGACTGAAAGCACTGGATCCCTGCTAACCAGGTTCCCAGTGCCAGATCTCTTTCCCAAAAAATGTACAATTGTTCCCCCCAATTGGCAATACCTTTAGCACCTTCTATAAGTCCCTAGTAAATTGTATCCCTGGTACCTAGGGCCTGAGGTACTAAAGAGGGTCCCCCCAGGGCTGCAGCACAAATTGTGCCACCCTTTGGGACCCCTCACCAAACTCCTAACACTGCATGTTGTATTGATAAGTCACCCCTACAGCAGGCCTTACAGCCCTAAGGCAGGGTGCTTAATGTTATATGTGAGAACATACTTGCATGAGCAGATCTGCCCCTCTGCTAGTGAGTTCCATTCCTGACAGTGCAAGTGAACAGGCAAGCAATTTTAGGAGATGTGCTGAACACTGGTGAAAACAAGTTCCCCAGCTACATGATGGCTTCACTGAAAATATGGATGATTGATATCAAACGTCTCAGATTCACTAACCCACCTGATTTCAGTAGTGGATTTGTGACATGCACACAGAGGGCACCTTAGAGGTGCCCGTGAAAACCTACCAGCCTTTGGTGTGTTGGCTGACTGGTCTCTGCCAGCCTGCCACCCAAAACAGAGTTCTGACCTCCCAGGGTGAGGGCCTTTGCTCTCAGGAGGTCTTAAAAAAAGCCTGTTCGGGAAGAGGGTGTTCTCACTCCCTCCACCAGGATGGCCTACTGATTAGCACTCCTAGGCCGGCAAGCTTCAAAGAAGCTCCTGTCTTTGAAATGCAAATCTGGCTCCCCTCACAGGAGAGGAGGTCGACCCCCCCCCCTCACCTTTGTCCAGCCCTTTGGCACCTGGACAGGTGGGAAATCAGCTAGTCAGGCAGGCGTGCCCACCCCCAGGCTAGTACTGCCCCTAAAGTGGCCTAACCTGATGTGGGTAGACTTTTCAGCCATCTTTGTGTTGTGCTCCACTAAATTCAGTATTTAGGGGAGCCCCTGGCACCAGGAAATCAGATCCCTCCGACCTTAAAGACAAAGAAGGACATGGAGAGTCGTATCCTGCACGAACTGAAGATCCAGCAACTGACCTGGCTCCAACCCTGCTGGCCTGCCTGCTGACTTCGACAATTGCGCCAAAAGTCGACTCGTCCTGCAGCTGCTGAGTCCCTAAAGCCTGGGAGACCTGCTAGCACTTCACCCAGGAACCAAGACCTCCAGAGAAGTAGCGCACCTGCTTCCCTGCAACCTGCAGGCACCCAAAGACTCCGTGGCAGAAACTCAATGCCTGAAGACACCACTGCACCCATCGCGCCAAGCCCGAGTTGAAGTGGACCAACGGTGTCATCGTGGTCCCCCAGCCCTCCAGAGACCGAGTCCACTGTGGTTTCGCCCCCAGTGAACTCTCTGTCACCTGCACTTCTGCACGCAGGCCCACTCTACAGCGACTTCTCCTGGTAAAACAAAAAATAATGCCTAAAGACACATCTGCACCCATCGCCCCTGGGCTGTGGAGAAGAGGACCAAAGGTGTCTCTACGTCCTTGAGCATCGTGAGGCCTGAGCCCCCTTGCTGGTTCAGCCCGATTGGCCTCTCAGCCCAAACCTGCAGCCTCTTTAAGCGACGACCGATCCTCATAGAGTGACATTGGGCACCCAATGCTGTTTTGCACCCCTGCACCTGGCCGCCCTAGTGCAGCTGGTGGTGTTCTACTGGTGCTGCCTTGGACCTTGCCCACCACTCACCTTAACGTCTGGAGATTAGTCCCGTAGGTCGCTGGACTGTACCTGAATGCCTCATTGTCTTTTCCTCCCATAGGATAACATTGCAGCTTCTAAAAATTGCACTGTCTACTTTTTGAACTGAAAATAATTCCTATTTAAAAATGTACTTACCTGGACGGATTGCTTCTGTTGCCTAAACCTATAGAAGGATGCATGTTATTTTTAGAAATTGGTTTGGATCTCCTTATTGAGTCGTGTCTCATTTATTGACCCTTGTGTGTATTTTCAGATGTTTTGCACTCGCTATATCTCATTTTGATATACATATAAAAAGCCAGCTTGGTACATGGCTTCCCTATTCACTTGTACCATCTAGCAATTGAACTAGACACCACAGGGGCATACCTGCTCATGCAGTTATTGCCTCACATATAATATAATGCACCCTGCCTTAGGGCTACGAGGCCTGCTGTAGGGGTGACTTACATATATTCCATGCAGTGACTTTGGCATGGCACACAGCCATGTCGTGCTTTCACTCATGGTTTGCACCATGGCGCTGGCAAGCTAAATCCTGTCTGGGAGGTGTTCGCACCGCCCTGTGACAGAATACCTATTGTTCTCCTTCCTATGCTCGAGCTTTGCTCAGCAGCAGGAAGGCAGAAACATGTCTTTGGCCGGCAGCTGCCCTAGCTTGCTGTCCGGTTCTGGAAGACTGGTACCGGGAGCACTGAGGGCCTCCCGGAGGAGCTTTACAGTGCATGGAATCATGTGGGGGTATAATTCCAACATGTTTGATACCAAACATGACCGGGTTTGTTACAGCCAGTTTAGAGATGGTCATCGCGTAATGACGCATGGCCACTCTATATGTCGTAATGGCTGTTGCACTTACAACCAAGAAGAATGAACTCCGAAGGTTGTAAGGGTGCCCTGCTCATGCAGGGGCAACCTCACACTTAGGACCCAGCACCCTGCCTTCAGGATTGAAAGGCCTGCCTTAGGGGTGACTTATAGGTTTTAAGTGTAGTGACCTCTGATATAGGGAAACCGTAAGTGGGGAAGTAGGGAAATCGTAAGTGGTGCTAGAACCAGCTTACAGTAGTCACAATTTGAGTGTTCTCTAATGGGTGGCACAATACATGCTTCAGCCCATGGGAGACCCCTGGTGTACCTATGCCATGGGTACCTTAGTACCATATACTAGGGACGTACAAGGGTACAGCAGTAGCCAATCTGGAGGATACCTGATCTGGAGGATCTCCATGTCCCATTTAGGGAAGAAGCACAGAGACTGGGGTCCTGATTTGCAGGATCCCAGTCAGAGTAGTCAGGAAAACATAATGACACCAGCAAAAAGTGGGGGTGACCATAAAACCAGATCCTACATTCCTACACCATAACATAGCTGTTTTACTTGCTAATTGTAAGAACATATTTAATCTGTTTGTTATGATTAAAGCAAATACTGTTTCAGAAATGTAATATAAGGCACTTTTGCATCATCTTTCCAGTTTATAGTTATTTGTTGAACAGTCACAGCAATGAAATATATCAACAATGTTACCTTTTTATGGAAGGATGTTTCAGTATTGAATCAGACTCCCAAAAAGGATATTCCCGAATGAGGGGTGAACATTAGAATTCAGAATTGCATTGATTATTCTCCAGAACTGAATCCAAAATAGATTGTCCTAAGGGCATTAAAACATCATGGGGTCTAGTATTTAAGTATGAGGGGAACACAGCCAGCATTGTTCAGATATGGAGACATTCATTTTATGAAGGGTTGGTGCAGTATAAACTCTTCCAATTGTATAGTGGTTTTGTGATGTTAGCAGCTCAGGAAGTAGATTTGTTTCCAAATATTTTTACACATGTTGAAGCAACATACCACTACATCCTTTTCCCATTCTAATTGGATATTTATCCTTATTCATCTGTATTGCGGAAACTTTAAATATTAGAAAACATTGGGTGTATATCTGATTACCAGATTAATAATACTGACAGAATGTACACAAGACCAACAAAAATTCCCCAAACCATGTTTTACTTTATTATTATATTGTCTAGAAAAAAGAGAATTCAGTATGCATCTTGCAGATAGCAAAAAATATATAAACTATTGTTTTCAAATAAATTGTGAATCTGTTTTCCCCTTTTTCAGACTATTACAGTATTATTAATTTTAATACATTTATTATACCAAGTGGGAGAGCAAATAAAATCATCTGGGTTTGTAGAGTAATGCGAAACATCTGATAAGGGAAGATTACAAATGTTCTTCAAAATAGAGAGAGAGAGAAAAAGAAATTTGTTGGCAAAATAATACAAAGCAAATGGGAAAATAAGTTTTTTTTGTTTTTTTTTGTTTTTTTTACAAATTAGCCTAGATTGGGATCTTATAGCTGCAGGTGATTTTAAACAGTTCCAAGCTAGTCTAAGACAAGCAGCTGTATAATATCGGGAGAAGTTAGGAAACCATATTTCACCCTCTTCTTTAGATGCACTCAATCTGTACAAAGAAATCTGCACCTTTTTATTATTCTGAAGAAATTTTAGACCATATTCGATCTACAGATTAAAAAAATTATTTTGGTAAATTAACTCGCAGTATTTGAACAAAGTATAGGATTGCTTGGGCAAGTACCACCTTTATTGAAGCTAAGAGGCCCCCTGAGGACAGATGAACAGAAGCCCAAATCTTAAAGACCGACCTTTTCTTTGGCCTATTCAAAATTTAATCTAATAGTGTCTAGAGCAGTGTTGGAAAACCACACTCCTAAATATTTAATGTTTGTACTATTCCAAATTAAATTATCTGTCTTCACTCGGAGAACACAAGGAATTACAATCCTATTCACCTGTATATTTCTATATATTAATAATATACAAAGACAATGTTATCTGAAAATACAGAATACTTTGTTTCATGGGATTCAAATTCAAATCCTATAATGTTTGTGTTAAATTTCTTACATTTTAGCCAAGAAATATTCTAAGAAAAGAAGTAATAGAAGAGGAAATAAAAATACAACCTTGTCTAGCACCTCTTTTATTAACAAAGTAAGGTGTTTGAATTTTGTTAATAAAATAGGAGTTTGTTTTGATTTATATAATATAGTTTAAAGTTTTAGAAAGTTAGGTCCAATGCCATGCTATTTTAAGCCATTTTCCATAAAACCTGAAACGACCAAATGCTTTCTCAGCATATAAAGCACAGGCTGCAAAGGGCACTTCAGGTGATGGAGCTTTGCCATTTATATATACAAAATAGCTCTTGCATTGATGGCAATCTCCCTTTAACAAATGAAAATTGTTAATTTTGACCTAATTTCAGTACAACAAATTCCAGTCCTATAGCTAGTATATTTGCAGAGATTTAACAGTAATATCCTTTTACAATAAAGACAGATCAAGGGATTCATAATGATTTCTGGGAATATCTTTGAAACACGTAGTAATGTATTCAAGTAAAGAAGATACCTCTGGAGTGTGTATATATTTGAACCAATTGACAGTTTCCGAATGAGCAACTTTTACATTGTCATTTTCATCAAGAATGGATTTAATAAAATGACCTTTCTTTATTTTTAAGTAGTAGGCTAAACGATTGCCCATTGAATCTCTTCCTCCAAAGCAGTTAGCTTTTGCATTATGTGTAAATTAACAAGGTGATTTAAAGGCGGCATACTCCTGTTTTTAAAGATTTATTCTTTGCCAAATATTGTAGACATTTTCTCATACTTTCTTTTGTCTACTAGCCCTATTAATATATTTTGTTGCAGCTTGATAAGAGTCCTAGTTATTGCACACTAATGTATCAGAAGATGTTTTACATTTAAGATAAAAATATACAGTGAAGAAATGAAATTCTGCATTGAACTGGATGGCTACCTTTCAGAGAAGGTGTTGAATCTCCATCTGTTATTGCCTTTGCTAGAAGGAACCAAGTCAAAGTCTGGTATCACTGGTGCATGGTCAGTTTTTCTTATCTAGATCAGGAGAAGCAGAACCCTCCCCAAACCAATGTTTCTAAAGCCTACTAACCAAAACGCTTCCACCATGTGGCGTACTGTCGAAAGTGCCTGTGTTGACACTTGGCAGGGTGCTTGCTTTCCAATGCCTAGCAATTAATCTACGTACCATTAGCAGTGCCAGGTCAATAAAGCGATCCGTAGCTCCCCGGCGTTTGTAAAGGCCAAACATGCTACTAGCTGTGGTGCGGCGCGGCTTAGGGGGTCAAGGCCTTGCGCAGCACTCTAAATAAATGGCACACCACACACTCGTACATTGGTGGCGGGAAGACCCCGAGCGATCTCCCGTCCTTTATTTATCTCCTCGGGACAAGCCTGCCCCGAGGAGTGCGTGCACTGATACAAAGTATAGAAGAGCCCGGACGGCTCTCTACACTAGCCACCTAGTTCAGGTCAGTATGGCCTGTGACTCTGGTGAAGGGGTCCATGACCCCCGAGCAAAGATTGCGGGCCACCCGACAGCTCCAGAACATGTCATATGTGTCCGCTCAAGCTGCGTGATAGCGCAGGCATTCAGACGATGCCTCTGGGTAGATTTTGTGAAGTTTGGCCGGGGTGAGGTACGCCCTGTGTAGGATGTTGTATTGTATGTATTGGAAGTGAGCGCTGCTAGAGACCTTCTGCTGGGTGCAGCACGATTCTATCCCATTCCTTCTGGGTCAATGTGCGGCCGATGTCCCCCTCCCCAAGTACGTTTGAGTGGCTCCAGGGGATCCTGCAGTGTAGGGGAGAGGGCCCTAGTCAGCCAGGTAATCAGCCTACGACCGGCACCCATTTTGTGCATCACTTGTATTAACGGATGTGGGTCGGGTTCTATGTCCACTATATCCCATAATCGCTCCAGTTCTCCTGCCAGCTGCCCATAGGCCAGGAAGTGGTCCACCGAGAGGCCCGCATTGTCCGCCAGCTGGTCGACGGTGATGAGGGCCCCATCCTGGAACAGGTCGCTCGGGGTGCTCACACCCACCGATTCCCAGAGCTCCACACCCTCCCAGCCGATCTATTCTAGGGGTACCCGCATGGAGCTCAAGCAGACCCAGGGGTATGCTGAGGCATTTCTGGCATGAGATGCAGGGCTCTCCCGTAGCTGGCTTATGCCACCTTAGTAGACCACTAGCAGGGGGAAGCTCTGTCCTAGGAGAAACAATTCCTGCGCTAACCCAAGTGCTCTCCTCTCAGGGACTAGTCCCAGCTGCTCCATGTGTCTCTCCGCAAGCCAGCGGGTGGGCCACTGTAGCTGCGCCGCCAGGTAGTAGTGGTCAGAGTTCGCAGTGTCGAGCCCACCACTCTCCACAGGGAGCTGCAACTTGGCCAGGGCTATCCTGCGCCTGCCCTTATTTCAGATGAGGCCACTGAGCATAGTGTGCGATGTTTGGAATGTGCTGCGGGGGATGTTCACTGGTAAGTTAGTAAAATCATACAATAAACGCAGAAGCATCACCATCTTGGAGAGGGCCACTGCCCTTCACTGAAAGTGGGAGGGAACACCAGAAGGCGATTTGGCGACGAAGTGAAGCAATCTCCTTCATGAGATTTCCATCTATGAGCTCTTGGGTCGCATGATAAACATTGATGCCCAGATAGCAGAAGGTGCGGGGCTCCCAGTAAAGGGCATGAGAGCCCACCACGACACGCTGCGGGGGGCATTCCGGATGGATTGGTAACAAAGCAGGACTCCCCAATTTATCCCCATTCCCATAGCGGCTATGAAGGCGTCTAGGATGTTCGCTGTCTCAGCAATGCCTGACCTGATGTCCTTGACGTAAATTTGGGCATTGTCCGGATATGAAAAGACTACTTGGGTCGTGTCTCTTATCGGTATGCCCCACTGTCTGCCGGAGCCTCTGCGCTAGAGGCTCCATCGCTGGGGCGAAGAGGAGAGAGGGAGCAGCCCTGATGCATTGCTCTACCAACTGGGAAGGGGGCCGATATTTGTTGCACTATTTTCACCCTTGCCGTGGGTTCCATGTAAAGGAGTCTTATTAGGCTCTGTAGTCTGCCTCTAATGCCCAACGTGTCTAGCGTCGCAAATGTACCCCTATTCTATGTTGTCAAATACTTTTACTAGGTCCAAGATCATGCATGCCGCAAAAGGCCAGCGTTTGGGGGCATCCTGCCAGTATCCTGTGCAGCCTGAGGATGTTAAGTGTCGTGGATTTATTCAGTATGAACCCTTTTTGATCCGAGTGGACTAGGTCCAGCATATGCTCACAGAGCTGCGTTGCAACAACCTTACTCAAGATCTTATAGTTGCTGCCCAGCATAGACAGTAGTCGGTAGGAGGCCAACTTGAGGAGGCCACACCCTGGCTTTGGGAGTGAGACCAGCAATGGCTCACGGAGGGTCGGTGGCAGCCATCCCTCAGTAAGGGCGGCTATGTACAGCTCTCATAACTTGGGGGTCAATGTTGCCTCGTAAGCTTTAAAAAACTCAATAGGCAGTCCATCTAATCCCAGGGTTTTATATGTGGGGGAGTTTCGAATTACTCCTCGGAGTTCCTGTTCTGTTTAGGGGGCATTTAGATCCTCTCGTTGCTCCGGCTCTACATTGGGCTATGTGACCGAGCCCAAGAACTTACGAATCTGGACCGGACTATCCTCGGGGGAAGGGGGGGATTATAGAGTGTGCTATAATAGGCACTAAACACCTTATTTATTTAATCTTGGCTGGTTTGCAGTACTGTTAGCGAGACTCGCACAGCCGTCACTGGGGCATTGGCCTTTGCACTCCTCAGTAGCCGCACCAATAGGTGGCAAGGCTTATCGCCATCGGCATGCATCCTAGCCGGATATGTTCTATAATCAATACATCATAGTTACTCCATCAGGCGGGCATGCCACACTGTCTGCTCAGTCAAGTTGACCCTCACAGAGGCATTGTTCCGTGCATCATTCTCAAGTGTTCCCAGTGTAGTCTACACTTGTATCAATTCACAACTAAGTGTGTCTTTAGCGCCCACCACAGAATGCAGGCAGTACATAACAGTCTTCAGGGCCTCCCACTCCACCAAACGGGTGGTGGCGGACCCTCATTTGTCAGTCATATAGTTCAAGGCATAACTAGTCAATTCACTAAATACAGGGTCCTTGAACATTGCGGACTGTAAGCTCCAAGTCTGTATGGGAGGGAGTGGCGCTTCCCATGTTACATGGAGGAGTAGCGGGTTGCGTTCCAACATGGTTTTTCCCAAATATTCTGGGTCTTCGACATTCACTTGTATAGTGCAATGGCATAGACTTCAGTCCAGGCGTATGTGCAGCTCGTGTGGTGGTGAGTAATCAGAGTATTCCTAGTGTCTGGGTGCAGTGTGTGCCAGCTAGCGGCCAGAGCCCATTGTGTAAGCCATTAGGACAGATCGGGCGCTGCGCTTACTACTGAGGAGTTAGGCAGTGGGGGATGCGAGTGGTCAATCTGTAGGTCTAAAGCACAATTGAAGTCCTCTCCAGTGAACCATCTTATCAGTAGTGTTGAGAGGCGTGCTAGGAATTGCTGATGTTCCATATTTGGGGCGTGACCGCTCCCCAGTAAAACATTCTTACCATCCAGTTGTCTCTTGAAGGGCACCGAGGGCCGAACCCAAACAAGTGTTCCTCTGACATAGCATAGCCTGAATATGTTGTGTTATAACACTGGCCTCTCCAGCGCTTCTGGAGGCGAAGATCCACGCCCCTGGAAAAACGTGTCTTGTGGAGGAACACTATGTGGGCACCTCTCCTCCTGACATAATGATGCACTGCATGGCGCTTTCATGCTGTACCCATCACTCGGACATTTAATGTTAAGAATGATATCCTAGCTATGTTATAGTCCCGGTTCAGGAGGTGTGGGGCAAACAAGGGACTGGGCTGCGTGGCAGAAAGGCACGCTAGTGTGTGGACAGACTGCATGCATGGTAACAGCTAAGCATGTCTTATGGCTCGGTAAGAGCGAAAAATAAAACTCCCAACCCTGGGGCGGAAGAGTAACGTCTAACTGCCCAAACAAGTAAAGTACATTCCCACCCGCGGGGACCTTGAGACATCCTGCTGTAGTGCGTGGAGAGTAAGGCAGGGTGGCCTACAAACAAGGACAGGTATGCATGTGAGCAGTGTGTCGAAGGGGGAGGGAGTTTGACCCTCTTTGACACTTCTAAGGTTGTCTGTCAAGGGCGCGTGGCTTCGCCGGCTGCAAGATGGCCGCACCTTGTGTAGGCTCTGCTGGCCGAGTCAAACATCCAAATGAATCCTGCGGACTGAGGGGTGCTGGGAGGACCCCGAGCATATGTAGCTGCTCCTGCATTCGGGGGGTGTGTGTTATTGTTTCTCTGGCTGCTGGTCAGCGAGGAAGATGCCGGAGGGCACGCCTGCCGCAGCGTGTGCCTGCAAGCGGCTAGACGACTAGGCCGCGCGGGCTGCGGGAGCCTGAGACTGCCGTGACTACACTGTGGCGGCCCGGGCGGGGTCTCCTGCGGACGGCGCGGTGTGGAGTGACCATTCACTCGGGCCGGCGGGTGTGGCGACATGAAACTCGCGAGTGCAGAAGCGGTGCGCTACACACAACAATCACCGGGGCGACTTTTAGGCCCAGGGAGCTGATGCAACTGCCGCCGAAGATAATGGAGATTACTGGGCCGCAGCGGAGGAGTGCGAAGGATCCCAGGTAAGCAGGTTGTAGATGCCGCAGGTGGGTGGGGGTGTTGCTGGGGGGGGGTACGCCGCTGCTTCGGAGGCACGGGGAGTCATGCAGGGGCTGGGGTTGAGGCCGACGGGTGCCGGTGCTGTCTCACTGCCCATTGGAGGAGCGGGCCCATGCCTTCCCCTCTGCCCAGCGGGCCTCTGGCGTCCCTCCTGCTAGACCCTTCACTCCACCCCCAATTCTCCGGGGGCTGCGAGAGGGGGTCTGTGGGAAGAGCTGCGGCGGAGGGCCCGGCGCGCTGATCTGGCTATACCAACGCTCGCATGGAGTTGCAAACCCTGGATTGAGTCTAGAAACGCGGCCGAACACAGAGACCCTGCAAAAACTGAGGCCATAGACACTGCGAAAACCGAGACGGGAGACACAGCCGGGGGGGGTGGGGGTCTGGGTGCCGGAATCTGCCCCCTCCTTCACTCACGTGTGGGGATTGAGGCGTGGGGGGGCTGATAAAATCTGCTGCGTCCAATATTGCTGAAATTTGTCATAAAAGCGTAAAGGAAGAGAACCATCCAAAGTGGGGGAAGAACCCCATAGAGAAGGACAATTGGGGGCTGAGCTGCGACCACCATGGGAAAAGCAGACGCTAAACAGTTGAAGCTCCTGTTTGAGGGTAGGCGGCAGACTCAACAGGAAGGGCCCCCCCTGAGGCGGAAGAACAAGCCACTCGAACCGAGAACGCTGCCTCCCGCGATGATGTTCTCTGGTCGATATTCTTGGAGGTGAAAACTAGCTTGAATACCATAGACTCAAAGCTGGACCAACTATCGATTCGCCTGGATCAAGTCAAACACAGGGTGGACACCCATGATACCAAAATCGCACAGCTGGAGGCCAGAGTTTCGGACAATGATGATGCCCTGGCGGAGGACAAGCAGCGGCTTCTCAAGATGGACAAAGTGCTGGAGCTGATTAAAGCCAAGCATGAGGACCTTGAATCACGTTCCAGGAGGAACCAACTCCACATTACGGGAGTGCCGGAATCTACATCAATTTTGCGGATGGAAGACTATGTTGAGGCGCTGCTGCGTGAACTCTTTGGCAATGTTCTCTCTCCAGTCTTCATTGTGGAGCGGGCGCACAGATCATTAGGGCCAAGACCACCGCCAGGAGCGCCTGCACGCCTGATAGTGGCCAAATTGTTAAACTATTGAGATCGAGATGCCGTTCTACGTGCAGCATGTGAAATGGGAGAGGTCAGGCATCAGGGAAGCGTTCTCTCTTTTTTCCCCTGATTTTACACTGGCGGTTCAGGCTCCACGCTGAGAATTCCTTCCAGCCAAACGAATCTTTCAAAAGCAAGAAGTGCTGTACGCCCTACTTTACCCTGCCAAGCTGCGCATTAAGAAAGGAGACAAGATGCAGTTCTTCACGGACCCGAAGGCCGCACTAATGTTCGCCAAGAAACTGGAAAAAAACTCAACGGGCTCCCTCCAAGACCCCTGACCGACAAGAAGGCGCCACCAGTGAAAATGATTAATGAACTGATACTATGATGTGCTGGTGAGCAGGTTCAGAAATGTACAGACACAAAGCCAAACACACACTTGAAGAAATGTGATGCCCCCCCTCCTCCCCGGGGAGGCAGGAGATTATCCATACTCGTTTGGAGTAATAAACAGTCCACGTAAACAAACATGGCTTGGCCACCCTGTCCTTGTCGACAGGGGAGACCGCTGGAATGAGGTCGTGCCCCCATGGGATAAATCCCTAAGTACTCCCACCGCTCCCAGCAGCACGCAGCCGACACTAGACAACTGGACCGCCCTCAGCATCGAAGACACTCTGAGGATTATGAAGACGACCCACTCCGGGGCACCCACTCCCTGCCCCCTCCACATCTACCGCAAAGCCGCAGACATCATCGCCCCTGAGCTTCAACGTATCAACCGCTCCTTCAAGACCGCCTCCTTCCCTGATGACTGGAAACACGCCGAGATCAACCATCTCCTGAAAAGAAATTCAGCGGACCCCACCGACCTCAAGAATTTCAGACCAATCTCCCTACTCCCTTATCGGGCCAAAGTCATGGAAAAAGACGTCAACAGCCAACTCGACGCCTACATCGAAGAATACAACATCCTCGACTCCTCCCAATCAGTAGACCACAGTGTGATTGGCGACCAAGACTCCCTCTGGAAGGGGAATGCCTTTGCTTGAATTATTTGAATCGTTTGGGTAATCAAGGAGGATTCTGGGTCTGGGCCAAAGGCCTGCTGCCATTCTTAATGATGCTCTCATTTGTTCTTGCTCTCATGAGACTTGCTGTCTTCCTAAGGAAGGGTTACAGAAAGGTAAGCATCCCATAGGTTCACAAAACAGAGCTCGTCATTGTGCACAGAAGTCAGCACCTGAGCCAAAAGCAAACACCCTGAACTTGTTGAATCATTGGTATTACTTGTCTAGTGTTGGTAGAGGCAACATCCTGCTGCACGGACCGTATCAGAACCCTGGGGATGTATTTTGGGACGTTTTGCCCTCTGTTGATCCCTGGTGGATGGGATTATTTTTCCCAATGATGTACTTCCTCTTAAGCTGCAGAATGAAACCGGCGGAGAGGAAACCACTGCAGTAGGCTTGAAACAAAAGGGCCAGTTGAAAGGAGGATTGTGGGCTTCCTGTCTTTTGTTTTGTGGTAGATTTACAGTGAGCAGTTGGGGAGGATTACCTCTTCCCCTTTGTAGGAGACCTGTCCCTCACTTACTTGGGCAGCCTTCAACTTCTCATAAGCCCTCTGCACCAATTCGGAATGAAGCTTACCCATAAGGGAGGAAAAGGAGTCAGGCGATGGATGGAGATGATCATGTTGGGATTGTGACAGAGGGCCTCTAGAGGAGACCTTAGGTTTTACCTCATGATGCAGTCCTTAGGAGTCATCAAAGCTAATTGTGTTTTGGTCCTTCACCTGATGTTCAGAGTTGGAGATGTGTTTGACCTCTCCGCATCATTGCCACCAGTGCCAGACGGGGGGAAAATTGCTCATCTCCACAGTACAGCAGTGGGTTGTGTTCTCAGGCTGAAGATGTTAACGGAGGGGGGTTAGTTGCTTAAGAACCCCAACTGAATAAGTGTGTGACTGTGTGCCCAGGGGGTGGGATACTAGGTAGGGCAAGTCCGCCTATCATCCAAATGGGTGAACAAATGTATCCCGAATCTGGGGAAAAGTATATGGAGTTTTGATGAACATGGCTCCTGACCACCCAATGGCCAACTACAGGACAAAAAGGGCTTTTCCTTAGCCACTGTGACAGGGTTCGGTTCAAAGGCAACAGAAAGGGGAGAAGAATTTCTGTAAGCAGGTTAAACTTAGTCTCTTGAATAGGGAGTGGGAGTTCTAGTGCCTCATTCGCTTTCCAAATGGCAGCCATAACAGAGGACACCTTCTCTGACTGGAGCCTGAGAAGTAGTCTAATACGTTGTCGATCACATAAAGGTTGTCAACAGGTTATCCTCCTCACTATTGTCCCCCCTCATTTAGGATGATGGAGGACCTGTATTTTGCATCAGAGTCAGAACCAAAGAGAGCCCCAGCCTGGCAAACATTTGAGCTCTGGGCAGGTGCTCAGTAAGTGGAACATCCTTGAAAGAGGCCTGCACTTGCTTCTTAGCCTTGGACAGAATACTCTCCATAAGAGGAAGCAGCATGAGGTCCCGGGAGGGGGCTGTGCTTGTTTTGGTGCCAGCTGCACCATGATTGACATCTGCGGTGCCAGTCTCACCAGAATAGTCCTTCAATTATATTATTGACCATAGAAAAATGTATTGCAGTCACTTTGCTGCCTGGTGCAACACTTTTTTGTCTTGAAACGCTAATTATTCACATTTCCGCTTGAACTTTCGCCATTAAATTCAAGAACTCTTCACTCCTTATTTCAAACTTGTTTTATTGTGGAATTATCAATGATTTTCAGATATTTCAGTGTTGTTCTAAGTGCTCTTCCAATGCATTTCGTGCTGCTGCGCTCCTTTTGGGGGAATTCCTAAAACAGTTGTAAACCAGAATGGTCAATTCTAAACACACACAATATCGCAGTTCAATGTTATCATCTTAAAAATTTGTTGATTAAGCATTTTGTGGATTAAAATCTTTTTCTGTGACCAGCATTGTCATTAACAAAATGTTTGTTTGGCGTTGACCTGTTATTTTATGGAGGTTTTGTTGCATGTCCCTATGAGATCCACAGCTGCCGACTCTAGCAATCACCACACCCGGTCTCTGGGGGGGCTATGGTCTTGCACACCTTCGGGATCTGTCTGCATTTTGTCCTCCTCTTGACAACGTCAGATGGTCCAAAGGAATAGACCAGTGGGAGGTAAGTAGAGAAAGTGAAAGGCACCTTAAGCCTCAATGAAAAGAAAAGCTATGGTCTTTTCCACAGTAGGAGCAGGGTTAGGCCGGGAGACTGTCCTTGCCCTCGAAGAAGGGTTGAATGAGTTAGACAGAAGATCAGTGTATGGAATAAAATAGGAACTTTCTAATAGGGTTTAAAGACTGGAACACTCCTAGCATATCTACCTCTAAGAAAAGAAGTAATTTCATCAATGACACCGGAAGGATCACTTGAGGAAAAACAGTGGATAACAAATGGCTACTATTAACAATTTACGCAGGAGAAATTTAGAGAGTCAAAGGAAATGCAGCTATAGATGCCTTTGGAATCCGTTACAAGTTCTAAAATTGACCCAAAGAGGTGCACCAATAGAAAAGCCCTCAGTGGAGTTGGAGTTCATGGTAATGGAAACCTCCCTAACTAGTTCTCATCAGGCTTAGATTGATGTCCTCCACACTTCTTAAAACTACTGGTTACTACTAGCAGCAGTTTGCCAATAGACGACAGTACGTGGCATGTGGTTTACAAATGGTCACATTTGCGTCTATGAGAAGACAATGGAAAATTGCTCTTCTACAGAGAGATAGACACCCTTATTCTTAATCCAGAGGTTTCCTCACAGCCACAATAAAAAACAGTCCCTCTTTTTTCTTTTACCTTTTATCACAGACATAAATGACGGAGGAGCTTGGGGCTGTATGCTCAGAGAATTGTTCCTTCTATGTCCCAAACCACAGAAGGTATCATCGTAAAAGACTGAACCTACACTTCCCCTACCTAATAAATCCTGCTCTTGATCCCCGTCCAAGAATTCCTCTGTTCACAAGAGATGTGATTGAAACCAAAGGAAAGATACCTCTCGTACACACCAAAGTCCCTTTAGGTCCACCTCCTGCTGCAGGCCAACTAGGAACACTGGATCATCCCTACCACTCACCTTCAGGATACCTGAAGTACGCCCCATAGATTTTTTTTTTTACGATGAGTAGGTTCTACAAAGGGAGGTCTTGCTTTAGCTTCTTCATAAACATTAGTGGCTGAAAAAAATAATTTGATCTAACAGGCAACAGTACAATGGGAATAGGAACAGCAAACGAGTTTATGGTGGATGGACTACAACAGAAAATTAATATCATAACCTGTCATCCAAGGGACTCCCTTCCCAGTTTGGATAGGACCAACAGATTTTGGTTATGAATTGTGGGCTCTGATAACATGAAGCAACCCTCTATAATTATTTGGAAGGCTAGCATACCATAATAACTCAGACCTGATTACAAGAAGCCTATGTTGGATGCAATAATTACCACATGCAATATAATCCCACCCCAAGGCTTTTGGAATTTATTAAGTTTGATAATTGTCCCCTATTCTGACTTTTTGAAAAATAACATGAGGATTCTGGTGCCTACTGCACTAAAATGTGCATGTCCTAGCAAATACTGGGCCTTTTGCCACCTTTCAATGTGGGCAGGTTTGACCTGTGTAAATTTAACAGATGGTGCGGCTTGGTACCGTTTATGATGAACTTCACTCAAAACTGCGATCTCTGTACAAACAAGTGTGTGCACAAGGACTGCAGTAAAATTAATTGTAACCAGCACAATTAGTATATGCACTAAATTGTGCGGTTTGCTTTTTTCTGGGCCTTTTTCCATTGAATAAAGTTTGACCTGCCAAAATCTGTCAGGGTGTGGTAATTATCAGAATCACACTCCGAATTCTAATCCTTTTGCAGACTTCTGAAGCACAGAGAGCAAAACTGAACCTCCAGCTCATAAATAAGGTCCTAGACGTTGGTTATGAGTTGGCAGTAAATCCTGTAAACCCGCTAACAGGCGTTACTGAGCCCATTGTTGTTAGGAGTTGGGTGTGCCAATGGAGATTTCGGATGCAAGCAGCTGAAATCTCTGTGGTGAGCACAGATTGGGTGGGGTGGAAGAACATGCAGGAACTGGTACAGAAACAAATTCCTGCATTTAATTCCCCGAACAGCTTGTAAAATCCATGAATTCCCCACAATCCGATTTACCTGCCCAGCCCCTCCCCCTCGAGTAATGGTAATTCTTGCGTGTGGAAATAACTAGGATTACTCTGGTGTACTCGTAATTAAGAGCTAAGAGCTGCCATAAAGATGTTCCCGCTACCCAGTTTCTCACAGCATATTCTTCTTAACTCCTACAAGAATTGCACCTGAACACTTTAGTACAAACTTGTTTGTTTCTTTCTACTTCCAGACATTGAAATTATTATTTACACTTTGAACTGATTTTTGAACTATATGGTTATCAATTAATTCAAAGTTCATCACCATTGGTGTTTGGGCAGCAGATCATTCAGTATTATTTTTCTGTGGTTCACTTGCTCACCAAGGTATTAAAGTGTAGCTAGTAGCTCTAGTTTAATTTTCAGAGTGCCCTTGTTTTCCCCTTCTCACTCTTAACACATTTAGAGCATTTTTGTTGTTGTCGAGGAACAACTGACAATTTTTTGTTTATTGGCATGTAGTTTGAATGTACAGTATTATTGGCTGCAACATGGACATAGTTAATAAAGTGTTGATTTTGCTTCTTTTTAGAAATGCGCCCTCAGTGGTTTGAGCTGGAGGACGTCCCCTTTGTGCAGATGTGGCCGGACGATGTATACTGGTTTCCAATTCTGCTTCGAAAAAAGAAGTTCCTCGGCTATTTCAAACTTCAGGGACATGACACGATCCTTGATTATAGACTGGAAGAAGTGGACGAAATCAAGGAAAACCATCTTATCCTATAAGGTCCTCTAAGACAACGAAAATTAAAGGACGCAATGTCCGTATGCCTTAAAACGAAAAGTTGTGAAACTATTGTAGTCAATACTGGCTTTTATTTTTTTAGTAAGCAAGTGACCACCTATCCGTTTCTTCTTGAAAAAGGTGCATTGTTCAGAGTTATCAAAATCCTCTTTTAGGATCCCGTGCTTCAAATGTAAGTTTTAGAATCAATACCAGAACCAAGGGAACTTTTTTCTTTTATATACTGTTTTTCTTTACTTTTTAGGTACAGAGAAAATGTAGAAACAAAGCATAGACCTTTACATGCCACCTAAACCTGAAAACACAGATTTGCTGTCTTAATTATGTTTATCCTTTTTTTAAGAAACTGGGATTTTTTTGTTTGTGAAGTTGAAATCATATTATATGATACAAATAACAATTTTAAGTGAATGCATTTCATTTGGTTACAAAAAAGTGAGCACTTTCTTTGATCGTTGTTGTTTAAAATTATTGTGATATTTTTTACAAAGTGTTATGTTGCTTTAGAAATTCAATGTTATCCTTGTTTAGTTGAAGATTTAAAATGTCCTCTAATATACTTCGGCCCAGAAGCCTCTGTTTTTTCATTTGTATTACAATTCACTGACATGTATGTCTAAAATCTCTGTAGACAATTTATAGTAAGACTTTGGTCAACTGAGAAGTTGAGAGCAATTTGCAGGTGTTCTTATAACCACCAGACATGTTGATAATTGTATATACTTTACATTCTAGGCAACTACGTAGCCCACCCTATCTTGCAGCTGCCTTTTCCTAATTCCAAGTGGTTTAGTCGTGTTTTAGCCCAATGTGTAACAGTAAGATTATTACAGTGGGATGAGTCGCTCTTATCTGTACAGTAACATTGGTTAGAAAGCAGGCACGCTGTACTGCCCTCTGAAACATAGTGGCAAGTAATAGTAGCCTCACTTTCAGGAGTCAACCGATGCGAACGACAGACCTGGTTTATCTATACTGTCTCACTGGGAATATATCCATGAACACAGCAGTGCCATGAATAGGTCTCAAGATGGCCACTATTCCTATGGATGGTGTTTGATAGTCGTAAGATGTTCTTAACTGAGCTGAACTCGAGAGAGTAGACAATGTAGATCACCTGTGGCGATTCTTGTGTTCTCCCAAAAGACTGATGGACTTGTACTGAGGGTGTGTACAGGTCGGCACAGCCAATGAAAATAGGCTTTGGGTGTCACCTCTTATGATGGGCACTAGCGTGCTACAAATAGCCTTTCACTCAAATCAAGCTCAATGGGCAATTGCCTCTCATGGTACCAATTCAGAGGGGGAACTGGACCGTGCTGACCGCTATCTCCGCTGCTCTTTATCCTTTCTGTTGAGTGATTTTACACAAACAATCGGGGATAATCGTATGATAAGGGGGAATAACCGTAGTGAGCTGCTCTTTTAAATTGTTCCTGTTCATAGAAGACATTTTGAAACTTTTTGCTGGCCCAGAGAGCTCCTTTCCAGCTTTAATAGGTGAACTGTGACTGTTTCAGTGGATTTAAAATACATCTGTCCGAAGCAGAAACACTAAACTGGGCAGCGTCCCCAGAAGTGAGAAGCTAAGCAAATAGACTCCTTTTTGCTGGTACAACACATTATGTTACCTAGGTATGCGCCCTCCAAAATGTATTCAGAGCTGACTATCCAGATACGTTTAATTGGATCTAAAAAAAAGACTTGCATATATGGTATAATTCCTTCATATGTTAGATTGGAACGTTACTGACCGTTAAGGTGTTGATCTTCCCACAGATCATTTATTTGTTCCAAACTCTTCCCTTTCCTTTTACATTCTGAAACCCAAGGGAAGTGTAAGAATTAAAAAAATTGCTTTATCTCGGAAGCAAATGGTCCCAGGATGTCCTACTAGCAAAATGTGCCCACCACCTAAAGCTGAGGTCTATGCACTCCTACTTCTTCCAGCATAACCAAGCTCACACTGCTGAGGTTTCTGCTTCACTGTACAAGCAGAAATGCTGAAACAGTGGCGATTCATAAACCAAATTCTATTGTGACGATCACGGTTGGAGAATTCTAAATTCTTTACAGTAAATGTTTATTTTGGGTCAGTCAGCTTGAAAAAAGTGCAGTTTATAACAGGCACTGATTGGAATCAGAATGCTTAGGTTTTGAATACATTTTATGGTTACGTTTTATAGTTTACATTTCTCGAGTACATGATTAATAAAAATAATAGGCCATGGTTAGAGTCAATGGCTTTAGATGACTCTGTGACTGCAGCATTTACTGTGTAACTATGGATTTACTAGGCGTGGCCTAGCTCATGGCCGAGTAAGATGCATAGAAAGAGAGCTCCCGCCGTAGCGCTGAATCCGGACAAAATCCTGCAGTAAACCGCAACACTAAAACCCACGGAGGGTTTCCCTGAGAGGCTAGACCCCACTGGCACTTCGTGAAACCCCAGCAATCAACAAGAGACGAAAAAATGAGCAACAAAGGTCGGAGAAACGGCCGGCCACCGACGAGTCAAAATGGCGGCCCGCCGTATATGAAGAGCTGCAGATCCTCTCTAAATGCGCCAAACAGACCAGCAGACCAGCAGCAGACCCTGAGTCGTCCAGACACGACCATCCTCTGAAGAGAGGCCCGTGAGTGGAGGTGGAGTGGCGTTCTCCCCTGTGAATCGGCTAACTGCAGGGGGGTCGACCCGAGGGAAGAACTCGGAGACAGATATCGAAGGCCATCAGCCACTGAGGAACCCGGCATGCCCAGCTGAGGGCTATCGGCGCCCACAGAATTGGATGAGGTGAGCGGGGGAATCACTCTGTAATGATGAAGGTGACCTTCTTTATTAGTTCTAAGTCTCAGAATGCCGTTAACTAACGGCTCCTGCTCTCTCCACCTCAATGTTCCACCCGCGCGCCGGGAGTCACGCGCACAGGCACAGAAGGTAGGACGGAATCGGGGAAGGGACAAAGACAGGGTGAGGTGATGACAGCATATTACATCTTCTCCCGTTTTTTAAGACAACTTTGGAATGCACAGTTTTCAAATATACAGTGGAAATACTTTACTTCTCTTGACAGTAAACTAATACATTGCATAATCCTTAAATCTTATGGGCGGAACAATTGTTCTCCTATCCCGAATGGCATCAACAGGACCGGTAGCCAACCCAGAAAGAGACACCTTGGGGAGATCGTCAATAGACACAGGATTAGTGCTATCCCTACATGCTTCACCTATGCGTGACTGAGCAGAGGACGCCAGACCATCGTCCTGCAATCCACAAGGCCTGCTCACAGGCTCAGGGGTCCTGCTTCTGGCAACTTTCGAGCCATTCCACCACTGGCCATTGTCAAGGAGAACAGCAGTCCCCTTAGTCTAGACCACACGCCTCGGTTCACTGTATTTGCTCATGTTGGCACCCTTCCTGGGATACCTCACTCTCACCACATCACCTTCCTTCACAGACATCTTTTGTACAGCATTTTTGGTATCATAATTAATGCGCATGTGCTTCTGGCGCTCATCCACCAGACTTCTCATCCTGCTCTCACTCTCTTTGTGGTTCTCGTTTTCCCACTTTTTCCAAGCCAATGACCAATGTGGTTGCAAACGTGTAATAGCTGCCCTACCCCTGATGAGTTCAAATGGGGTTCTACTGGTGGTATTGTGGGGGGGTGGTACGGTACGACCACAACCTAGTGCGAAGAGCTGCCTCAACAGGAATGTGTGATTTCAAGGCCATTTGGATGGTTTCTTTAATCAAACGATTGGCCCGTTCTACTTGGCCATTGCCTTTTGGGTGATATAAAGAGGACTTCACATGCTCTATGCCATTTTTTTTAAGAATGAGACTAACTCGAAGGACACAAACTGCACTCCGTTGTCGGAGATGAGCTGATGGGGAAAACCTTCCCTGCAAAACAACTCCTTCAAGAAGTCAATTACTTCACGTGTGGTGGGTTGAGACACAAATTTGACTTCCACCCACTTGCTGAAATAATCAATCAACACTATGGTATAGCGTAATTCTAGATTCAAAGCATTCATAGGACCTATGAAGTCAATGCCGACTTTGATCCATGGACCTTCTGGTAGTCCAACAGAGGTCATGGGAAATGGCGTGTCGACATAGTTTTGTCAGCTTCATTGCAAACTGAACAGTGAGTGACAAATACATCAACGTCACGATCCATGGAGGGCCACCAGTACCTTTCCCTCAATCTCTGTTTGGTGCCTGTCATTCCTACATGCCCTTCGTGGGCTAAAGTCACCAACCTGTTCCTCATGGATATTGGTGCTATTAAAGTTTCACCCCAGAGAATGACAACTTCGACAACACCAATATCTTCCTTAATTTTCCAGTAGGGTCTGAGTGCCTCATCAAGTGCCTTTTCACGTGGCCAACCTTTGATCACGTATTTTCTAACACCTTCCAACACTGTGTCATCTCTTATTGCTTCCAACCATTCTGATTTGGTAATGGTACCATTGGATTCGTGACCCTCAAATAAGCATGCAACGAGTAGATCATCTTCCTCATCTACTTCGCACTCGGAATCATCCTCACACGGGGCACGTGACAGGTAATCTGCTGACACATTCACTCGGCCTGGAATGTATTCCATCCTAACTTGATACTCCTGCAATTTGCCTGCCAACTTCGCAATTCTTGGCGAAGGTCGGCTGGAACCCTTTCCTTCAAGTATACTGACCAGTGGTTTTTGGTCTGTACGGATGGTGAATTCTTTGCCCCACAGGAAACTTTTAAACTTTGTGACAGCCCAAACACAAGATAACAATTCACGCTCAATTACTGAGTACTTTGTCTCAGGGTCCCTTAACTTCCTGGATGCGAATGCGATGATTTTCTCCCCTTTCTCAGTCATTTGGCTGAGCACAGCTCCCAACCCGATTTGGCTTGCATCTATTGTTACAGTGCTTTGCAACTTCTCGTCGAATGACTGGAGTGACGGTGCTTGCTCAAGTTCCTTCTTAATGGTTTTTATGCTCTGTTCACACTCTTCATTCCAATGGAATTCTGCATCCTTCTTTACCATTTTTCGTAGCGGTTCAACCTTGGCTGCGTAATGTTGTATGAATTTGGAGTGAAATTCACACATGCCCAAGAAAGACGCTAGTTCTTCCTTATCTTTTGGATTGGGTGAACAGGAAATAGCTGATATCAAGGACGGTTTGGGTCGTACACCATTTCCATCGATGAGGTGACCCAAGTACTCAACAGTTCCCTTCAGGAATTTGCACTTGTCTTTTTGCAATGTGAGACCACTGTCCTGAATCCTCTGAAGAACTTTGCTCTGGATGATTAGGTGCTCCTCTTCTGTCTTGCTGTAAATTAGTACATCGTCTTGGAACGATCTGACTCCTCCCATGCCGTTGAACAACTTATTCATCGTGCGCTGGAATACAGCTGACGCCGAACACAACCCGAAGGGTAACCTGCGGAATTGATATGCTCCTTCTGGTGTGATGAAAGCTGTGTATTTTTTTGACTCCTCTTGTAATTGTATTTGATGGTAGGCGGCGCTGAAGTCTAGTGTAGTGAAAATCTTTGCTTGACCTAACGTCATTACCATTTCATTGATTAGAGGCAAGGGTTTGCAATCAGCTACCACTTGGCGGTTTAATTCACGAAGGTCAATGCACAAACTGATCCTTCCATTCCTTTTCTTCGCGATAACCATGGGCGACAACCACTCCGATGCATTGACTGGTTCAATGATACCGTCCTTGCACCAACTCTCCAGGATTGCCTTGACTTCAGCGCAGGCAGACAAGGGTATATTCCTGACCTTCTGTTTCACTGGGTATGCTTTACTCTTTAGGACAATCTGGTGTTCAAAGTCCTTTAAGCATCCCAATTGCTCGTTGAACACCCCCTTGAATTCCTTGAGAAGGGTCGCCAAGCCGTCCTCTTGAACGCTGAAAACATACGGTGGTTGGCAAGGGTTAATCATCATTTTAAGTTTTTGTTGTTCCAGCCAACCTAGGATGTTTACATTGTAGTCCACTACAAAGACTCTCGTGGAGGTGTTCTTCCCCTTAAACGCTAAATCCGCTTTGAACACCCCTTTTATCTTGTGCCCACCATATGCACCTGGAACAATTTGGCTGGATTCCAATGGTATCTTGCACTTGAGACTGCTGTAGGTGTCCTTTGACAGAATTGTAATTCTGGATCCAGTATCCACCAACATTTAGACATCTTCACCATTCACACAGACTTCACACCTTGGTTGGTTTTGTGCATCTTCACTGTTGATGATGGCAACCAGCAGCACCAAGTTCTCCAGTAGTTCACTCTCACCTGAGTCTTCTTCGAATTTTGACTCATTTACTGTGTAAATCTTCTTAAAACGCGAAGTTCTGCAAACCTTAAGGAAATGCCCCATTTTTCCGTATCCTTGGCAGATCTTTCCCCATGCAGGACACTCTTTACTAGTTGCCACATGTGTGTTGGATCCACAACGATAACAGTTTGGTTATCCAATGTACGTGCTGGGGTTTTTCCGAGTGAAATTCTTGTGTGGTTTATGGGATGCAGATTCTTCCTCCTTCCGCACAAGATTGGCGCTCATTTGTTGGTTGTCAGGTTTGCGCAGCAATTTGACTCCTTTGGCCGATCTTTCCATGCTTTTGATGGTAGAAACCACTTTCTTCGAGGTTTGGGTTTCTATGACAGAATAGTTTTTCTTGCGCCTTCACGCACGTGGTACGCATCACCACCTGATCCCTTATCTCATCTGCATCTTTGAATGCACACGTTGTAGCCAACATCCTTAACGTTGCGAAGTAAGACTCGATCGCCTCCCCTGGTGCTTGATACCTGTAGTAAAAGTTATATCTCTCCATTATCACTCATGGTGGTATCAAAATAGTACTTCATCCTCAATTTTGCTTCCTTAAACACATCCCATTCTTCATCCCCCTCTTCTTTTTCAATGGGAGTTATGTGGTCAAATAACCTCCTTCCTTCTGCCCCTAAACAGTTGTACATCATGGCTTGTTTTCTTGTGGGATTGTATTCAGTTCCATTAATTGCCTCCAAATGTTTCTCAAAACATTTAACCCACTGTGTCCAATTTTCCGCAGGTGGCCCAGGGACTTCTAGGAAGGTGCTGGGCATTGCCACCGCATTCATTATTCCAGTCATGTTGACACAGTACCGGTGTTTTGTTTGGAAAATGTCTTAACAAGGCGAAGGTTAGGAAGGCGTTTGGCTCCCTCCGGTGGCAGTTTAAGGTAATACCTGATGGGTAGACAAGTATGATGTTCCACTCACGTTTAGTCGCAGCTCCTTCCAGGGGCTGGCAGGAGTCAAGGAAGACGAATGGTGTGAACCTGGATGAAGAGTAGGCGTGGCGCAGAGGCGGTACGAAGAAAAGGAAAGTCCGCCTCACTCTGCACTCGGTCGGAGAGTGTGTGACTGGACTGGAATATGGCTGTTCCACCCTCTCGGGATTACCCAAGATCTCCCTGGCACCTTTAAAAGCCTGCCTCAACGCGGCCACCAGACTACTTACCGGCACAAGGAAATTCGACCACATCTGAAAGCTTTCAACTGGCTTCCCCTCGTGGCCAGAATACAGCTGAAACTGGCATGCATCACACACAAGGCTCTATACGCAAACTCCCCTGCTTATCTAGCACAGAAACTAGTGGTATCTGGAGGAAGCAGGAACTCCCGGTCCGCCAGAGACCTCTTGCTCCAAACTGCCTGTTTTCGGGGAAAAAAAACCTACAATCTGGCTTTCTCCGGGGCCGCACCAAAAATTTGGAACTCTCTCCCACCCGCCATCAGAAGAATCCTTTCTCTGGCACGCTTCAAAAAGGATGCCAAAACTTTCCTCATGGGTAAATTCCTCGCCTAATCTCTGCCTTCAACCACCACAGAGAGCCTGATTAATTTACGACTATCGCGCTTCCCCCAGATTACCTACTCACTCCACCAAGAAACTGTGGGGCCTTGTACTGATTAACTGTAATTGTAAGCCTTACACACGTGTCCCTCTATCCCCTATGTACCCAGCACCCCTCCAATCGTTTGTATACTTCTGTATTTCTAAGCCTTTTTGTTCACTTCTGTAAACCTTGTAAAGCGCTCTGATACCCTTACGGGTCAAGTTCGCGCTCTATAAAACACAGAAATTAAAATAAGTGAAAGGTCCGGAGCCTCTGGCGATCTGCCGCACTGAAGTGTCGGGGTTCAGATCCCATAATTGTCGCCAAAAATAAGTATGTAATGATGAGGCGACAGGCGGAGGTAAAGAGGTGACCTTCTTTATTAGTTCTAAGTCTCAGAATGCCGTTAACTAGCGGCTCCTGCTCGCTCCACCTCAACGTTCCACCCGCGCCGGGAGTCACGCACACAGGCACAGAAGGTAGGACGGAATCGGGGAAGGGACAAAGACAGGGTGAGGTGATGACAGCATATTACACACTCCCTGATAAAACGCAATGGGGAGAAATATTTTAAAGGGCTAACAATGATTCAAATATGCCAAACTAATTTTTAAAGGATTTTATACCAGTGGCATTGTACACATAATGAATAATAAATTTCAGACTCCCTGCAATTTAATTTTTATTTGTTTTTCTGAGATAAAAGAAAAGCATTTAAAAATAATTACTATAATATTTTTAATGATTTCCTTTTATCTCAGAAAAGAAAACAAGTTACTTACCTGTAACTACAGTTATCAAGTATTGGTATCTTTCATAGATTCACATGCCTGAATCATTCCCCGTCGTCGAGATGGGAGCCCCACGGTAAAATACAAAAGTAGTGCCATAGAGAGTAAATAGGCCTACAGGGCCCCAGGCCCAACATTAGTAGCCTATCTGCGTCCTTATATGAAAAGGACCAAAAACGAATTCCAACCAATCAGCCACCAGCACCCTCTAGAACACTCCCAGCAGAGGCAAGTTCTCCTCAGATTTTCCGAGCACAAGTGAGAAGACATAACTCATAGAGAACTAGCCCACGGGGAGGAGGGTGGGTGCATGTGAATCTATGAAATATACCAATACTGGATAACTGTAGTTACAGGTAAGTAACTTGTTTTCTTATCCAGTATTGGGGTATCTTTCATAGATTCACATGCCTGAATCAGAGTAGCAAGCAGTACTATTAGTGTACTGTCGTTTGCGGATGGTGGGAGACATGTAGTTATAAACTCCCAGTATGTTTTAGAGGCTGTAAACATAGGTATGACCCCATAATCATCCTATAAAATGTTTAATAGATGTAGATAAACACTCAAAATTTGTATTAGAATTAAAATACATATTTATATATATATATCCATACATATATATATATATATATATATATATCAATTAATGTCAGATGATTAAAGAGAGGAAAAAATTAATAGTACATTAACAGTCAATGAACATATAATGAGAAGAAAGTCTGACCTTATTGAAACAGGTGACGTAATACAGCTTGACCAACCGCTGCATCTTCCTTCTGTGCAGATTGGAGGCAGTAATGCTTTGTAAACGTGTGGACATTCTTCCATGTCGTAGCACGGCATATTTTCTCCAATGGAACACCAGCAAATAGCGCAGTGGATGCCGCAACAGTTCTGGTAGAATGCGCCTTTGCTTTCACTGATAAGGGTTTATTAGCCTTCTCGTGACAGAAACCTATGGCAGATGCCACCCATCTGGCTATTGTGGCTTTAGTCACTGCATTTCCCAATGTTCCTTGGCCATAAGCAACTAACAGTTGATTTGATTTTCTAATAGGTTTTGTTTTCTGAAGGTAAAATTTTAAGCATCTTTTCACATCCAAAGAATGCAAGGCCCTCTCAGCAGGGCTTGTTGGATTCGGAAAGAAAGTTTGTAGTAACACAGGCTCATTCAAATGAAATTGCGTTGGTACTTTTGGAATGAATCTTGGATTGGTTCGAAGGGATACGTAATTTTGCGTAAAATGCAAGAAAGGCTCCTTGATAGTAAAGCTTGAATCTCGCTGACTCTCCTTGCTGAGGTCAGAGCAAGTAAAAGGGCCACCTTCCAAGTAAGAAATTTAAGCTCTGACTTATGAATTGGTTCGAAAGGACTTCTCATTAACTGAGCAAGGACCACATTGAGTTCCCACTCTGGTGGGGGTGCGTGAACTGGAGGAAAGGTACGAAAAAGCCCCTTTAAAAATTGCTTGATGAGAGAAGATGAGCATAACAATGGAGTGTGTGGAGACCTTCTGTACTTGGAGATCGCCGCCAAATGAACTTTAACCGATGAAAAGGCCAGGCCAGACTTGGCTAATGAGAGTAAATAAGGTAAGATTTGCTCAGCCGGTGCGTGCAACGGATGAATTTCATTGACTTCGCACCAACAGCAGAACCTTTTCCACTTGAGACGGTAAGTCTTAAGAGTGCTTGTTGCACGAGAATTAGTCAAAATGTCACGACAGTCCTGTGATATTGTAAGATCTTTGAATTCTAGGAAGTCAGGAGCCATGCGTGCAAATGCAGGGATTTGGGATCTGGATGAATTACCTGGCCCTTGTTCTGTGATAACATTGTCGATGTTTGGAGAAGCCGAATTGGATCTTCCTTCGATAATAGGAGGAGCTCCTATTGTCTGGGCCAGCGAGTATTGTCTGGGCCAGCGAGGTGCGATCAGGATTAGGTGGCAGCCCTCCAACTTCATCTTGCTGATGACCTTGGGAAGTAATGGAATGGGGGGAAAAGCGTAAGCATAGATCCCGGACCATCTCATCGAAAGGGCATTTCCCCTTGACTCCGGTTGAGGAACCTGCTGGCGTAAAACCGGCATTTCCTGTTTTCTCGTGTTGCAAATAAGTCCAGAGTTGGTTTGCCCCATAACTGAAATATTCTGTCCGTTTGAGATTGCTCCAACTCCCACTCGTGGCAGCCCGATTGAGATCTGCTCAGCGTGTCTGCCAGGGTATTGTGAAGGCCTTTGACATGTTCTGCCCTGAAAGATATTCCGTGCAATGTTGTGCATTCCCACAACTCTTGTGCTTTTTGGGACAGAGAGACAGACTTTGTTCCTCCTTGTTTGTTTACATAATACATACTGGTGGTGTTGTCTGTTCGAACTAGAACTGAGGAACCTGCAATCCTTGGAAGGAAGGCTTGCAGAGACAGGAAAATGGCTTGCAATTCCAAGACGTTGATATACTGCAACTTCTGTATCTGAGACCATCTCCCTTTGATCTGTAAATCCTGTAGATGGCCACCCCATCCGTCCATGGATGCATCTGTTGTTAAAACAAAATCCGGGATGTTTTGCAAAAATGAAAGGCCTTGAGCCAGATTGCTCTTCTGAGACCACCATTTTAGAGTGCTCACCATTCGTGGCGTGATCCGGATAACATCCTCGAATGAGCCCAATGCCTGTTGCCATTGCTTTTGCAATTCCTCCTGTAGAGGTCTCATTTTTAGTCGAGCTAAAGGAATTAAATTGATCGCTGAGGAACACATTCCCAGGAGAGATTTGAATATCTCGAACTGAAAGTGACTTTTTCTTGCGACCTTGGAAGCTAACTCTTGAAGGCGCATCTGACGTTCCTGAGACAAGAATGCCTTGCATTGGGCGGTGTCCAAGACAGCTCCTAGAAACAAAATATTCTGAGCTGGAAGTAGTTGCGATTTGTCTTTGTTTAGCGTGAGTCCCAGAGAAGCGAACAGCTGGAGACAACCTGACGTGGCGACATTGGCCTCCTGTAACGATTGAGCCTTGATCAACCAATCGTCGAGGTATGGAAAAACTTGAATCCCTCGAGATCGTAGCTCCGCTGCAACTGGTGCTAAACATTTGGTGAATATTTTCAGTGCTGACTTTAGGCCAAAAGGAAGCACCTTGAACTGGTAGTGGATGCCAGCCACTGTGAACCGTAGATATTTCCGATGTCTTGGGTGGATGGGAATATGGAAATATGCGTCTTCCATGTCTAAAGAAGTCATGTAATCCCCTCCGTTGAGGCATCCTAGAATATCTGCAAGGGTAACCATCCGGAACGTTTGTTTCTTGAGGAACTTGTTGAGCTTGCGAAGGTCCAGAATTGGACGCCATTCGCCCGATTTCTTTCTGATCAAGAAAAAAACGAGAGTAGAAACCTTTCCCTTTCTGTTCCGATGGTACCTCCTCTATAGCCTCCTTGAGGAGCATGATCAAGACCTCCTTGCGGAGTAAGTGAAGACTAGGGGAGGGGGACCCCTGGGCGGAGTGACAGGTGGTTTTTCGATGAATTCCAATGTATGACCTTTGGAGATTGGATCCAGCACCCAGCGGTCTGATGTTATCCTGTGCCACTGTTGTGCGTACAGAGAAATTTTCGCACCCACGGGTAAGGGGGGGAGGGGGGGGG
This sequence comes from Calotriton arnoldi, assembly GCA_963921515.1. Lineage (NCBI taxonomy): Eukaryota > Metazoa > Chordata > Amphibia > Caudata > Salamandridae > Calotriton > Calotriton arnoldi. The sequence continues at coordinate 5,914,895 of CAWUFW010000060.1, forward strand.
TCTGTATTGGCTGGCACCCTGGTAGGCTCATTGCTTTCTGGTTGAATCTCTGCCTTGTTGTTGCGAGCGTTTGCGGCCGCCTTGCCGAGAGAAACCAGCTGTAGAGGATTGTCGATATGAGGTCTGACCATAAGGTTGGCGATAGTGTGACTAGTATTGTCTGTATTGTTGATTTGATTGGTATCCTCCTCGGTAAGAGGAGAAACCTCTGCCTCTGGCCCCTCTAAAGGGAACACGTCTGTATTGCAGCGCTCCCAGGGATTTAGCTGTGTCCGTATCATTCTTGATCGCTAATAAGGCTTCATCTATGTGTTTTCCGAATAACGAGTCGCCGTCAAAAGCCATATCCAGGATCTTCGTCTGGACTTCTGGTCTAAAGTGGCCTTAGCCACCCTTGTCGTCTTAGAACCGCTGCCCCAGCCAGTTGCCTGAAGCTTGTGTTGGCAATGTCCAGAGCACAGTCGATTGTCTCGGAGGCAACTCTTTCGCCCTCTAGCAAAGTTTTCCTAGCTTCTCCTCTCTGGTCTTCCGGAATAAGATCTATAAATGCCGCCATATCTGACCACATTTGACTGTCATATCTGCCTACTATTGCCAAGGCATTGGCCGCTCGAACCGTCGCTGCAGCCATAGAAGAGAACTTCTTTCCCATCAAATCCATCCGACGACCCTCTTTGTCAGGAGGAGTGGTTATTGGCGTTGCGGGATTCTTTGACCGCGCCTTTGCGCGGCTTGAGAAATGACGGAGTCCGGCCTAGGATGGCCTATCAGACAAGATGGGCTGTCTTCTGGGGCACAGTATTTTTTTCTCTATTCGAGGCAGTACAGCCGGAATAGAAGCAGGAGTCTTCATGATTTTTAAACCATCCTGCCAAATGTAGTCAATGATGGGAATAGACCGGACAATCCGTTTGGTATCCTCTTTAAAATCATGCAGAAAGCAATCTGACTGCTTAACTGTAATGGGCAACTGGAATCTTGTTGCTGCCCGCTGTATTAAATTATGGAATCCTCCAATATCCTCCGGTGGAGAATCCGATGGTAAATGAGGAGGCGGAGATGGCGTTGGTATTATGTAATCATCCCAGGGATCCGGGTCTGTATTATCCGGTAACTCACCCTCTTCTACATCTCCCTCCGATGATGTATCCTCTTGCTGATTCGGAGGAGGTGAAACCGGTACATGTACAGGTGTACTGGGTACAGTTGGTACAGAAGGTGGAACCACTACCTGCTGTGGTATCTCAGCCGGGGGTTGCTGAGGAGGAAACCTTTGGTGATAATCGGCCAACATAGCCTGCAAATCCTGCACAAGCTGGGGAGGAAAGTGCGCCATTTCCTGATGACGATGTTCTTGCCTTTGTTGAAACTGGTACGTGTGACGTGGAGGCAAATATTGGTCGTGATAATATTGACCTTCCAAGTATTCTTCCTCGTCATCCTGGCATTTAATATTAAGCTCAGACATACTATGAGCGTCTCCATAAGGATCATCATCCTCATAGTCATTTTCTTCTGTAAAGCGCTCCAAAAGATGTGATGGCATCAGAGGGCTTATTTTAGTATAGTCCGTGGAAGCTTGCCTTTGGAAAGCCTTAAGGTGTGACCCTCTAGTTGACAGAGGCGTCGACGACATAGCTGGCACCACTGACAAACTCCTAGTTGACGGCGTTGCTGTCAATGTAATGCCTGTCGTCGACGATGAAATGGTCGTCGACGGTGGTCTCGTCGACGAGTTCGTCGTCGACTGTGGTATCGTCGACGGGCTCGTTGTCGACGGTGGTTTCGTCGTCGACGGTAGTCTCGTCGACGGGCTCGTCGTCGTCGATGGCTTGGTCGTCGACGGTCCAATCGTCGACGACATCGTTGTCGACAATGGTTTTAGCTTTGACTTTTTCGGCGTCGAAGCGTCGTCGACGGCCATCGGCGTCGACTTCTTTGAGAAAATAATTTTTGTCGTAAAAATTGGTGAAGGAATGGCAGTAGTCATTATCGTCGCCGTAGATGATGGGGCAGACGATGTGACAGAAATAGTTGACGATGCAGAGACAGACACAGTTGACACTGGATCTTTACGCTTTGTACTCACTGGGCGCTCAGACTGAGGCAGGCTGTGGAGATGATGATGGTTCAGAAGAGGGCTTCAAACTCCTTTCTTTTTGAACAGGCTTGTCATGGGAAGTTTTGGCATGTTTTCTTCCCTCACCTGAGGAACGCTCCTGCGACCTAGCCCTTTTGCTTGAAGTAGAAGCTCTGTCTTCCTCTTCATTTTCTTTGGAAGATTTAAGCCACAGCAATAATCTTGCCTCCCTGTCCCTAAGAGTCTTACTAGGGAAGGTACGGCAAATTTTACAGTCTTTTGCCTCATGCTTTGGGTAGAGGCAATAAAGACAATCTTTATGTAAATCATCGACATGGACCCTCTTCTTTGAGCAGGTCCTGCAGGGACGGAACAGGCCTTTCTTGTCAGACATGACTAAAAGGACAGCTGAAGACAAAAAACTGAGTAGCACTCAGGGAGACTCCCTTCACACGAGGTGCGGTGAAAATCTGAGGAGAACTTGCCTCTGCTGGGAGTGTTCTAGAGGGTGCTGGTGGCTGATTGGTTGGAATTCGTTCTTTGGTCCTTTTCATATAAGGACGCAGATATGCTACTAATGTTGGGCCTGGGGCCCTGTAGGCCTATTTACTCTCTATGGCACTACTTTTGTATTTTACCCTGGGGCTCCCATCTCGACGACGGGGAATGATTCAGGCATGTGAATCTATGAAAGATACCCCAATACTGGATAAACAAATAAAAATGTTTTACAAATTAAATCGCAGCGGATCCTCCAGCTCATTAATGGTTGTAATGCTTTCCTTTCAACATTCTCATGTTTGTGGAGAAGAAAGGCAATTTTGTTTTCTCAGAAATGATGGCCAAAGTAAGACAATCTGAGGGAAACATATTTACCACTAAGCGCTATTCTGAGCACAGTAAAACAGAGTCTGCACTGGCAGAAAAAAAAAATGACAGAATGGGACATTAAATTTCAAAACTTGTCAGAATAGGTCTAAGGTACTATGTAAAGGATAATATATGCTGAGTAAAACATAAGTAATATTGCACAAAATACATTTATGTGAGGAAACCAGATGGAATGTGGAGCTCTGTTTTTTCAGGGATCCTTCTCTCATAGTTCTGAGTATCTGAAGGATAGAAAAACGAGATCTCCAATGGTAGAAGAAAACAATGACGGGAAGATTTATTTGAAGCTGCAAACTCGTGGAAACAATTAAAATAAACAATTTGAGCAGCAAAGCTGCCACGTGTGCTTCAACATTATTTTTATTTTCACATGGGATTTTTCTTATGCAACTGACTTAAAAGAAAAAACAAATGTTGCTTTTACAAAAGAAATTCTTTTTTATTTTAGTGGGAGATTTTATTTTCTCTCTGTAAAACTGTGATCCAGAAAGTGGGCATAGATGCAGTCTTGTTTATGAATATTAGTTAATGAAAAACTGTATTACATTTAAAGGAGCCAACTAGTGAGGAGAAAAACATTTTTCTCTTTACCCAGTCCCGCATGATGAACAATCAATAAGCATTCTAAATGGTTGCTTTGATGAAGTCCGCTGCGGTTTCTAAGCACTGTTGTGACATCATCGTTCACCAGATGGCTCCTTTAAAATAGATGTAGCTGTTTGATTTTATTAGGAAAAAGAGAGAGGGACCCTGTGACGCCAAAAGGGTAGGGTACCAATAGACCAAAGTCAAAAAAACAATCCCTTTGGGAGCAGATATTTTAACCACAAACACCACTGTTTGATTTTATGACAGTTCAATGAGACACAAAGCAGTTTATTAACATCATGGACGACAACCATTCATTCTTGAAAATTAAGACAAAAAAACAGCTTTCTGCCTTGAAACAGTCATAGATATACACATGGAAGTATACTTCTACACTTATTTTTCCAAACATTTCTGACCCTTTGAGCACCTGGGCACAAGTAAAACGACACACAACATCCACAATTCAAGGTTGTTTATTATACAGGAGTTTTACTCTTATACTTTATATATATTTGTATATGCTTGTCTTAACATTGATTTGTATACGTTTTGGCAATATCACTTTTTGGAATGCAATTGAGTTTGTAAACATTAGAATCTACAGCATGTGGTAGTATAAATTCTCTAAATTTAGGAGGCAAATAAAGTGCTTCATGTGAACTAAAAAAGCTAAGCAGAAACAGCATGTCATTCAGTAAAGGGAGCGCAACAGATTCAGCAGGCTCAAATTATGCTGAGGAAAATGTCATTTAAATTCTGTTTCACATACAGATATTTTTGAGCAAGGAGGATTGAGTGGGATATCATAAAAACATCACCTGCTTAAAGCCGTCCTGACTGGGAGATGAGCACTGCTGCCCTGCATTAGGGCTCGCCATTAAAAGGCAGCAATATTGACTGGACAATTTATTGGTTACTCTTCCTGGGTACTTGTTGATAGGATTTGGTTTAAGAAGTACAGTCATACACATTTAATTCCATTTTATATTTGGTTAGGAGTAGCAAATGAAAAGAATCATCACAATGAATTTGGTACTTTTAGTATAAGACACAACCTAGTGGCCAAGATCTCAAAACCTTGCACCAGGGATCTTTCAATGCTTTTTCCCGATTTGTAAGCCAACATAAACCGCAAGTAGCAGTACTCCGTACTAATGAGCTCAAACAGAAGCTATACCAGCAGTGAATTAGTCCCAACTCCAAATAAAATTTGGAACCAATAGGAGGATCGTTGAGACAAACAGAAATACACAGATAGGACTGTCTAAGCAGCGGTTGTGAACTGAAGGAGATCAGTCAAGGAGCCTTTGCCTCCACTCATTCAACTGGTGCACTGCAACAACATGGAAATATATCAGGTGGCATAAAGGGCAATGGGTGGAAACCTCCATGTGCTGAATCTGATGAGAAACTTAGTCAATGACTTTCTACTCATGTTGGGCAGTGTGCTGTATGCCTTCTTTTCTGCCTTTACACAGAATAATTTCTGTGACATGGAATATGCTCAACATCTGATCAGAAACTAAGATTTCCCTTGCCAGCCAAAAAGGTAGGGCAATGCCCCTAACTATCTTTGCTTGTTAATTTACAACATTTCCATTATGTTGTTGGTGGCCAAAAAAACCGCTTCATCTGAATAATCAGAAAGAATTATTCCAGGGGTCCAAAGATCCTTTATGCTCTAGGCTAATATTGGAAATGTTGCCCTCCCCCAACCCTAACGCCTCCAAAGAGAAAATCTTTGTAATAAACTAAAAATGCAGAACGAAATAAAGTGATTTAAGTTTGAGCTACGCTATCACAACAGAAGTTAATTGAAATGCAATTCTTTTGTTAAGGATTCACATTTAGCAGTCACTGTGAGGAGACGTACAGATGTTTGTCTTTAACAGAGTGTGGTTTGTGAAACTACATGGATGCAAATATTCCATCAATCAAAAGAGCTTTTTGGATTCAACAAACAACTGCTGTTTTGTTGCCTTTTAAAGTTTGCGCTGAACGCCTTGTTAGATAATATGGTCAGCGGAAAAGGGAAGGTTGCATATCAGCGGTTTCTATGAACATCAATAATCCAATGTTTTGGAAGGAGCAGCGCTACCCACGACGATAAGAATGAGATTATCCAGGTACAAATTTACAATGCCAGGGTATGCAGACGGGCTTGCACACATGGAAAAGAATACTTGTGACATTCTGGAAAGAGATTAAATGTATTTTTCCTAGTCCACAATTGTTGAACCCACGGAATTGTTTATATCCCTTCTACATAGTTTTTAGTGTGAAAGAAGAGGACAAAGCCAGCCTCTCACCCCTCTTTAAGCAGTCAAAGACAGGTAGAGAGTAAGGTCATTTTGAATGTCTGTAGAGTAAGAAGTTTTTTTTAACTCTGAGGAGGCCTTGGGTGTCTACAGCATTGAATCTTTTTGACAATAGCGAAATATAATAGAATTACTACACCCAGAGTTATTTCCGAGACACATGAATTAGCTACAAGTCTAAAGATGTCCGGGGGGAATTCCAGTAAAACCTTTTTCAGAAAAATGAGGACTCTAAAGGGAAGCTAATCACATTGACGGATGACACTGGATACTTCAATGCTCCTCTCTACAAGACTCGACCCTAGGCTGGAGTATCTCGGTAAGACACACTGCTACGTACTGTATTCCCAAATGTCACAAAACAACTGGTGCCACTGAAGATTGCACAATCTTCTCCAGTGAAAATCTGACACTAGTCCTTTACATTTCAGGGGAAAGAGTTTTGTAAAATGTAAAGTTACCTGCAGCCTGCTGAATCACAGAGGGCTTGTTAACAAAAAAGAACGGAAGTCCTTCCCAGTACACAGATTCCCAATCAGTCTTATTTAAGGAACCTATCCTTCATTCTCTACAGTGACTGAGATCACAGAGCAAACTACAAGGAAAAGAAGCATAATTACCTGCTAGTTAAAGGTAGCCACTGAGCTAGAGTGGTCAGTCTTGGATCAGTACTGGTAAATCATAGCTCACCATCTTTCACAGCATGCACAGAATGAAGGAATAATACATCTATGGTTCATGTACATAGTGTGAGGAGCAGTTCCTTTTACATTTGCCTCCAAGTTGCAACACAGATGTAGCTACACACTCAAATATCATTGGGCAGCCACATGAATTAATTCCTCACTCTGCTCTCATAATTCACATCAACAGTAGCAAAAAGAGCTGCCTTTTATAAAACCCTTAAAGATACACTGTTTTTGCAACAACTAAGCACAATCCCCAAGTTTTATCAAAGCTGTACAAATGAAATCGTAAAAGGTTTATATATGTAGGCAGTCCTAGATGTATCCCTGAAATACAATGGATTGACTTTCTGAACTTGTCCCCACATCCTTTAACTGGAACCATGAGGGAAGTTAACATTAGTGCTAATTTCTTCTGGTGGTAGGAGTTTAAGCGAGGCCATAAAAGAAAAAGGAAGCTGTAACAATGTGTAAAGGAATAAAACAAAATACAAAAAGTGTTAGCATCTCCCAGGGGCACTGGTGCCACCCATTTGCATTATCAGTGCTGAGTGCCCAGTAAAGCCTCTCTTCAAGAGACTGGATAACCATCTCACTTGGAACAGTGATGAGCATTTTTTCCATCAGCATTGTTTTGTTTTAGTGGTTTGAAATACATTTACAATATTTTAGTGTCCTCGCAAAGCATTCTTTTAATGCCTACTTCAACAAATCATTGTATAAATATTTGCTTTCATCAAATGTTTTGTAGTTGTTCCCTTACAAATTATATTGTTATCTGTAGTAAAAGAACTGGCATCGTGGAAATTCAATGTGTTTGAAAACAGGATTATTGCGCATTCTTCTGTTTATCCAGAGAGGATGTTTCCACTTCTTTTTCCGGTCCTGTCATGAACCACATGTGCAGTTAGCCACTCCTATCAAGTTAGTTAGCATTTAAGGAGTTGGAACATATACAGTTTATTAAAGCCCACCCTTAATCAGGGAGGAAACGAGCTTATTTGAAAAGTTGCAAACATGTGTCTGCCACTGCTCGCAGTTTGTCTTGGCAGAGGTTTCATTTTGTCCAAACCCCCCAATATAGATTTTAGGTATTTCTACTTTTACCAAAAAAGAGGTATTTTGAAGAACATCTCTAAACAAGTGCTTCAGTTATCTTTAGCTTACTAGTGTGGACTTTGTGCTGTTGCTGGCATGGCATTCTCTAAAGGCTCAGGAGTAACGCTGGATACTAACAGCTGTATACTTAATACTCTTACTGCTTCTTCTATTATTAGTCTTTATTTGAGAACTCATTTGACAAGATTCAAGCCACTGGGAATGTCCACATTTCAGCCATTCATTTGAAAATGATCTGTACTGCTGTGTAGGTCTTGTTAATTTAAGCTGCCCAGTTTTGAGCCTGCTGAGAGTTTTTGTCCAAAAACCTTTCCACATTGTCAATGTCTTGAAGATGTTCAATGTGCTTTGCCTTGGTCTCCAATGCCATACAAACTTAAGATTTAATCCCCAAGCAGGTACTTTCAGCAACGGAGTACACATGATTGTCTGCGGAGTGCTAAAATGGTGAATGTCCTTCCCCCATTTCTTCCTTTTGCACATGACACACTAGTCATGAGGGTTAAGTCGAGAAGAAGTTCCCTTCTTGGGGCGAAAGAGGTGGAGTGGGCATACTTCCTGTTCCCATAAAAAGGCAATTCAACTTTGGCTTCAGTTCGTTCCATACATGACTCATCTACATGATAGAAAATAAGACAACACTGTTGGTCAGGATTGCAGTACAGCAAAGAGATCAATATACCCCAAACCATATTGTTTGCTATGGGGTCACTGGTCTTGACAAACAGAAATGGTAATACCATCACCTAAAATGTGTAGAAGAGAAAAGGTGGGGGGCAAAGAGAAGTAAGACCTAACAAAATAAGAAATGCTCACCTCCTTGTGGCCCTGGATCTGAGAGTTCACAAAAGCTCCCAAGATGTGAGACGTCAGAGGTAAGTAGATGTGTATCAACTGCGTCTCCTGGTGCAAGCAGAAGAGAGAGAAGTAGTTCCTCAGCTCCATGGTGAGGATGGCATTTTCTTGCTAAGAAAAAATAAGCATGATAAATGTAAGAACATATTGCTGGTGAGCCTCGACGACTAATTGTTAAGGTGGCAGCCCAAGGGTTAATTCTGTAATAAAAGCCTTGCTGCCCAGAAGTGCTGACTGCTATTGCTGCAGTTCAACAAAAGGTTATGTGCTACACAATGTAATAAGTGTATCTGAACGAACTAAAGCTTTAAGAACCATCTGCCCTTGAATATGTAGAAAATGATCTCTGAACGATTTTGTTTAGCTTTCCTAAAAGCAGCCACGTCAAATTAACCCACATGCAGGCATTTACTTTGATGATAAGATTAAAGGAACTACTTTGATGTAAAAAAGAAATATCACTCAAAGTGATAAATAGTTTCAAGAAATATTTGCATAAAATCATGAGAGCAACCTGACTATCAAGCACTTGATGAAGGCACAATAGCCATTTCCGAGTCACGATAATATGGGATAGTGAGCTGGACATTTTGATGACAGGGCAAAATAAACGATTGTCATAACCATAGCCATTTTCATATCCTACGGTTATCATCAGTTGAGGTGACCAGACTTTAATACCTGGATTGTAAATAGTATTTAAGACAACATCCCAATATTTGGCTGATTTATAATATACAGTAAAGTCATGAACCACATCTGCGTTATTTTGCCCACACACATACACCAATATCAAACTGAAGTCCTTTTTTCAGAGGTACGATACATTCAAAATGGTATTCTATGGTAATAGCAGATATTCTGTACTCAAGTCATACCTAATCAATTCTATATCAGAAAAGGAGGTATGCCTTCCATGTTCTTGGTCATTTCTCCTATCTCTTGTTGTCTCCTCCTCTTCAGTGGCTAGTAGACCTCTGTATCCATTTTCAATATTAATATGGGCCTGGTCCCTTGATATATCTTCTAAAACTTGAAAAGGTAGTCACTAATCAACCACAAGTTGCTTAGCCAAAGAGATACCAAAGAGTCTGGAGCCAGGGTCTCTCCAGAAAATGGTACCCGCTTTTCGTGGCACTGTACAAAGTCAGAGTGAGGAGCTTACGATGGTTGGTTAAAGAATACATGCAACTAGGGCACTGCTGGTGTTTTGTGACATGATGGAATGCCACACTGTTGTCTAAGGGTAAAATGTGTTGTGGAAGTAACCTAGAGCTACAGCTGAGTCTTCAGGACCTAGAACATCAAGGACAATGAGGTAAGCCTCAGTGCCATGAGCCTGACATGCCCCGCCCCTTGGCCTTTCCATAGGTTGAGGGACACCTTTTTAGGAACATGACCTGTACTGCTCTTAATAAAGATGTGGCGCCTTCAGGGGGGGGGGGGTGAGACTTCCAGATTCATCTGTATGCTGCAGTGCATGTTCCCTTGGGGTATCAGGAGCTCGAGCTCATAATGCTAAATTCCATCTTCTGGTGCTGTTGCTGACAGGATAAAACTCATCTGCTTATACGAGCTCTCCAACACAGTTTGTCTTGGAGGCTTCTGAAGGACTGTATTCCTGGTACCTAAACAATGAACACTGGATACAGCAGCGATAACATAGTGACATATGAGACCTTCATGCTGAATAGCCTCTCAGAAGCTGAGCAAAATAAAAGTGAAAACCTCAAATTCAGGAATATGGCATTCCTTTCACCTGACACCCAACACATGTTGTTTGGTGTCAAGAACAGCAAGTCTGCATGTTTTTATGACCAACAAAACAAGTAGGCTTAACACGCAGCAGCGCAAACCCTATGACTTTGTCAGCTTATTGTACAGTACAGTGGAGAGAAAAATACTGCCCACAGCTAAGGCAAGATATGCATCCATATGTATAAGATGTTCAAAATTGCATAAATGGTTCATTAATGCAAAGTCTTTTCTGTTATGGTGAGCGTTCTAAAGAAATACAATAAGCTGCAAGCTCAGGCAGCATTAATAAATAGTGGCTCTAATATAAAAAAAAAAGTGTACATTGGCCTGCAAAATGTAACACGTTGTGGCTCTAGAAATCTCCTTTATTATATGGAAATACATACATGATGGATGCAAGATTGGGGATTTTATTTTGAAAGCAAACAATATGCCCAAATATATATTTGCAACCTGATAAAAAAGCAGACTGATTTTACAGTTTAACTGAACTATTGTGCAATTTGTATACTTGTAAAATAAAATGTATTGAATAAATATTTGCATCAGGAAACTAAACATATGCAAAGTTGTGATCAGCCTTTGGCTTTGTCAATGCTTGTTTTGTCATGGTTTCTGCAAAACCTTGTCAAGAGAATAGCCAAGCCTTCATCAATCTAAAGAGGCACTGGCTAAAATCAAGCATATTATTTTTTTGTTAAAAGCACACATTGCCATAGAAGTCCTTAACACCTATGGTAACTACTTTGTGTGTGAATGTGCTCCTTGTCAAAAGGCAGAATGCCATCACTCACAGTGAAGTTAGCCAGAAGCTGAAGTGGGCCGACTCACTGCCCCATGCTATAGTGTGCAGAAAAAAATGAAAATTACATAATAGACCAATGAATGAAGAGGGTTGGCAGAAAGCTTCTATAAGTAGGTATATTCTACAAATAATTTTAGTAAAATCAAAATGTCTTGGCTTACGCCAGACCTAACAAAAGAGAGAGGCTGCAGATAGCTAAACTACAGCACCGTTTTTATGGACGACTTTAAATACCATTACTCGAAAGCTTCAATTAATTAAACATATTTGATGTGTGACAATATTTAAAAAAATTAATAATCATGGATAACCAATGTAAAACCAATAGGCCAGTGTAAAACCAACAGACCAGTGTATAACCAACAGGCCAGTGTATAACTAACAAGCCAGTGTAAAATCAATAAGGGCCTTTGTCTTAAAGAAAGTCACATAAGTGCCCCCACAGGTCTATGACTTTATATTATTGAAGGTTTTTGACTTTCAGGAATTCACAAACATTTACAAAAGTAGATCTGGATACCTGCAACAGTTGCAGGTTTCTAGGCACCCTATCAGCAAACCTTTGTAAATTTCATTTTCACATGAGCAAATATACAGCCTATATACATGTGTAACTCCAAGCAACGATAATTCACTTGTTAAACCTCCAATTTATTTTTTCTCCAGATCGAAAATATATATTCCCTCGAGGAAACTGCCATCTGCACTGGAAAAAGTTGTACTCCAGCCCTTGTCAGGAGTACATATCTGACGGGAAGGGGTTGGAGATGAGTTGGCAAATACCACAAAACATGTAGTTGTGGGGGTGCACAAACTGACAGGACATTCCAGCCACGGAATGACAAATTGGTGTCTACTTCCAGCCCCTGAATAGATTCGATCATATAAAAATCTTAATGAAAGTAAATTCCTTTTGAGTGAAAAACATATTTTGCCTGTGTGAGCCTAATTTACATGTGCAGATTCCTCTTAATATTTTGATTCTAAAAAAACTTTGCCAAGTTGATCAAGGGGTAAAATGTTTATATCCAGTCATTGATATAGTACTTAGTATGTGTTCACTATTAGGGTAAACAAGGGAACGGGGCACAGTAAGATAAAGTGGTCTGCCCACAAAATGGCAAAATGTGGTATAGTGCAGCGTGTCAGACTAAGGGCAATCAAAGCACTGGGCCGCAGGCAGAATCTGAACTTGTTTACTGTAACCATTTGCGGAACAAAAGGAATGATTACAAGTACATTGGCCAGAGCAATTCACTATACACTTCCTCAGGAACAAAAAAAAAGAAGGAGCAATGATATATAATTAACACTACTATAATCAGATGTACAGCATAATGAAAGTTATCAGGAAGCTAGCCTAAACAGAGCCTCTGCATACAAGTAGCATATGAACGATCTGAGACAACCCAAGCACTGGTATGAAAATAAGTTACTTACCTGTAACTGCAGTATTGGTATCTTTCATAGATTCACATGCTTGAATCATTCCCCGTCGAAGTGGGAGTCCCATGGCACAATAATAAAGCAGTATGTATCACTATCATAGTCTATAATGGCAATGAAAAAGTCAGTTTAATAGCCTATGTCCTTTTTTTTTTAAAAAGGACGAAAATTGAACTATAACCAATCAGGCAACAGCACCCTCTAGAACACTCCCAACAGAGGCTGAGTCCCTCAGATTTTCAAGCACAAGTGGGAATAAATAATCCCAAGCTATAAGGGGAGCCTCTCCGGGAGGAGGGTGGGTCGCATGGGAATCTATGAAAGATACCAACACTGGAGAACTGCAGTTACAGGTAAGTAACTTCTTTTCTTCTCCAGTATTGGATCTTTCATAGATTTACATGCTTGAATCAGAATAGCAAGCAGTTACTGTATTTTGTATATCTTATAATATTAGCTCAAATAGCGGTTGGTGGGTAGAAAATATTTACATAACATTCATATGCAATTTAATAAATTAATATATAAATATATATTTATATCATACATTAAAATTTGCATAAATACATAAGCAAACACATGGAACCAAAAATGGCTCCCCTTATTGAAATAGGTGGTGTAGTAAAACCTGCCCAACCGCTGCATCACTGCGCTGTGCCGATTCCAGGTAATAATGCTGCATGAATTGTATGGACCCTCTTCCAAGTCGCAGCACGACATATCTTCTCCAGAGGCACTTCTGCAAACAAAGTAGTTGAGGCGGAAACAGCCCTAGTTGAGTGCACCCTGGTTTTCCCTGTGAGGGGCTTGCCAGCCTTTAAGTGGCAGAACTGGATTGCAGCTGAAATTCATCGATGGTTGCCAACATGACTGGAGCACCCTTATGAATGTGTCCAGCAGTTGGTCAGTTCTCATTAATTTGTTTGTGCAATGTAAGTAGAAATTTAAATATCATATCACAGCGTATGAATAGATCTCTCAGCTGGTGATGTTGGAATCTGGAAGAAAGTCCAAAATATAGGTTCATTGAGGCAAAATCTGAAGGAACCTTGGGAATAAATCTTTGGATTGGTTTTGAGAAGTACTAAATTGCGGAGGCTCAAGAAGGCTCTTGAGTTGAGAAAGCCTGTATCACCTCTACCCTCCTGGTCGAAGTGAGCGCTAGTAACAAGGTGACCTTCCATATGAGGAGCCCTTACTGGAAGAAAAAACTCTAAATAATTATTTCATGAACTGTTTGATGAGTCTGCAAGAGCAGAAAGAGAGGAAATGTGACGAGCATCTAAATCGTGATATTACTGGAAGCCGTACCTTAACAGTTACATGTACCAATCATAACTGATCTAACGAGGGGAGATAGACTAGTTATCTGCCAGATTATGCTAGTAGAGAATGTAGGTTTCATTTCTGGCGCCATAGGCATAAATGTTTCCATTACAGTTTACATGTCTTTATTGTGACTTCCGCCTTGACTTGGAGAGAAACACCTGCAGTCCTGAGGAACATTGAGATCTTTGAATTCATGGAATTTAGGAGCCATGCGCATCAGAAGAGAGAAGTGGTGTTAGGATGAAGGACCTGGCCTTTGTTCATCGTTAAAAGTTTATGGGATGTTGAAAGGTGAATGTGGTTGTATTCCAATGGCAGGAGAAACTACATGAACCAATGCTGCATGGGACACCTGGGGGCTATCAGAATGAGACAGCACCGCTCTGCTTTCCTGTTGCTGACAACCTTTATTATTAAAGGTATCTGGGGGAAAAGTTAAGCTTAGATCCCGGACCATGCGTTGAAAAGTATTCCGTCACGATCCTGGATGTGGATGACAACTTGCATAGAAATGGCATTTGCGGCTTTCGTTTGTTGCGAAGAAATCTAGAGCCAGTTTGCCCCAGAACGAGAAGGTCATATTTAGCGCCGACCGATCAAACTTCTATTCGTGGAGGCTACTTCATTGCATGCTGGTTGTGTTACCCGTGCAAACTAACACTGAAGACTGCTATCATTGGCAGGAAAGCTTGGAGATCGAGTTAGATGGATTTGAGCTCCAGGCAATTGATATGCATGCTCTTTTGGAGTGGAGACCACTTTCCTTGAATTTGCAGGTTCTGTAGATGACAACCCCAGTTCTCCGGGGAGGCATCTGTAGTTACGAAGTGAGATATTTGAGGTAAGAGCGTGAGGTCCTCTGATAGGTGGGAGGTCTGGGACAACCAGGCTAGAGCTTTCATCGTACCTGTGTGAAGATCACCAGGCCCTTGAACGATTCTTTTGTTTGAATCTATTGTTTTTGTAGCTGTTCATGTAAGAGTCTAATTCTCAGGTGCGCAAGAGGAATCATATTGATCGCTGAGGACATGAAGTCCAGAAGTTAACTGAACAGACACACTGAATTTTCTATTTTTCTTTTGTTTGAAAGCCAGTTCCTAGAGCGTTCGTTCCTTGGAATAGAAAGTCTTTGTCTTTGACAGTATCTAGTGTTGTAGCCTAGGACCGAATCTTCTTGGATGGATGAGTTGATGATATTTGATAATTCACAAGGAGACCTAGTTTGTGAAACAACTTTAGGCAAGCCTCTGTGGCCTTTGATGCTTGAAATGCCATTGGTGCTTTTATCAACCAGCTGCTGAGGTAGGGGAATACCTCATAACCCTCCATCCTGAAAAAAGATGCCACAGGGCTATGCAGTACGTAAAAATGCAGTAAGTTGATCTGAAGCCAAATGGGAGAACTTTGATGCGTGGGAGGAAATGTGGAAGTATGAATCCTGTAAATTCAGAGCTGTCAAGTGGTGTCGGAGAGGGTGACCACGTAACAGTATTGGTTTCGGAAATACTTGTGTGATTTCCGGAGGTCTATGAAGGATCGCCAATCCTTTGTTTTCGTGTCTATGAAGAAAAAACAGACAATAGAAGCCTGTTCTTTGCTGAGAATGTAAGCCTTTCTCTATGGAACGTTTGGTTAGGGTAGCTAGCACTCCCTTCGAAGCAGATAAGGCGGGGCGCCCTCGTTTTGTGGCGGAGTGGTGGGCAGAATCTGGGTGAACTCTAACATTTGACCATATGTTTTGAGATCCAGGACTTATTTGTCCGAAACTATTTTCCGCCATAGATGACAAAATTTTGGAACAGTTTCTCCCACAGGATGGTTTAAGCAGCACCAGAACGTTGTCCCTGTAGGTAAGCTAGCCTAAGGGCTACTCATAGCGTTGCTAAGTCTGAAACCTCTGGTATCCTCCTTGATACAGATGAGTATCTCTTTCACAGGTCCCTCTAAAGGGTGCTTCTTTCGAAATTGAATGTGCCAAAAGATCTTGGTGTCAAAGTCAGCCTTGACTGCTTGCAAGGCGTTGTCAATGTGCTTGTCAAACAGAGCATCGCCAAGGTAAGGTAAGAATATTAGATATATTTGCACCTCAGGTTCTAAATTCAGTGGCCCTGAACCAACCCTGGCGTCTAAGGACCACTGACCCTGCCAGTTGTGGGATACCTATTGAAGCTATATATATAGCGCAATCTATGTTTTCTGGTTAAGACGTTTCGACCCCTGCAGAATCTTTTTTGTTTCTGCCCTTTCTGCATTCTGTCCATCAATTGTTCTTTTTGCATTTGTCACCCAGAGTGGGACGGGTATGCCCAGACGTGGGTCCCGTGCTCTCCATGCCACTGGAGTCAAGCTATCCTGGCTGATGAGGGCTGAAAGCCCGAAACCGGTCCTAGGATGCTTGTTTCCAGTCCAGGGAGGACCTGGCTTGGCAGTTCGGAATGGACTGTTCCCATTGGGTGCAGGGTCAAGACTGATTTGCATATGGCTGGGTCCAAACTGGAATGGCATGGTGAGCAAAAAAACGATGGATTTAGGCCCAGATCTCTGTACTGGGGTGAATGCATGACATTGTTTTGCATTCTGTCCATCAATTGTTCTTTTTGCATTTGTCACCCAGAGTGGAACGGGTATGCCCAGACGTGGGTCCCGTGCTCTCCATGCCACTGGAGTCAAGCTATCCTGGCTGATGAGGGCTGAAAGCCCGAAACCGGTCCTAGGATGCTTGTTTCCAATCCAGGGAGGACTTGGCCTGGCAGTTCGGGCTGGACTGTTCCCATTGGGCGCAGGGTCAAGACTGATTTGCATATGGCTGGGTCCAAACTGGAATGGCATGGTGAGCAAAAAAACGATGGATTTAGGCCCAGATCTCTGTACTGGGGTGAATGCATGACATTGTTCTGCATTCTGTCCATCAATGGTTCTTTTTGCTTTCTATCCTCCAGCAGAAATTCTATGTATGTGGCAATGTCTGACTACATCTCGTAGTAATACCTGCCCTATATTGCCAGTGAATTGGCAGCCAGAACAGCAGCAGCAGGCATAGTTGAGAAGGATTAGTTACTTACCTGTAATCCTAGTTCTCTTCCAGGGGTATACTCATCAAAGTCATAAGCACTGAATTATCCCCGCCCACCTGCGGGATCCCGGAGCATATAGAAATATACATATATATATGAGTATGTTGGGGGATCACAAGTGCATAGCACTTCCGCGACATACATATATACATGTATATAAATACATAAATATACAGCCTAACAAATTCCAATAAGGCAAAATGCCAAAATTACAAAGGTTTTCCCTGTACAGACAATCTCCTATATACACTCTGTAATAGAGAACATACACTGTAATAGTGTTATGCAAGAAAACCTTTATTTTCAGAGAAGAAAACATGTAATAGCAGGCAGTTGGCCCATAGGCTGCATAGCTGAATAAATATCACCGTACAGTAAAACACTGGCACCTTGCCTTTAAGGCTTCCAAGAACTTGGACACTTTGCCTTTAAGGCCTCCAGGAGACCCTCTGCTCCCATCATGCACCACAGGTGACAGTTAGGTCAGTTCTTTTTGCACGGTGTACTAACTTGTAGCAATTACTAAAAAATGCTTGTCCGGGAGGCGGGAGGGTTGCTTATGACTTTGATGAGTATACCCCTGGAAGAGAACTAGGATTACAGGTAAGTAACTAATCCTTCTCTTCCAGGGGATACTCATCAATAGTCATAAGCACTGAATAGAGTAGCAAGCCCATACCCACTACCTCGCGGACGAGCAAATAGTATTAAAAACAGATCATCTTAACATGACATTAAGCAAATAAATTCCTCAGTGAGGCTTGTCCCACTTGGGCATCCTCCTGAGCATCTGAATCTAAGCAGTAATGGCGAGAGAAAGTATGAACAGACCGCCATGTAGCTGCTTTGCAGATTTCTGCTATAGGGACGTTCCTGAGGAGGGCCGTAGTAGAGGCCTTTCCTCTGGTTGAATGCGCTTTAGGCTTTCCCTGAAGAGACTTATTAGCTAATTGATAGGCTAGAGATATGCAGGAGACTATCCATCTTGAAATAGACCTTTTAGAGGATGCCAATCCTGTATTAATGGGGCCGTAGTTGACAAACAAGCGGTCCGTCTTTCTTATTACCTTGGTCTTATCCAGATAAAACTTCAACACCCTCTTAAGGTCTAACGAGTGTAAGGCCCTTTCAGGAGGTGTAGAAGGATTAGAGAAGAAGGTAGGCAAAGTGATAACCTGATTAATGTGGAAATCTGAAACCACTTTTGGCAGAAAACTTGGATGAGTTCTGAGAACTACCCTATTTGAGTGAAAAACAGTGTAGGGTTCCTTACAACATAATGCTTGTATCTCGCTGACTCTACGAGCCGACGTGATAGCAACCAAAAAAGCCACTTTCCAGGACAAGTGCTGCAAGGAGGACTTGTGTATTGGTTCAAAAGGTGCGCCCATCAGTTTGGTAAGGACCACGTTGAGCTCCCAAGGAGGAGAAGGGGCTCGTACTGGTGGGTATACCTTTTTAACCCTTCAAGAAAATCTTTCACCACTGGCATTTTGAAAAAGAACCCTGTGAAGGTGATTTTCTATATGCCGTTATTGCTGCTAAGTGTACCTTGATAGATGTAAACTGCAGGCCCGACTTAGCCAGGTGTAAGAAATACGGCAAAATGACCTGTTCCTGCCCTCTAACTGGGTCATGACCATTATTCAAACACCATAGGTAAAAACGTTTCCACTTGAAAGCGTAGGAAACCCTGGTAGAAGGTCTTTTCGCTTCCTTAAGTATGTTCATACAGTCCGCTGGCAAGTCTAAGTGACCATACCGCAAGACTTCAGGAGCCATGCTGTCAGCCTGAGGGAAGGAAGGTTGGGGTGAAACACTCTCCCCTGGCTCTTGGATAGTAGGTCCGGACGGCAAGGCAATCTCTGTTGCGGAACTTCGGAAAGTTGTAGAAGATCCGGATACCACCACTGGCGTGGCCACTCCGGAGCGATCAGAATCATCCTGGAGTTGGTCTTGTAGAACTTCGTGATCACTGCTGGAATGAGAGGCAGTGGAGGAAAAGCGTAGAGTAAGCTCTGAGACCATCTTATCAACAGAGCATTCCCGCTTGAACCTGGTTGGTGATACCTGGATGCGTAGACGGGGCATTTGGCGTTTGTTGCATCTGCGAACAAGTCTATGTCCGGCACACCCCATCTTTGAAAGATATCCTGAGCCACTTTGGTGTTTAGCACCCAGTCGTGCGCTTCTACGAACTCTCTGCTTAGGAAGTCCGCCTGTACATTTAGGACGCCCGGCACATGGACAGCCGTGATGGTGAGATGCCGTGCCAGAAGCCACTTCCAAATGGCTTGTGCCTCCTGAGACAGAATTCTGGACCTGGTGCCTCCCTGCTTGTTCAGATAAAACATCGTCGTGGTGTTGTCTGTCTGAATCAAGAGGGAGTTGGACTGAAGAGACGGAAAGAAGGATTTTAGGGCTAGTTGGACAGCCCTCAACTCCAGAAAATTGATATGGTATCCCCTTTCTGTGTTCGACCATAGCCCTTGCACTTGAAGGTGATTCATATGAGAGCCCCAACCTTGCAGGGAGGCGTCTGTCACTATAGTTTGAGTCGGAGTCTCTTGATGGAAGGGAACACCTTTCATTAGATGTGATCGCTTTGTCCACCAAACGATGGAGTCCCTGGCAGACTGGGACAGAGTGATCCGATCCTCCCAGCTGCCCGATGCTTGCACCCACTGGTCTTCCAGAGCTTGCTGCAGGGGACGCATGTGCAATCTGGCATTGGGAACTATGAAGATGCAGGAAGCCATGGAACCCAGGAGAGAGGACACTTGTCGGACTGTTGGGTGGTGAGTCCGCAGGAGTTCTCGGCATTTGATCCTGATTGATGAAAACCTCTCCGCCGAAGGACACACGCTTGCTTCCGCGGTGTCCAGCGACGACCCTAAGTAGTGAATGTTCTGGGTCGGATTGAGAATCGATTTTTTGAAATTGACTCGTAGACCCAACTTGTTCATTAACTGGAGACTGTAGGAAAGATGAGACTGAAGCAGGGAAGGAGTTGAACTCTTCAGAAGCCAGTCGTCCAGATACGGGTAAACAAATATTTTGCGTCTGCGGAGAAAAGCTGCCACCACTGCCATGCACTTTGAAAAAGTCCGTGGGGCTGACTTCAGTCCGAAAGGTAGGACTCGGAACTGAAAGTGACGTAGAGCAACTTGAAAACGGAGAAATTTTCGATGTTTTCTGGACACTGGAATGTGGAAATAAGCGTCCTGCAGATCTATGGAGCACATCCAGTCTCCTTGATGTAGATGGGGAAAGATCTGGTGCAGGGCAAGCATTCGAAATTTCTCTTTGCGGATGTATTTGTTCAAGATGCGCAAGTCCAGAATTGGTCTGAATTCTACTGTCGGACCTTTTTTCTGACCAGGAAATATCGAGAGTATATCCCCTGGCGCCTCTGATGAACAGGGACGTATTCTATGGCTTTTTTCTGTAGAAGACCGTTTACCTCCTCCTGTAAAATGTGATGACACAAGCGGACTCGTCCGTCTGGAGGAACCGATGGAGGTGGGATCTTGAACCGTAGCAAGTATCCATTTTGAACAATATTCAACACCCATTTGTCGATGGTTATGTTTCTCCACTCCTCCAGATGTAATGCGATACTTCCTCCTACCGGAGTGGCACACGTATTTAGAGGAAGCACTCCCTCATTGCTTTGATGGCTGCTTTGAGGTAGAGGCCTGCTGTCTATTGGTCCCTCTTCCTCTTCCTGGTCTCCGTTGGTGGAAGTGAGACCTCTGCTGCTGCTGACCCTGAGCCGACCATTGAGGGGTTTGAACCCTCTGTTGGAACGGGTGTTTATCGTAGGGGCGGAAGCGCCTACGAAATTCCTTCCGTTTTTCGAGACCCACAGCTTTCACCGTGTCCAGCTCTGCTTTCATCTTCGCCATTTCTTCGTCCGCATGCGGCCCGAAGAGAGAAGAACCGTTGAAAGGCAAGTTGGTTATCTTCCGCTGGACGTCGGGTTTGAGGCCAGTCAAGCGTAACCAAGCAGAACGCCTCGAACAGATACCATGGGAGTATCCGTGGGCAGCCAGATCGGATGAGTCAGCGGAAGCACTAATCACCTGATTAGCCACTAGACCTCCCTCTTGCAGAATTTCTCGAAAGTCTTGCTGGTCCTCTTTTGGGAGTTTGTCTGCAAAACGTCCCAGTGAATCCCACAAGGATCTTTCATACCTCCCCAGCAGAGCGGAGGCACTGGAGACCTTCATGATAGAAGCTGAAGTGTTGCACATCCTTCTACCTAAAGAGTCCATCAGTTTACTATCCTTATCCGGAGGCGCTGAGGAGGAAGACATAGAGGAGTGCGTCTTTCTAGCCGCCGCCACAATGATGGAATCCGGAGGAGGATCCGATCGAAGGAACAAAGGATCTTGGTCCGGAGCCTTGTACTTTTTGGCTATTCGGGAAGGAACAGCTCCCACCGTTGCCGGTGTCAAAAAGGTCTGCATAGCAGGTTCGAGAAGGCCTGGGACAAGAGGAAGCAAAGGCCGAGCCGAGGAGCGATGATGAAGAGTCTCGAAAATCACTGAGGAGGTAACAGCCGGGACATACATAGAGATGTTCAGCTTATTCGCTCCTCTACAGAGAACTTCACTAAAGGTGCTGAGGTCATCGATTGGAGAAACTCTTGATGGAGGTGTAGCTGTCAAAGTTGGAGAATAGTCTCTGATAGAGGACCTGGTGGAAGACGACCGGGTGGGAGACCTATGCCGCCTTCTCTTCGGAGAAGAATGATAAGAGCGAGATCTGTCCCTTGATCTAGCATGGCGGGCATGTGGAGATCGTGATCTGCTTGGACTCCTCCTTCTGGAAGAAACCACAGTCGGTGATCTTGATCTTCGAGGTGTTTTAGGGGATGGAGAATCCCTGGACAAGCGTGAAGGAGAATAGGTACGGGAAAAGTCAGACCTCGGGCTACTGAGGGCCCTAGGCTTCCTGCGCCGTGCATCTTCACCAACCACCGGAGAGCCTTCCGGGGAGATCTGGACAATATGCAGTCCTGGAGAAGATCCAGATTTTGAAGACGATAGAGATGCAGCTCTAACCTCATCCGAGGCAACAGCAGGCTCTTTAGCTCTCGACGTCGAGCGCCTCGACGTCGACCTGTGTTTTTCCCTCGACGTCGACTTCTCCATTGACGTGGGATGATGGCTAGGAGGAGTTAAGGACTTCGCTGCCCTCGACGGCGACCTCACCTCCCTCAAAGATGTCCTCGACGTCGACCGTCTACTCAGGGACTTCGACGTCGAACGCTCTCGCCTCCTCGACGTCAATAGCCTCGAAGTCTTCGACGCCGACAGGTCTCGCGGCACCCTTGCCGTCGGCAAACTTCTCGACGTCGACCTACGGGGAGGTGACGGAGAGTGCCTTGACGTCGACGGATGTCTCGACGTCGATGGGTGTTTTGACGTCGATCGGTCTTTGCCATGACCAATCCTCGAGCCCGAGGCAGTATGCTTCGACGTCAATGCCTTTCTCGACGACGGAGACTCACGCCGTCTCGACGTCGGAGATTGTGTCGGTCGCTTCTTCGACGGCGGCAACGACGTCGACGGCGAACAGTCCGGAATCTGCCGTTTCCTCGATGTTGAAGAGGCAGAATGATGCTGGCGTCGGTGTTCTTGAAGAGAGGAGGGCTCTTGACACGCAAGGCCACTTTCCAGCCGGGCTTTTCCTCTCTCGAGCACAGCTTGAAGGCGAATCCTCTCCCTGTTGTGAAGAGTCCTCGTAGAAAACTTACGACAATGGTAACAAGTGTCAGGCTTGTGACTTGAAGGAAGACAGGCGATACACACGGAGTGTGGATCAGAGATGGCCATCTTCTTTCCACAGGATGGACATTTGCAGAAAAGAGCTGGCATTCTGACAGAAAAAGAGTGAAATTTTGTCAGAGAATGATAATAAACCACTGCCAGCACAGGAAAATCGCAAAAAACCAAAGAAGAAAACAATTCCTGACAGAAAAGTCAGAAAAACTGTCGAGCTCAAGCTCCAGGATCCTCATAGTAGGAGCCGGAAAAAAGAACTGACCTAACTGTCACCTGTGGTGCATGATGGGAGCAGAGGGTCTCCTGGAGGCCTTAAAGGCAAAGTGCCAGTGTTTTACTGTACGGTGATATTTATTCAGCTATGCAGCCTATGGGCCAACTGCCTACTATTACATGTTTTCTTCTCTGAAAATAAAGGTTTTCTTGCATAACACTATTACAGTGTATGTTCTCTATTACAGAGTGTATATAGGAGATTGTCTGTACAGGGAAAACCTTTGTAATTTTGGCATTTTGCCTTATTGGAATTTGTTAGGCTGTAGACGACCGTCGTAGATGAGGCTGTCGTCGACGACCGTCGTAGATGAGGCTGTCGTCGACGACCGTCGTAGATGAGGCTGTCGTCGACGACCGTCGTAGATGAGGCTGTCGCCGACGACCGTCGTAGATGAGGCTGTCGTCGACGACCGTCGTAGATGAGGCTGTCGTCAACCATTGTAGATAACCATCGTAGACGAGGCCGTCGTAGATGAGGCTGCTGTAGATGACCATCGTAGATGAGGCCGTCGTAGATGACCGTCATAGACGAGGCCGTCATAGACGAGGCCATTACTGGTGAGGCAGTAATAGTCAACATTGTTGTTAATGATTTTGACGGCAGTTTTGCCACAGACGCCTCATTGTCAGGTTATGAGGATTTCCCTGATGTAGTGTCAGGACTGAAGAGGGAGTTGTAGGGTCTGCCTCTGAGGAAGTTTTTTCCAATTGTCTCTCTGTGTGTGAAGTGCCTTATCAAGACTCATGGCAAGTCTTTTCTATGGCTTTTCTGAGCTCCCTCTAAAGACCCTTGGCGCGATCTCTCACTCTGACCGCTCCTATGAGGTGAAGGAATCCTCACTGTCCTCATCAGAAGTGACAGATTTAAGTTTCTGTAGTCTCAATAATGGCCTCATCTCTCTGAACGTGAGAGTTTTTGAGGAAAAGGTTAGACATATTTTGTAGTCCATTCCCTTGTTTTCTGCTACTCTGACATATTAGTGCTAGGGTCAGAGAAATTAAATATAATCGTGGATGATCCCAAAAGAAGTAATAGCTGAAGAAACTGAGCAGAGCTAAGGGAGACTCCCTTCACACGACATGCGGTAGAAAATCTGAGGGACTCAGCCTCTGTTGGGAGTATTCTAGAGGGTGCTGTCACCTGATTGGTTATAGTTCAAGTTTGGTCCTTTTAAAAAAAAAAAAAAAGGACATAGATAGGCTATTAAACTGACTTTTTCATTGCCATTATAGGCTATGATAGTGATACATACTGCTTTATTATGGTACCATGGGACTCCCACTTCGACAACGGGGAATGATTTAATCATGTGAATCTATGAAAGATCCAATACTGGAGAAGTACAAGGTCTGGAATAATCTGGAAGGTGTGTGGTGAGAGCCAGGCTGTGATCTAAATCTTGACCTACTGCAAGTTCTGGATTAATCAGAGACACTATTCTCAGAGCTCTGTTTTGTTTGTTTGAATCTGTTTTATTAGGTTTTCATTATCAATACAGACATACATAGTATACATTACTTTTTTGTGATAGCCATTTAGTTGGTTCATTGATAATGAGTATATAGCGATACAGATTTAATCAGAATGGATCTGTGTACCTGTCTGCAGCCTGCAGGCGCTACTGCTGTGTGCGCATGTGTCTCACACATCAATCATTGGTGCTAATTGTAGATCTGCAGTGTGTGAATACATAATGTGTATTGGCTCTGTAATTGCCCGCTATGTAATGGTCTGTTAACTGGGGAGGCGGGTAATAATGAAAAGGGGCAACATAAAACATAACAGGTGATTGTGTGATAAAACTGGAGCTCTCCCTGGTCCCCCTACTCAATGTGTCCCCTTTGCTATCATGTATAAGGAAGAGTCTGGTGTGTGTCCAAGGGGTAGCATTGGGTAATGCGTGATCGTGTCCACCGGCCATTATCTCAGATCCATGTCCCCTTCAGCGTCTATCCTCCCCCTCCAGAGTATGTTCCGAGGCATTGTTGTCGGTCGAGGGCAGAGCGTCTATATCAGTGTTGCGGATGTTTTGCAGCTCGGCCAACCACATCCCAACTTGTAGCAAGTGGGGTCTTACAAATACTCAGGGTGTCCTCTAGGCGTAGTGCAACACTTTCTGCTTTAGCTCAAGTCAGCATGGAACGCCTCCATGCTAATATGTGAGGGGGTTCAGGAGCCTTCCATCTCCTGGTGATCAACCTCTTAGTCACCACTAATCCTAAATCTAGGAACCAAAAGTAACTTTATGTTTTTGGCTTCTACAATAGAGGTGTAGGATATAGGTCTTCCACTCAAAGAGAAGGGTGCGATACATGCATTGGGAAAGGGCGTCTGCTACTTTTCTCCAGTGTCTTTCTCAGAGTTCTGTTATAACAAGGCTACTGTGTTATCCCATTGCATGGCATCAAATGAGACAATTGGATAATTTTTTATAAAACAAGTAGATTTCTGAAGCATCTAGTCCCTTGAGAAAGTATATATTTTATTAAATTTCACATCCCTCCAAAGTTGAGGTCTCAGTGCTCAACAAACAAAGAAATCACAGTAGTGGTAAGTTCCATGGTAGAGAAAAACACCCTTCCCCCTTTTCCCAGTGCTTGAACTGGAACGTGACCTCAAGATAGAGGGATCTTTGTTTTTCAAGAGAGTACTCTGCCTTGCACTGAAGCTGTGTCTAATCTTCCTTTAGTCTCCAGAAATGACATCTTCTGGCAAAAATTTACAAATATTAATGGAGTGAGATTCTGCTAGGCCACCTATACAAATTGTGCATTTCCAGGACTTGTGTTCCACCTCCGAAGGGCACTTGCCAAACAGATTTCGCATAATTGTGAGAAGAGACTTCCAAGTATAGGAAAATAAAAAAAAAATTTGTTTATATAGAAAATAAATTATGACTGATGTTCAGTGGTGGCCGGCAAGGATCGGGGCTGGCAGGGGATTGGAGGAGGAAAGGTAATGTAAAAAATAGACAAAAAAACACTCACCTTGTCGCTGCGTCCCGCGTCTCTGCTCTGTCTCATCTTCCGTGGAACTCTGGCCGAACAGCAACCAGGAAGCAAATCCAGGCTCCCCTGACCAATCACAATACTGCAATGCAGAGTTGTGATTGGTAAGCACCCAGGCTCCACTGACCAAGCACAACACTGCAATGCAGCTTTGCGATTGGTCTGAGCGCCTTGGTTAGGCGCTCAGAGAGGGAATGGGGGCCTGGGCATGTTCTTCACGCAGGCTGTAATGCAGCCTGCGTGAAGAACATGCAAAGTGTGCCGGCCAAGCATTCATGCGCACTTGGAGTGGGCAAACCACTCCTCCCCTGCCCTGCTCTGAGAGCAGAGCAGCCCCGCCCACCCGCATAACCGCTGGAAACAATAAAATGATAACAATAAGTTATTATCATTTTATTTTTCCTTTCCTCACACTGCTTAAAAGCAGTGGGGCGATGCTCCTCCGCCTTAGCGGAGGAGCCGCCACTGCTGATGCTTAAAGTCATTGACTGAAGCCAAACATTCCCTATAAATATTACATCTAGACATCATTATACGCCTGAAAAAGCAGCAGTGTGTTCAGGGACACATGCTGTTTAGAGCGAAGAAATAAACTGGCTAACTCACTGTTTAAGCATGATAGGACAATTCAGCTTCTGGACTCGTTAAAGGAATAGGGCCAACATTTCTGCACCTGAAAAGCAACACCTCTGGCAGCAATACATGCTTATCTACTATGAGAACAGTTTGGAAAATGTGTTTCTCTGCCAAATATAATTTGTAGTGTCGATTTTCAAATTACAATTAGATTAATAAATAAAATTCACCCCTTTATGCATTCTTTTCTTTACAGAACGACTTTATTACAAAATGTTGTAAATTAAAAAATATTCTACAGACTATGAATCCCAAATACAAATCCAATGATGGAGAACAGACGTTGCCAGTAATTCTACAAGTGACATTGTTAGTGTGCTCTAAATCGGCTGGAAAAATCCAGCTGAACGGAAAGCTTTTTACTTGTGATCATAATTCCCCATCATGGGAATCTTCACTGAAGTAAAACAAGAGAAAACATTAAGATATAATTCAAGAGATAATATATGAGTTAGACTAGCATTTTGTTTCCGCCAAATTATCTGCAGGCTACAGCAATAGGATTTAGTTAAGATAGAAGCTGTATGTTATTTAACCAGTTCTCTACACTTGGCTTCACTTAATTGCACAGCCTGCCTCCACTGTGGCTTCCGGGAAACGGCCTTTATAACGCGGGCTGAGCCACCCGTGACGTTTTCCCGCAAGCGGAATCCCGCTTGCCTTAGCCACGCATATGCCTTAACCCCGCATATGCGTGGTTAAGGCTGTGCGCAGTCTAGATGCTGGGATGGGCGGGCACAGGCATAGGAATGATCGGGAGAGGACGCGGTCTGGTAAGTGGGGCTGGGGCCGGGTTTTGGTTGGTGGGGGTAGTTTTTAAGGATTTACGGGTAGTTTTTAGGGCTCAGGGTTGGAGGTAGTTTTTGGGGCTCAGGTGGGTTGGGTTGTTTTCAGGGCTCGGAGGGGGGGTCAGGTTGTTTTCAAGGCTCGGGGGGGCAGGCTTGTTTTTAGGGCTGAGGGGGTCAGGTTTGTTTTTAGGCCTTTGGGGGAGGGTCGGGGACGTTTTTAGGGCTCAGGGGGGGGTCGGGGTAGTTTCTAGGGTTCGGGGGTTGGGTTAATTTTTAGGCCTCAGAGGGGGTGTGTGAGGGTGGGTAGGGGGAGTTTTTAGGCCTGGGGGGGGTCGGAGTAGATTTTAGGGCTCGGGGGAGGTCCAGTAGTGTTTAGAGCTCAGGGGGTCGGGGTAGATTTTTAAGGCTCAGGGCAGGGGGGCTGGGGTGTGATCTCTACCACACATCCCTTTACCAGTCTTGCCTTTACCACAAAATTGCGTGGTAAAGGCATGGTTGGTAAAGGAATGCGGTGTTCAGACGCATTCGTTGTTCGGACAGCGTTGTAGCCATGCGTTCCTCTGTCATACAACCGTGACTTCCTTTTCAACAACCAAGACTATGAGAAGCAGTAGTCAGGGATGCAGGATCACTTTTATATTCTCACCCTATACTGTAAAATAAACTAACTGCCTGTACTGTTTGTTCTGTGCAATGTCCCTCTTGTCAACCATGGGGTCCTTTCATGTTTCAATAGTTTTTATTGAGATTTTATGTGTAGTAAATGCACAGGCAGTACAGTCAGAAATAAAAACATCACCAAACAAGTACTCAAATCCCTCCATCCCAATCCCACCTCCACACTAGATCGGTCACATATTAGAACATTGTACCTTACACTTCTATCTAAAGTTATGAGCGGAGCCCAAGCGATGCAACAGTGCTGGTTCGAGCAGGCCAACATGAAGTCTGCGGGCATTTCTTACCCCAAAAACCAGAGTTCAAATAATAGAGAGATTTGGGAGTGTTGGAGCTTGTCCATAAGGTCGTAAGTGATTCTTTGTGTCTCATCAGCTGCCAAAGCTTGAAGAGCCTGAGTTTATTTGTAGGGATAGTGGATTTGCCCCAGAGGGAGAGGATAGTGTGTTTGGCGGCTAAGAAGAGATGGGAAAATTGTTTGCCTGCCGTGGAGTGAGTTGAATCCTTCGGAGGACCTGCCAAATTAGGCAAATTCAGGGAAATGGGATCCTTTTACAGTGTATTTAGCACCTCTTGTGGTGCTCAGATCTGCCCTTGTTAAGCCTTCCTCTAATTTATTCCCAGCCTCAGTCCATCCCTCTTGCTTAGTTTTCTTTGATCGCCACAATGAGAGAAATGCCGTAGAGTCCCCTTTTAGCCCATTCCTTGCCAGAGACCCTTCCTCAAGGCAGCAGTCACTGGGCCCTGCCCCTAAATTATTTTCACCGCCAGAAAATGTTTAAGGCTGAGCACTGCCCCTCATGTCCCCACCTATTTATTTTCTCCCAGGCTGTCCAGCCTAGATGTCCAGATAAAGGGTAGAGAGGATCAAGGCCATCTTCATGTGGCATCTTCTCTGTTTGTGTCTGGCAGCGCCTTGTGCCAGAATCCCTGTCCTGATCCCCCAGGAACCACACCCCCCGTGATCACTTCTACTATGCTGTAATCTAAATACGCTCACTCTATAGTGATGGAATCCCTCTTTCGTTGGTTGCTTAATGTCATTATCCCAAATGAGTTCTACTATCATTGCACCTGGGTAGTGACCCAAACCCATGCTTGTGTGGTGTCTGTGATTCTTGGATTGGTCCTCTGCCACAGCAGGATATATTCCTCAGAGCATACACTACGGCCATCAAATTAATGGCCGTGCCTTTGGACTGATCATTGCTACATATGGGTGGACTCCACAGGCATATACTATGGTGTGTCGTGCAGGTATTGCTCCTCAGTGGGCATACTATGGCTGGTAGTGTAATGGCCATTTATGTGCCCATTTCTATAAGATGCTCTCGATGGCTGGTTAATAATGCCCATTCTCATGGACTTCTCTGCTATTCCCGAATGAACCCTTCAGACCATCTATCAAGTCTAGATATTTAATGAACATGCCTATGAAACTCTTCTCTGCCAAACATGGATGGATTTCTCCACTTATGTCAGACAGCATGGCTGGTTTCAGAAGGCCCATTGCCATGAGTTGCTCCTTAGCATCTTATATGATGCCTCCCCAGAACATATCCTAAATCTGGTTGAATAATATATACTCGTTGGAAGTTGCTTAGTAGACTCCACAGAGCACATATTATAGGCAGGTTGAATAATACTCATACCCACCAGCTGCCCCTTGCCACTTCTGGGTGAGCTCCACAGAGCAAGTACAAGGCTAGCTGTACACTGATCCTTCCTATCAGCTGCTCCCAGTCATACCTAGGTTGGATCCTGAGGCATATACTATGGATGGCTGCATAATGGCTACTCGTGTGCCACTCCATGGAAGACGCTGTAGAGCACATGCTATGACAGCTGCATAATTCTTATGGGCTGATCCGTGCCACACCTGAGAGGACTTATCAGGCATACACTATGGCTTGTCGTACAATGATCACTCCTCTGCTGCCACATGGTGGCCATACTATGGCTGGTTTTATAATGTCCGTTTCAATTGGCTGCTCCCTACTGCTCATGGGTGGATTCCTAAAAGAACATCACATGGGTGGTTGCATAAAGCCTATCCCTAGGAGTTACTCCCCTGCTGCTCCTGTGTCGAACCTTGAGCATATAAGACGTTTGATACAAGAGTGAGACTCTGAAGAGTAGCACCAGTCACTTCAAGCACTTTGCTATGACTATATTTAATGTTGTGTAAACTGTATGGAACACAGCACACATAAATGTAGAGAGAGGTGTATCTGCAAAGAAAAGCAAGCCTCTTCCCTCATCTTTCGCCTACACCCATGAGTAGGTGCAAAAGCAAGGAAACTGCAATACAATTTAAAAAAGCCTCCACCAAAACACTCCCCACATAGGCACAAGTGCACTCACACACTTCTATCCATCCATACACTACCATCAAATACATAAATATCCCAACTCTGACTCCTTTGTTTGCTTCAAATGAACGCATAGGTTTAGCAACAAAACACGATACAAACACAACTCTATTCTTCAGGCATACTATCAGAACACTACCCACTGAAGCTAAATGATACTTACATGCTCTTCAGTCCATAGCTCTGCTAGCGACTATCATGTTATCCTTCCGCAAATGTGCTTTGGCACCTTTTTGGGAGTCAGGTGCACTACATTAATGCAACTACAATATATTTATAAAGAAGCCAATCAAAGACAAAAAAGACACCGGAATATATTTACGAAGCTAGGAACCCCTTTTGTCAAATTATCAAGAAAAATAAACCCTGTAAAAATCGTAAATTTAGCTAGACAGCCCGCAACTTCATATAACTGAAAATTGACACTGCTCCTTTATCGAAGCCATGGGCCATACTATTCCATCAGGTCAACCGCCCTCCACACCCCCTTCGGCATTTCTATATTCCAGGTCCTGTAATCAGGATCCTCAAGCATTAGGCTCCACCTTTTTTCAAATGGATCACATTTTCACTTTTTTCGGATTTAAAATATGCTTTTTTCATTTCTTTGTTAAATATCTCAAAGGAATGCTCTTTCCCGTGGAAGGGAGAAAGATTGCAGAGGTGGAAACTCCTCCTTCTGGGAGATTTGAAGCTATCCCTTTTACTTAAGATCCTACCTATGACATTTCAAGAGGCAGATCTGAGATGATGCCCATCAACACAAAACATAATTCCATCAGTCATCCATGAGAATAAGGATGCTGGCAACATGTTCTCCGTCAATATCAAGATTTGGCCTTGACACCCAAGGAAGACTTTGCACACAATAAGGATGGCTTTGACAATGAAACATTAGACATCAAGGACTAGCAAAGACTTTGCAAGAGGTGCAGAAAAACATGGTATTTCTATTAAAGCTCCGAACGCCAAAACCCTGGCTATCTTCAAAACCCTTCATCACTGGGCATCGTGCTACAGTACCATCCGACACACTTGTGAAAACTGAATCCACTGAATAGCTTGACATTTAAAAGGAAAAATATGCAATAAATGTAATCACTGCATGCTGCAGATAGGCACATCGATTTTTAAAAAAAGAAAATACTTTCCTACGAATGACAGCAACATTTGCAGAAGTGCAACAGAATGCTACCAAATGGCTTAAATATTCAGAAGTTAGGACTATCAATGAGAAGTCTTTAAAAGAGAAACGCTGTTGTCACCAACTTTGCTTTAAATCTGGCCCGCAATGTTCAATATTATCAACGAACAGTGCAAAATCGAGAAGCTTGAGGTTTGAAATAAATCAAACTATCAAATAAATTGAATCTATTTTCCCATTTAATTGTAATTAGTCAGATAGTCAATTGACTGCATAATGGAAACTGTAGTGGACAGTTCTGGACAGTGTGGTGCATGTGTTAGAAAGCAGCAATCCAAAACAATGTTAACTATCAAACCATTTTGGCAGGAAATTGGGTTCTATTCATTGTTTGACGTCTAACTGTAATTGCCAACTTTAGGTCTTGACACCTTGCAGGAGGTACTGAACAATGTCTTTCTGCCACACTGCCAAGAGATTTGAGCAGGCTTCAACCTCATTTACTGATCCTGTGACACTGGTATTTATATGGTGCATAAACTAGGTGGGAAGCAACGGAGAAATGCACAAGAGGGTTGGGAATGCCTGGAATTGATTACGTCAGACAGAAGGGGCAGGGTACAGAAGGTGTACGCGTGCGTGGCCGATCTGCTGGGGTTGCTATTGATGGTGGATGAGCTAATTATTTAAGTAGTATGTATGTCTATGTATGTTGCCATTTTTATAGTAGAAACCTAGCTGGCCCTTTCATGACAGCCACTTTGCAAGTTCACAGAAGCATGGTATCTGTTCTTAACAGTTCCACCGGTGCATATACGTACCGCTACAATTCGCGACTCCAGCTGTTCCACAGATTCTGGCTCCTTGTTCTGTACAGTGGCACTAATCATTTGTTTCTTCATGATGCTGTATGTGTGCAATGCCTTCTGATGCTTGTGCAGAACACCTTTTTCATGTCTCTCGCATAGGTCCTTTAATCAGCAGTAGGTGAAACCAAGACAGAAAGGGAATCTTAATGCACAAAGATTTGATTTTAAGATTCATCCACATGGCTCATCACACACAGCACACACCATATCCCATATAAAAGCAACAACATTGCAGTTTTCAGATACATAACCCCCTTGCTAAAAAGATTTAAAAAACAGAAATATTTAAAAACTGAGAGAAACCCTAAAAAACTAAAAATTAAAATCATGCAACTACATGAAGGCAATATTTTCAATATTTCATTGTGCAATGCAAATGTATACAACATTTATCATATACTCCTTTTAAAAGAGACACAAATTAAATTGTTTCCGTAGGTGGCAGCCTCACAGAGAACAAAAACTGCACTAACATTCTAAGCAGCCATGGGCCTACACAATCCCAGCATGCAGTACAGTGACAGACTTTCAGTTCACATTGACAGACTAAATCCTCCCCCCTCCAATGCCTCCTTCGATGAGGAGGGTGGATTGTTTAGTAAGTTAAGGAAAATAACCAAAATAAAGAACTGGTGTCACAGATAAATAATGTTCCCTTCCCTGCCATAAGATCTTCCTTAATATTCATTACCTGTGAAAAGAAGAACAGGCCTGTCTCTTCCTAAAGGAGGTGAGAGTGGAAGAAGCAAGAGAAAACCTACCTCTATGGCCATAGCACCTGAGATATATGAATTTCAAGAAGGCTGAGGTGTTTTAGTGACAGACTTGTAGCTGAGACTGTGAACGAAATAGGCACCTTTGTTACTCAAACTGTGATTCTAGCCTCTTAACAGAGCCTGATTTAGATCTTGCCAGTACTACCGCCATCCAGCTGTGGCGGTGGTCCCAAGTACTCCGTCAAACTAACGTCGGTCCGCAGTATTTAGATGTTGCTGCAATAGACATGAGACCGCTGCGGCGGCGGTCTTCTCTGCTGGCTAATAGTACTCCATCGCCGTCATGCCAGCGGGTTTACGCCGAGCAGATTTAGATGTTCCCGTTGTGCTGGTGGTGTCCTGGCGGTGGTGTCCTGACGAAGTGAGGCCATGGTGGTATGGAGACAGGCAAGTACAAATTATTATCAGTTCAATACACATGTATGTTGTGTCAATATGTATATGTAGGTAATGTGTACTGCTCACATTTTTACATATAGCATTGTACATCAACAACATACGCACACTATTGAATGGACGCCCACACCCGCCACAAAAGCCTACCTCAGATCCTGGCGACAACAGGATGGGGTGGCTGAGTTTCGTGGTCAAGTAGCAGCAGCACAGGATAGACCTGGACACTGGCGTTCAAGACTGAATTTGTGGTGGAACCCCCAAAAAAGGTGGAGTTTCACCTCTTTTTCTTCAATTCCGCCAACTCGAGCTTGGACGTTTCCCCACCACACTTGCCTCAACGGAAATGCACATCGTAATCTGGACGGCGGGAATCTTGGCGCGACCTCTTCTGACAGCAGCTTCTGCCTCTGACGTCATTGAAACGGGAGAAAGATTCTGGCGGACACGGCGGAACTGGGGCAGTCTTCCCTCCAGTGAACAGCCAACATCTAAATTGAGCGGGTGGACCGCCAAAGTGGCGGGCGGAAGACCGCAACGGCGAGACCAGTCCTGCCAAGATTTAAATCAGGCCCCGATTCATTACAGCAAACAAATAACCTTTTATTGGGCAATTTAGGGACTATTAACTTTTGAGTACTATAATGGTGCTATGTCTTGATAACGAGTCATGTTAACCGTTCAATGGCAAGTGAAAAACTGCTATAAGCTGCTTCATAAGTCAATAACAACTCTTCGGATCGGATGGTTCTCCCCCCCCACTTAAACCATGGCCCGTATTCCTTCTCCACTGCAAGGGAACTGGGAGAATGTTCTATTAAAAAGAAAAAAGCCCTGTAACAAACTGTAAGGAATAACTTATGAAAAAAGAAGAATGTAAGCAGAATAGGGAAAAAAGGAAGTTCAAAGGCGACCCTGAATCAATTGTCCAATGAATAACTAGTTGCATTTTTTGCAAGAGTTTAGTCTTAATACAATGCTAGGATTGCTGATCAAAAGTCTGACCACAGAGAAATAAGCCAGAACTGATACATCCCAGAGCTACTGCAGCATATCAGATATTGCCCTGAGCTTGAGAAAAGGACATGTTTAGGATCGAAATACACATTTATATATGTAGTGGGAAGTGATCCCGATGACAAAGTGAACACAATTATCTGAAAGTCACAGACATCCAGGTGTGTATACGTGTGTGTGTGTATGTATATATGTATATATATATATATATATATATATATATATATATATATATATATATATATATATATTATAC
Source organism: Calotriton arnoldi (assembly GCA_963921515.1). Lineage (NCBI taxonomy): Eukaryota > Metazoa > Chordata > Amphibia > Caudata > Salamandridae > Calotriton > Calotriton arnoldi. Next base: position 5,949,853 of record CAWUFW010000060.1, read on the forward strand.
ATGTCAGACAATGCTCTTAGCATGCAGTGCTTGTCACATGTTGAACACTGGTAGAGTTAGACATGAACTAGATTAAAGGAAACAAAAAAGAAACAAGTATTGGCAAAGTAGTAATTTTGATGTTTATATGGATACTGCAAATATGCACATAAGAGTATCTGGAAGGGGGTGGCTCAGAAAGCCACATACTGTTCTGGTAAAAGTTGCCCAGAGATGTGCACACAACATAGCCAAGGCGTCTTGTAATCTTTCGAACTGCAGAAAGTAATAATGTATAGACCAGTGGACATTGATGAGCTCAACACAAACTCACTGGAATTCAAAGTCTGAAAACTATTTTCCACTCTTCATTTAACCGTAGCCCCAACACCTAGAATTATCTTTAATCCCAGCATCAGAAAACTCTGCACATTAAGCAGCCCACTTTTCAAATTGCCACTAGCCAAGTAGTTATCAATTAAACTTCATATTTATAGTAGTTGATTTTTCATCTTTCCATCTATACACAATTCAATAACATATGGAATTACCTTCATACAAAACAACTAATTAAAGCGCCATTTAAAATATCATGCTGCGGTATCTTCAGTTAATCTGAGTATTTTTCTGACTCCATTCGTAACTCATAAAATCTAATCCACTCAGGATGCAGTCAATAATCCAAAGCTGCTTCCTATTCTTTGTAAGCAGAGCTCTAGGGACATAAGAGGATGTTGCAAATATGTTTATGAGTCGGCTCCTCAGCACAAGCAATTAGGTAGATTGTCTCGTGCATGCATTAACTGCAAGTGGGAGAAGTGCATCGTGTGGTTTTAAGAGAAACACATGGATGTGAAACAAGTAACTATTTGCATTAAATTAGTATTCATATTTTTTTACCATGTTAATAGATGGATCATTCATCCACAATTGTTACTAGCTGTAGTGGCTTTGTGTGAAAGAAGTAAATGTTCTAATAGTATGTTTTTTAATCGCTATCACTCTTAAATATGTTTTTTTTCCAACTACGTTTTTGTTAGTCCGCTCGACGTGACATATAATGCTTTTATGCTGCAGAATTTATACCAGGCTTTAACTACTGGAGCATAATTTGAACACTTGGGTTTGGTGCAAAGGGCAAGTCGAGCACAACAGGAGGAGTTAAAGGCTGCTGTAGCACGATGGTGAGGATCCACTACCAAAGCTGAAACATCTTTATCGGCTGCCATGTTTTGAAGTTTACACAGGTATGGTGATAATGTACAGCCTGGATGGCTCTGGGTACTCAAAAGCTTCAAAGAACATGCTGGTATCACTGTGTGTGTGTGTGCAAGCAGCTGCAGTGCTTCGTTGCAGTGGCTGTGTAAGTCGCCCGCCTGCATGGACTCAAATACTGCACTGGACTATAACAGCAGAGCAACAGAGTGTAAGCTGTCATGAAGGACTCCTCTGTTCCTATTCCCAATGCAGACTCCTATGTGAGCAAGCTAAATGCTCTCACTAACAGTGCCTGGCACTGCAAGCACCCAATCTTTATCAAATGGGTGGGCCTAAAATGCCAAAGACAGCCAATGGATGAAGACAGTTGACCAAGTTCCCCATTTTTTGCTAGTTAATCCGAAATGTTCATGACACTTCAACAAAGCAATAACTGAAGAGTGCTAGCCTCAAGGTATACGTGTGCATTATTTATGTATGGATTAGATAGAATATGTTCGCAATGAATGGTGCAAGTGCCATTATACGTCTAAATTAAAAATGGTTTGCTCTTGGAGCTTCAACTGTATCGAAATATAGAAAAAACAATACTGCAGGGCTTTTGAAACACTTCATTATTGAATACAGAGAATATCAAAGATAGTCGGAACCTGGCGTGTGACTGTGATGTCAAAGTAAAAATGGCTCCCGAAAAACCTGGAAAGAAGATTACTTTGCCGTGTGGACGCAGGAAACTGGGCTGCTTTGCCAACACTCTCTCTTATCGTTTACGCAAATCAAATAGGTTCATGAACTGTTTTCTGAACACATCATTACATTGGTAAACCAAATTTAATGGACCACACTGACATAGTATAAAATGTATTGTGCCAGAAAAATAATCCAAGGGGGAAATCTACTTGACCACACATGGAAAATAAATTTATTTTATAAGTTTATACAGTTTTCCTAGATCCAATTGGTGGAATTGCCATTGCAATTGATAAGAGGCCATCACTGGATCCAGGTTGAATGATGTATTGTTCGCTACAGCATGATGCATAAGTGAATGAGGAGATGAAAATACTCAATGAGGAATACATACATCACTCAATGGGGTTCTAGCAGCAGAATAGGAGGAAAAAGGTCCTTACCTATTATAAGGCACCTCCAACCCTGAAATCTTTACGGAGAATGCAATAAATAAGTAGAAGAAAGTTGAAATCATTGGGGCTAAAATCAACAGTTCTGACTATTAATCTTTAATAATTCTTTTGAAGGCATATTAGCTCTTTAATGGTTTTAAGAACTGGATCTCCTTTAGAGAAAAAACTGTTGATGGAAGCAGATATAAGCTTTTACTAGGACAACCCAAAACATAACAAATACATTTTGGCTTATACTCAAAATGAAAAGATAGCCCCTCTCTATTTCCAGAGAATGGTCTATTTACACCTCTTCAAATATTCAGGAACAAACAGTTTAAACATGAGGTGAACCATGTAGATTGTGGTCTACACAGAAACTGAAGAAAAAGCAATTAGAAGAGTTTCTGGAAGAAGAACAAGTTACCTGCAAATTCCTCTCTTCTTAAATCACTCCAGGCACCAGACTGGATCCCAAAAAATTGAAGGAGCCCTCCTCCATTACTCAACTCTGTCTTAACACAAGTCACACGACTGGACATGACATCACTGAAGGCACCATCCTAGCACACCAATAGGAGTTCTGTGTCTGTTTTTTCCATATCCAAAGAGGCAAGTAGACTGACAATCCATGCAGTGCATCAACACTAAAATGGGACCTAATTAGGTGACCTAAACCATTCATCAAAACAGGGAGGTGGGTTGAATTGGTGCACAATCTGAAGGTAGATTGAGTATCCAACAGAAAGATCATTACCAAAGGTAAGTAACTTGTTCTTCTGAAGAATATTTCTACCTGCAGATTTATCACTTGTTGAATCCATACCAGAGCTGAATGTCCAAGGTTGTGCGTCTGAGGAAATGGTCAAACCAAGAAAGCCTGCAGAACAGACCTGGAAAAATGGCCATCTCTACGGACTTATGCCAGTAATGCCTGGTGAAAGTGTGGCCCAAAACCCATGTTGAAACCAAACATATGTCCAGAATAGTAAAACCAGTAGACATTGTCAAAATATGAAGCCCTTGTCCTTGTGGAACGGGCCTCAATGCCTTGGAAGGGCATAGCAGATCTTAATGCTAAACACAATCCAGCTAGAATGGCCCTGCTCCGTTTGCCACCAACATATCCAATGAACAACTGGTCATCAATCCTTAAGTCTTAAGTCCTGTCTATGTTGAAGCTCATAGCCCTGCAAAGATACAAATTGTGGAGCCTTGGTGAGAGAAGTAGGCTGATGAAAGGCAGGCAGGGTGAAAGACTGGCCCACGTGGAATGGGGTCAACAATTTTGGAAGGAATGAAGGCTATTGTTCTCCATGATCATCCCTGGATTCGCTATGTCCCCTGCGCTAGCCAGGAATTGATTTAGCTGTTGTATGAGCTATGAGGACAGACCCTGCCAAAAAGGCGCTCACCAGGAGAACCTGCAACTCTTGTAGTACTCCCTGTGAATCTGGCAGACAAGAGAGGTCAGCCCCTGCTTGAATGGTCAAGCGTCAAGTAGACCTTTTTTCTGAACAGACAGGCCAATAGTGGCATGCTCATCAAATCGAGGAAATAATGCCACTGCCCTGTGGGGGCACACTGGCATTTTTTGAATACCATAAAAAAGGTGCTAAAATGGGTCGAGCGATGTCACTAAGAAGCAATTTCACAAGGATGTCTGTCCTAAAAATCCCTGAACCGCAAATCCATAATATTACCTCAGTCATATTATGGCAAAGCTCCTTCACAGACTGCCGACCTTGGGAAGGCGTGAAGTAATGTGCATAACCCTTATAGGTACTGTTATCTTTAACTAGACTTTAATTCTCATCCAAGACTAAAAATGGGAATAAGCTGTGAAGCAATGTTCTTTCAAGAAGTAAGGACATTCATTGGATTGCTAATCACCCAAGCTATTGTTCGGATCAGGAATTCATACAAAACTGTAGTCTGCCACCATTAATACTTGCTCTTATGCTAAGAAATGGCTTCAGTAAGAGATCAAAAAAGGGGTTTAGCGCTTAAAAGTCATTTTGTCCTGGTAGAGGTTTGACGAGTCTCTAAGGGAACCTACTGAAAAATTAGTCTCCTCCTATTACAGATGAAATATTAGGCAATAAGGCTGGGCCCCCATTCCAAAACTTTAGTGTCAGGAAGAGAGGCTGGGATGAAAGTGTGGGGCTCAATAAATAAGCCAACGTTTGTGCATTAAACTTGGTTTAAAAAATGTATGAAAGAAGAAAAACTCAATATATTTCTTTCCCCTTTCTACTCCCTTGGGCTATGGTATAGAGGCAGTGATAAGAGCCTTCAAGTTTCCCTAGGACTTGTACCATTCAGTCCAAACTTCTTTTCTTTGCATTCTGGGTTCCATAGTTCTAATTTGATAATGTAATACATTTCAGAACATGAGGAAATAACTTGAACTGGATTACCTACTCATGAACCGACATGGGTAAACTTGTGAGCCATGCACCAATGACGCTTTAATCAGAAAAATGAGACCTGCTCCTCATTGCCTATCCTGGCCCATAGTTCAGAGACTCAGGAGAAGCAGGATACTGGGAGGCTCTGCATACAAGCTCTAATGCTAGTCCGATCAGGGTGTGGGACTCTTCACGTCTCCTATACTGAGACTCACCTGCCCTTGTAAACAAAGACAGCCTGGAAACATGCCAAAGAAGGTTGTGTTTCTTGTACTTTCAGGCTTTTTTTATTAGCTAGTGCTGTTGCAAAGACACCATGTTTCTGAAGAAACGGCGCCCCACCCCGGAGATGCAACGAAGCTTCAACAGGGTATACGCCACTCTTTCAAAACCACTGCATCAGATGCTATTAAACCTCAAGGTCACTGCTGCCAGAATTGCAGATAGTCTAGGTTCTGAAAAATATCTTGGCTGAACTGTGTGTGTTTGCATCAAGAGACAACTGTGGTCATCTGGTGCCAAGGAGCCTGCATGTGCCTTCGAACATCTTGACCGCCTGATATCTTTTGAACTCAAACATGCCCTGGTCTCCAGTTCTGGCTCACTGGACTTCACTAAGTATCAAGCAACAGGTTCACAAAAGCATATATACCGTTTAGCTAGAAAGCCGCAGATGTGCAGACTTCAACTGCGCATCTTCCCAAGAGCTTGAGAATTATGACCCCTATACTTGAAATGCTTACCTGCCATGGAAAATATCAGCCTTGAGACAGCAAGATGCATTTTGGCACCGTTAATGTAGTTTCTTGTGAAGAGCCTACAAGGGGCCAGAATCCAGGTTGCTCAGGTGTGCAGCAAATTACTATGTTTTTGGTATTTATGCCTCTGGAAGTGCCATACAGTGGTCCCAGTGCGTCTCCTTCTGGTGGTATATTAATCTGCGTGTTTGACCTCCTATCAATCAGCCTTTCTAGAGACAGGGAACGCTAGCAGTGTAATAGGGGAGAGGTCCTCCCTTGGCAAATCTGTTTTGTGTTATTCTTTGCTTTTGAACTCTTTACTTCACCTTTGGCACATGTCCCTTTTATTATATTGTATGGAAGAGTTGTGTACAGGTCATACACACTCTGTTGTTCATCACTTTCTGATATCACATAATTGAAGCCTGATTTTACACAGTGAATCCTTCAATACCCTGTGTATATGGCAAATGTTCGTCACTTTCTCGTCTTTTGATGCAGCCATTGATTTGGCTTGTGCAAAACTCTAAAGAGAAGGCACCCCCTTGAACTTACAGGAAACACTCTTGAATTAGAGAGCCTCCACCTGACTTCTTGAATCTCCTTTTGGGGACCTCTGGAAATGCCATATGATTCAATCTCTGATCAGGCACTGCTTTCACATCAAGGAGCTCACAAAATGATGAGAAAGCCTCTGCGATACCAGTTTGAGCTATCAAACAGTGGCTCAGAAGGACACAGGTAAGAGTATAGCTTCAAGTTTATTACTGCACGGCTAATTAAAGCCATTGCAAATAGATAAAACATATAAAACAAGACAGCTTAATGTGGTGCTAGACGCTATCATAGCACTCATTTCAGTAGGATTTTAAAATGTCATTATAAACAAATAACACATGTGAAACAGCGTAACTGAATAAAATGTCAGACGCTGCCATAGCACTAGTTGCAGTATGATTTAAAATGTCAGTGCATCATTGTTCAAAGAAGAATTAATTCCACAGGGTAACAAGATATTGCCCAAGTTTTCTTTGAAATATTAGTGTATGGTGCTGGTGGCTGGTTCCCGACATGGATTGTTCGACTCAGTTGAGAGTCATTTCTTTCGAGGCTCGTTCGTCGGGGTTGAGAGGGCATGCAGAGTCAGTGCTGGCGAAGGTGCTGAAAGGCCACCTATAAGGATACCTGAGGTGGGTTCTGAGCCCCCGTCTACTTACTGGGCTCAGTGTTTCACCAGGAAATTTAAAACTATGTGCAAAGAGACTGGGGCTGTTTGAAAGGGGATATGCAGTAGGCCAAAATTAGGTCTGACAAATTTAGGTTACGTTTAGGAGTACATGGTTTCTGCCATTTAGGGCCCACCAAGAGCACCTTTGTGAGGGTTATTAGGTTTTCAATAAATATAGTTGGTACGTAAAAAGCATGCTCATTGAAACTTGGAAAAACAAATTCATGAACCGGGCGAGCTATAGGTGGAAAGGATAAGATGGTATCCACAGGCCAGGCGGGTAGCAGATCTAAGACTGTTGTGGCTGTGTACATATTGGGAGTGTCATATTATGTGTCAATAAAAGTTGTTTTGGTTAGATATGATGGCTAGTGACATTTGGGTACTAATGTGCGCTTTGGTGAGACCGCATGTTTAATTGCCAGTGGATCGATTTCAAGAAATCAACTGGGAAAGTGCTGCATGCATTTGTACTTAATCAAAGGTGCAGCCGAGGGGATGTTAATTTGCATGCACTGATTTCTAAAGTAGAGAGGCTTATGGTAAAGAGTGTGGTATGTAACAGCTTATGTTCCAAGAGAAGTTACTGGTGAGGTAGAGGCTCTTAGCACTCTGTCGGCTGTGCTAAAAAAATTGACCAGGCAACAGGTTGCTTGAGGGTATGAATCGTTGAGAAGGAAACCTACGGCTGCCTGAATTGTTCAGGTCCCTTTTTTAATCAATGGTTGTTGAAGGAATTTTCTGCGGTCGTCGATTAGAGCTGGTCAGATGCAGAGAAGATGAGGTAAGCATTCTATATATTCATAACCAAGTCTCACTCTGATAGCAACCCCAACAGAAAACTCTGGTCTCCGCTAGCAGAGAAAATTAGGTAAAAACAAGTTCAACTCCAGCACCGAACTATCATAACATCATGAAATTGTCTAAAGGGTAAAAGATGCTTTGTGAAACGTAAAAAATGGCCCACAAACAAATGGATGTGAGAAAACAGATGAAAGCACAGAGCTTGGTGTTCTGCTTTACAATCTAATACAGTGTTCCTGGTTAAAGAAATGTAAAAATGAGCTTACTGTCACTGCACTTCATGCTGGGATTGTGAATGTTCAAGCCTGCTTGAAGTGGAAAGAAATGTTACCTTTACAAAGACATTGCTTGTTTTGCTTTATTTAGAGTGATTTTTTTCCTTTCTGTTTGAAGAGTCTAACGGGAATAAGCACCTATTCAGACATATGTAGCATTTAGAAAGTTTAAGAAAGCATTCCACTTTAGGAAAGCAAACATACTCGGAGAAAACGGGTGTAATGTGAACAAAGGCTAAATTGATAAGGCAATACTACATTTACCACCACTGACACAACAGTGTTATAAGCCGCTTTTTGCCTTTTTGTGGAATAAAACTCACTTTATATGACTGCAGAAGGTCCAGAAAAAGATTTAATTTGTCCACCACATCATTCTCTTCCTGTTTACCCTAGGAAATAAGAGGTAAGTCAAGCACATAATGTAGAACCTCAGTGCGACCAAATCATATCCTACACCCCTTACCAGGCAGCTAAATAAATCTGCCCTTCCACTGTACATGTTAAAGCAGTCCAAATACGTTTTGCTGCATTAGAAAACTAATCTTAGAATCGCAAAAAAAATTTAAAGGAAATTCACCTATAGAAATAAATGAAATCCAAAACTTGAAAATTGAAATATATAGAGCATATAGGCTAAAAAGACAACAACCTATAGTTAAAGCCTGAAGGGGGGGCTCTATAACCGCAAGGAGATTTATTTTTCTTTTTTAAGCTGTGGGATAGAGGGGGCACTAAACCCACCTAGGGTTCAGTGGAATGAGTATTTGCACCAACACTGGATTTCAGTAAATTACTAAACCCTTCCCAGCACCAACATACACAGAGGATTTGTTACACTAGAGAAGCTCACCTGCTGGGCAGCTTTGTCAGCAAGCAGAGCAAATTCCACAGACAAACCCTTCAAGGCTTGCTTCAGGGTTACCCATGTACTGCTACTCAGGGCTGCCCACGAGGGAAGTGGTGTGGTGTCAGAGCCTAGAGCACTGGAAAAAAGAAAAGGGATCTCTTCACTACAACAAAAATACTCAGTAAGACAACAGGCACCAGCATGCAATCTACACAATGCACCATTTACAAGATGCTCTTCTTTGCTTTCCAGTCTTCTACAATTTGCATACAACACATTTGAAGACATGGTCAATGAAATATCACAAACCGTTAAGTTACATACGTAGCTAATCATTCCTAAAGACCAAATGTTTCCTTCTGTTATCGACTACAAGGAAGTGCTATCACTAATTGTCAAATAAGAACATACAGCTGAAATATGGGGAGGTAACCACACAAGCGCATGCCGTCTGCAGTACTGCTCCAGAAACCACTTATGTACCCCATGCATGTCTCACTCCGAGTCCCGTATAAATATTCACATTCAGCTACAGGCAACCAAAATAGGAACCTGAGGCAGGGACAAGGATGAGTCCTGGTAACATGAAGCCTGTAGAGTATAAGTACTGCAAATAATATGGCAATAAAAACAAGGAATTGTTACCGGTCTATAATCTTACTTCTCTGTCACAGATCTGCTCTCTGCATCCATAAATAGTAGTGGGATGTGTGGGATCCAGAAACGCATTTTAAATACTTCCTTTACATTTTAAACTTAATTCAAAGAAAGAAATCATGCCTGAAGGAGAAATGTTCACTTTCTTTAGCCCTGGGTTGGCAGCGCTGCTGTCTGTCTGCAAGACCTATTGTTTACAATGTACAATGGAGTGAGTTTGCGTCAACCCATCTTCACCCACTGGCTTGTTTGGATCAGCTTCTTTCAGCTACTGGCTTAAGACGTTGTCAATCATGTCCTAGATCAGCCCATCTCACTCACTGTCATGCTATTGGCGTTTTTATTCCGGTATCTATGGAGTACTTGTCTTGCTGTTCATGTGTGACTATTTTACTTAAAGAACACTCAACCATCAAACTTTTTGTTGATAAATTCTTTTCCTCATACAAGTTATATACACAATGGAGACATTTTTTTAAAAACTGCAGCACTTTGTTTTCTGAATGCTTTCCTCAAGACAGAGTTTGACCTTAACAAGATCTCATAATTGCTTTTTTAGGTCTCGCCTGAGCCAGCGCATGCGCTGCTCTGGCGAGAGTTTTAGTAAGCGGGTTTTGGAAGTGCAAACAGTGGCTTTTGCTGGCGACTAGCCTGCGTTCACGCGAGCGTGCACGCGCGATCAGGCGCCATATGGCTTCCCTCGCCATCTGGACGCTCGCGTGAACGCAAGCTGGTCGCCGGCAAAAGCCACTGTTTGCACTTCCAAAACCCGCTTACTCACCATTACTTTCACTTTCACGGCCGCGCGGCCAATGCTTGTTGCTTTTCAATGGTGTTTTAGTTTGCTGTACTCTACCGTCACAGGAAGATCTTTTCATGCGTGTTAGCTTTGGTTTGATTTCACGATTTGCTTCTGTGTATTTGTATCTTTGATTTTTCTGATATTACAAGGTGTCTCTGTATTTTAGCGTCGTTGCCGTGTCAGATGCATGTGCCGTGTCAGATGCATGTATGTTTGATTTGGTCTGATGGGAAAATGAGATGTCTACGTACATGTTTTCGTGCTCCAGCACCGCAAGAAGTTTTCTGAATATTTGTAATTTGCTCTGCTAACAGTATATCATTTTGTATATTTGTTCTGTCCACGCGTTTGCTTGTCTCTGATGGTGCAGTGAGATGTCTTTATGGGGCTGCTGTGCTGTGATTTCACAATGATGACTCCCAATATGAATTTGATGCTCTGATTTTATTTCACGGAGAGTTGTTTATGCTTGCCCTGCTATGATTTCACTGCTGGATGTTTCTTTACTATGATTGCATCCTCCCGCTTTGCTGCTTTGAGGCTCCCACCCTGTACTGCCAGAAAATAAGCATTGGCAAAACCAGCATGGCTCGCCTATGCTACATATTGGCTTGTTCAATATTTTTGGCCATGTTGTACAGCAACACGGATGAAAGTAAAAAAAAAAAAACATTAAAAACAACCAGCGCCGACCGTGTCATAGCGCTATTTATTTTCTTTAGTTTCAGCCACACTGCCTTACAACGTGGCTTAAACATATTGACAAAGCCAACAACTCTCGCATAGGCGAGCCCTATTGACTTTTCCAGTGTTTGTTGTTGTTTTTTTTAGTAGCAGACTTTTCCAGTGTTTGTTGTTGTTTTTTTTAGTAGCAGAAACAAGAGCCTAAAATCCTTTAGAGTGTGTTCAAAGGCGTTACATAGTATTTCAGTATATCCCTCTTTTTATCTCTCTCCCTCTCAGTTGCTCTGTCTCGGACTGTGTCTTTCTAACAAACAACACAGACCTTGCATTGCATGTTCACAGAAACAAATGATCTGTGGAATACGTGAATTCATCTCAACCACTGGTAAATACTGTAGCTGCATTACAGTCCACGTGTTTTTAGGTCTCGTCCTGAACCTCTGGCGAGACCTATAGTAGTGGGGTTTTAAAAGTGCAACCGCAGCTTTGTGTGTCATGGCATACAGTGTGCGATTACGCGCACATGCACGAGCAGAGGGCCATCTGGCATTCCTCTCGCTCGGCCAAGCGTGCGCGCCTCGCTTCAATGCCCCTCCCTCTCCCCCACCACAGAAACGTCGGCCATGCTTCTGTTGTGACCCTTTTGATGCACGGCATTGGAGGAAAACATGGGCATTTTGTTGTTTTTTTCACGTTGTAAGTTTTAACAGACACTTCGAGACTGTTCTTGGCATGATGTCAACCTGCGCCTCTTTCAACTTCAAAAAGTTATTTGGTAGCTTTGCAAGGAAAGTTATATCATCAAAGGAATCTGCAAATATACCTTGGCACAGGCGCTTGGTGGTAGCCACAATACACATATCTGCACCACCACTCCACCACTCAGCATCACAACAGCACCACTCCACCACCTCAGCATCACAACACCACCACTCCACCAGCCCACCACCACTCCACCACCACCTCAGCATCACAACACCACCACTCCACCACCTCAGCATCACAACACCACCTCAGCATCGCAACACCACCACCTCAGCATCACAACACCACCACCTCAGCATCACAACACCAACACTCCACCACCTCAGCATCACAACACCACCACCTCAGCATCACAAACACCACCACCTCAGCACCACTCCACCACCACTTCACCATCACTCCACCACCACTCCACCACAACACCACTCCACCACAACACCACTCCACCACAACACCACTCCACCACTCCACCACCACTCCACCACAACACCACTCCACCACAACACCACAACACCACTCAACCACAACACCACTCCACCACAACACCACAACACCACAACACCACTCCACCACAACACCACTCCACCATCACTCCACCACCACCTCAGCATCACAACACCACCACTCCTCCACCACCACCCTACCACCATCACTCCACCACCACTCCACCACCACCACCACTCCACCACCATTAAACACATTGGCAAAGTCAATAGCTCTGCCTAAACACTTGTAAGGCCCCAAAGGCGAGACCTATTGGCTATGCCAATGCTTGTTTGTTTTGTAATCATGTTGAACGGCCGTTGTGGACTCAGGTGTCCAAATGTGATCAAGAATAAAGGATTTAGCAGGCATGTGTGCAATAATGTGTGCACCTGATCAGACCCACCAATACCCTAGCCAGCAATACCATACCATCACACAATACAAATACCAACAATACAACACCTCATCACTACTAATGTCACTATAACAATACCAGCATCACTACCAATTCTTCACTAGCACTGCCAATACAATTCACTGAATATCACCAACAAAACCACCAGTATCATTGCCACCACCATTATTATTATCTATATTAATGATTCCTCCAATAAAATATCCACCAGACGCCTCCAATATCACCACCGATACCACCAGCACCAGCACCAATACCAATACCACACCACCACTACCAATGGCACTTCATGAATATGAATACCAACAACAATTCCACAACCAACAATACACCTAAACCTCCAACGGCACCTCTAAGACAATAATACCACCACCAATTCCACAAATACCACTACCACTAATACCCCCACCACAATACCAACACCACATCGTTAACACTACGAATACCAGATCAAAACCAGCAATAATACCTTGACAATGCCAAGCCCACCACCAATACCAACCACCGCTACCATCTGGCAATTGGTTATTACTTTTTGGAAGGCATGTTATGATATAGGAAATTAGTAATGGTTTCTTAAGTGGCTGGCGAGCCAATGCAAACCGCTCTATAATCTACAATTTTTTTTTTAATTTTCTACATAATACCCAAGTATGAAGAGCCCTTTCTGGAAGGCTAGAATGATTTGATTGAAGGTTGATAATGAAACTGGTTAATGTAGAAGTATTCAGTTACCTTGGGTAGTAAAGGGGTAGTGGGGAGAGACACTTTATTGTACTGAAAGAATGTGCAGGGTTCATCAGGACAAGATGCCTGAAGCGCACTCAAAACAGCTACATTCCATAACAAATAAGAGACCTCTGCCCGTGTTGAGACTGAAAAGGGACCCATATTATCTTGGAGAAAGCAATATTCAATTCCCAGTTTGTGAGTAATTTTCTGACGTTAGAAAGGTCTTTAAAAACATAAAAGAACATAAAAGAACTTTTAATCACAGGAATAATGGAAAGGGATTGCAAGGAAAGAAAATGTTGATATGCGTAATGCCATGTAAATGTGCTTTAATAAACAACAACTGAGGCCAGATTTTTCCCTATGAAGAAAATAAGTTAGTACATTTATCAGTCAGTGACGCTCTTTCCTTTCTAGGTTTCTTGATGGAAGTATGTGACACCTCAAGGTCCCCAAACAGTTGCGTCTCGGTTTTCATAGTGATCCTTAGTCACACTGGATAGAGCATTACATATTGAATTTTCAGTTTTCACTTGACCCCAGCAAAGGCTCTTGGTCTGCTACAGTAAAGTCTGGAAAAACTTAAACAATGTACCAGCATTATTCAAACCCCTTTTTTCATGTGCCAATATCAGGGCGGTGTCTGTAGTTTAAAGACGGGCTAATATGGCCTAAGGGCTCTCTGGGTATGGGTCTAGAGGTCAATCATCCGTGGTCTCCATCATCAATAAAAATCAGATCGGTCCAATAAGTCTGATAGCAATGTTTCCATAAATGTCTCCATATTGCCAGTTTTGTTTGACTACTGTATTCCAATTATACTTAGGTTATTGCATCGTAAGAATGCTTCCAAGTCCTCAATTTTAGCCTCAATGGCCTTCAACAATTTGTCCATTTTAAGTATCATGTCTAGTTTGGTTGTTGCATTGTCTTCGACGTCTGATATCCTTCTTTCTGCTATACCTAATGTGGCTGCTTGTTTGTCCGGGCGTTCACTTAGGCGACCAACTTGGAGATTTACAATACCTATTTTACCATCCATATTGCATAGGCATGGCTTTTTTTCTTTAAGTATAGACTTCACTTCTTCATCTTCATGGCATTTCATTTTGTTGGAGGTTGCTACCTTCAGTTGGCTGGATTCTTAATCTTGTGATCTTCCTTCTTTTTCAGAGTCAAAATTACTATTTTGTTACCTTTCTGATTTTTTCATCTCTGCTGTATTTGTGTGCTTGAGGTAGAGTACTATGCCGTTTTCAATTAGAGGTCAGGATGGGCTGTTCTCCAGAGGTTCTACACCTACCATGCCTGCTGTTCAACACATGGCAAGACAGTGTTTGTCTTGCTTTTAAGTGCAATAAATCTCAGAAGGAGCAAGAAGTTTTTGTAAGGGTAGCTCCTCAGCTTCCCATACTGTAATTACAAACTTGCTTATGAGAGGGAACACCCAGTTCTCCTGAAAACCATTTTCTATAGAGTGGTGTGTGTGAATGTTGTAAATATCACAAACGTGTGAGCGGATCATACCCAGGTGTGTGTGTGCGCGTGTATATATGTATATATATATATATATATATATATATATGTATATATATATATATTCACTGAAAAAACCATAGGTTTCAGGGGCGTTATAGTTAGTTGGACATTTCACTCGTACAAAACCCGTGAAATTCCCCCGTTATAGTTAGTTCAGCTAACTATAACTCGCGCCCCCGCAATGCACTGCTGATGACGTCACATATTACATCACTCATGACATGGTCAGTGACATCACTGATGACATCACTGATGACATCATCCAGTGACTGTGTGTTTCTGTAAAGTTTAAATATGTTTAATATATATAGGGAAAGGCGTATTGAAGAATGAGTGGGTGTATAAGTGTCTGAATGGTTGATTTAGTAGGTGCGTGACTGACTCTATAAGTGAGTGATTAAACATATCTTTCTGAATGCATGGGTTAGTGAGTAAACTGTGTGAATGTCTGTATCCGTGTGTCTGTTGGTGTGTAAGCGGCTGCATGGGTTTGTGAATAGCTACATGAGTGTCTATATGGGTTATTGATTTGTTGTCTGAGTATCTGTATGGGTGCCTGAGTGTTTGTGTGGGTGGGGTGTGTGTGACTGAGCATAGATGTGTGAGTGGGTGATTCACTGGGTGCATGGTTTCAAGAGCGCATCTGTGATGGACTGTATGGGTGGGTGAGTGTGTGTATGGGTGTGTTAGTGAGTGATTGTATATCTCAGTGGTACATGTGTGAGTAACTACATATGTGAAAAGTAGTATATATGTGTGTTGGAGTACATAATTGGCTACAAATGAGAGTGTGTTATTGTGAGAATGGCTGTATGGATGAGTGTGTGCTTGTATCATTGATTGTATAAGAGCGTAAGAATGTGCTAGTATTTGTATGAGTAATTGAGCTGGTGTGTGTATAACTGTACATCTGAGTAAATGGGAGTGTGATTAATTATTTGCATGACTGACTAGGTGTGTGAGTACCTCTATGGATGAGTGGCGGTGTGTGAGTGTCTATATAGGTGTATGAGTGCATATGATAGTCCTGTACTGAGTGACTGTAAGTATGAGTGACTGTACGGGTGAGTGAGTGGATGTGTGTGTAGACCTAAGAATCAGTGAGTGGGTATGTAGTTATTGGTGTTGGAGTGTCTATGGTTTTGAGAATGGTAGTGTGTAATTTAGAGTGGGTGTATCAAAAGTTATATTAGGGTGTGAGAAGATGCATGAAATTTTGACATGGATGATGTCATCAGTGATGTCATCACTGATGTCACTGACCATGTCATGAGTGATGTAATATGTGACGTCATCAGCAGTGCATTGCGGGGGCGCGCGTTATAGTTAGCTGAACTAACTACAACGGGGAATTTCACGGGTTTTGTACGAGTGAAATGTCCAACTAACTATAACGCCCCTGAAACCTATGGTTTTTTCAGTGAATTTCTAAGGTTTTTTAATGCTAATTTCTAACTATAACGTCCCTGAAACCTATGTTTTTTCAGTGAATTTCTAAGGTTTTTAAATGCTAATTGCTAACTATAATGTGCCTGAAACCTATGGTTTTTTAAGTGAATTTCAAAGGTTTTTAAATGCTAGTCTCTAACTATGCCTACAGAGGTAGGACATGTGAAGAAAGAAGAAAAAACGCACAGAAAGAAGCAAAAGAAATGAAGAAAGAAGCAACAGAAGTCCACAAAGACGAAGAAAAGTGCAGGAAGAACCAAAGATGTGCAGAAAGAACCAACAGAGGAGCAGAAAGACGCCTTGTTCCAAAATCATGCTGTGCCCACAACTTTTTCAGACGGGTACTGGTGGTAACTGACTGACTAACCAGGCCTAGAGCCAATGCTATGCTAAAAGACACTTAGAATACAGTGAAAACACCTACATACACTAGGGAACACTATGCGTTGGGGTACCCCTGTGATTAGCATGACCTCCTCTGTAAGGCCCTAGTACATAGTAGGGCAGGGGGATTAAAACTACCTCTTAAAACGCGCTACGGGGCGCGTTTGCACAGTGGTGAAGGGAGGGGGGGGGCCTGATGTGACGTGTACAAACACGCCCTGTGGCACGTTTTAATTTGGGGAATTAATTCCTCTTCAATCCTGAGGGTCCCTGGGGTCCAACTAGCCCACCACGTACCTCCAGTAAGCGCCACAGGGCTGCGTTGCAGACAGGTGGCCCAGGCCACGCCCCTTTTTACACCACTCTGCAACGCAGCTCTGTGGCGCTTACTGGAGGTACGTGGTGGGCTAGTTGGACCCCAGGGACCCTCAGGATTGAAGAGGAATTAATTCCCCAACTTAAAACGTGCCACAGGGCGTGTTTGCACACATGTCACCTCAGGCCCCGCCCCCTCCCTTCACCACTGTGCAAACGCACCCTGTGGCGCGTTTTAAGTTGGGGATAAAGTCCCTTGAATCCTGAGGGTCCCTGGGGTCCAACTAGCCCACCAGGTACCTCCAGTAAGCGCCACAGAGCTGCGTTGCAGAGAGGTGTAAAAGGGCGTGGCCTCTGAACACCTCTCTGCAACGCAGCCTCCTGGCGCATACTGGAGGTACCTGGTGGGCTAGTTGGCCCCAGGGACCCCAGTATTCAAGGGGAATTAGTTCCCCAACTTTAAACGCGCCAGGGGCGCATTTGCTGAGTGTTGCAGGGAGGGGCGGGGCCTAGCGGCGATGCCGGCTTTTTTTTTTTTTTAAGAAGGGGGCTGTGTGGCCCCCTTCTCTGCCTTTTTGTGCCCTGGGGACCCCATCCCCCAGGGCCTGCTCCTCTTTTTTTTTTTTTAAATGTTAATGGGAGGGGGCCGTGTGGGCCCCCTCCCGTGGCCAATTCCGGCCCCGGGGCCCCCATCCCCCAGGGCATGGCCACACATATATTTTTTTATAGGAAGGGGGGGCTGCATGGCCCCCACTCCTAAGGCCTCTATTGGCCCCGGGGACCCCATCCCCTGGGGCCCACCTTTACTTAATAATTTTTTTGTTGGGGAGGGGGGGCGCGTGGCCCCCCTCCCGGGCCACTTCGGGCCCCGGGGACCCCATCCCCCGGGGCCTGGCCATCCTTTTTAATTTTTTTTTGTGAGGGGGCCGCGTGGCCCCCCTCAGGCCAAATATGGCCCCGGGGACCCCATCCCCGGGGCCTGGCCTCTCGTTGGGGACCATGGGGGGGTCCCCAATCCCCCCACGGTCCCGCCGGCTCCCCGCGTCCTGCGGGCGCCGGCATTGCTTTTCCACATGGGGAGCTGCTGACATGCAGCTCCCCTTGTGGAAAAGCAATCTGCTTTGCTTCATTTAAGCGAGAGCAGGTTTCCCTGCTCTCGCTTCAATGAAGCAAAGCAGTTTGCAATGACAGGGTGGGAGCCGCGCGGCTCCCGCCCTGTCATTGCAAACAACAGTGTCCCGGGGGTGGGCACCCCGGGACACTGCAGGAGCCGGCCCTGGGGGGTGGCGGTCCCCGGGGCCATCAAGGGCTCCAGGAGGGGGGCCGCGCGGCCCCCCTCCCAACAGTTACAAAGCCCCGGGGAGGTGGTGGTCTCCGGGGCCCGTTACGGACCCCCAAATTTAAATATTAGTGCCCCGGGGAGGTGGCGGTCCCCGGGGCTGCGGGGGGCAGTGTGCCCCCGCTATTATAATTAATGAAAGCCCCGGGGTGGCGGTCCCCGGGGCTTGGGAGGCCTAGAAGACCCCCAAACTTTAAAAAACAAGCCCCGGGGGTGGCGGTCCCCGGGGCTGCGTGCCCCGCAACTCATTAATCAAGCCCCGGGAGGTGGCGGTCCCGGGGCAGTGTGGGGGGGATTGGGGCCCCCCACACTTTTTTTCACTGCCCCCGGGACTTGGCCCACCCGGGGCTAATTATTAACGAAGTGCGGGAGCCCGCGCTTCGTTTTTTGTTTCGCGCCCGGATCCGCGGATCTGGCGCGCATTTTGCCGGTTTATTTTTTTTAAAAAATGCTTTTTTGGGACCCCCTAAGCAGGCCTAGGGGGTCAGGGTGTTTCTACCCTGCCCCCTTTTCTTTTTTTTCACATTTTTTATTCTGATTTCTTGTGACTCGGTTACCAAGTCACAAGATGGCTGCCAACACTTCCTGGTTTGGAGTGTTGACAGCCAATTAGAATAAAGCTCGTGGTCGGGAGGGTGCGCGGATCCTCCGTGCCTCTATATATCGAAACTTTTATTTTTTGATTTTCTCAGCAACTACTGAACGGATTTACACCATTTTTAAAAAAGGGCGCTTTCTGAACCAAGCACTACCTTTTTGCCAAATTTGGTGTAATTCCGTTCAGCAGTTTTGGCTGTAACCGTGTCTAAAGTTTCCTATGGGAAATTGATTTTTTTACTTCTATTTTTTGATTTTCTCCGCAACTACTGAACGGATTTACACCATTTTAAAAAATGGGCGCTTTCTGAACCAAGCACTACCTTTTCCCCAAATTTGGTGTAATTCCGTTCAGCAGTTCGGGCTGTAGCCGTGGCTAAAGTTTCCTATGGGAATTAACATGGAGAAAACACGTTTTGGGACCCCCCTTTTTTCTCGGCCCCCGCTTGCCGAATCACCCTGAAACTTTCAAGACAGGAGCTGACCGGAGCGCCCCACTAGTTTTGAAACTTTCGCGATGATTCGCCATCCGGCGCCAAAGTTATTGGGAAAACAAAAAACACTTTTCCTATGGAAACTAGGTCCTAACTATAACTATCTACTGGCGACCGCCAGTAGATTATATATATATATATTAACTTTCTAAACCTTGCACTAGTATAGTTGATATGTCGGGTATGTTTATTATATTTTTTAGATGCGTATTTTAATTCATTCTCAATATTTATGATCTTATTGTATAACGAGCAGGAGGAAATATGGTTTCTAATAGCATTATTCATATGGAAGCAAGTTGGTGACATTAGGATATTTATTTCCTGTGTATAACAGCGGCATTTGTCCTATTGGTGGAGCCACATTTGGCATGTGTGCCATTAAGTAGGTTGTTAGTTATGACCTGATTGATATGATGACTCCACGCAGCGCATGACAATATTTTGCCGAGCAGTAGACACTAACTTTGTAACCACTGCTACCATTACGCACTTGTGCCATGATTTTTAACATCATTTCTCTTAAATAGATTTAATGTTGGATATATGTATTTTAACGGTCTATTTATTTTCCCAGCTGTGTATTATATGTTGAGGGTAAAAAGTAAGATCTATAAGAAAGAAACAAATGTTTTGGAACTCATCTAAAAATACAGCCCTGCAGTCTTTTCTTTATGTTTGTTTAGGGTCACGTGACACAATATGGTGGTATTGAAGTGGTCATTTGTAACGCTGTATGCTACATGTGAGCAAGGCTGGTTTTGCCGGCCGAAACGCGTAATGACATGATGAGCTGAAATAAATATTCTTACGCCCAATTTAAGAGGAGTTCGTGCCTTCTTCATCGCCGTGGGGGTGTTGGAGTTGGATCCTGTGGATATTATATATATATATATATATATATATATATATATATATATATACACACACACACACATATACATATATACATATATTCACACACACATATATATTCCCAAATGTGACCTTCGCTTCACTCGGTCACAAATCGAGGCGCACACTAGAGAATTTGCTTTTAAAATATTTATTTCACCACACGACTTCACGGACTCTATAACTAACCTATGTTTCTTACAGATATATCGTTACCGAAGGTAAGTAACTTGTTCATCTGAAAGAAACAGTTAGTTATGGATTCCTTACCTTAGAATAGATACCCCAGCAATACTAGCCCCGGAGGTGGGTCTGCGAACCAAGTTCACACCAGAAAGTCCTGGAGAACAGAACGGCCAAAGAAGCCATCTCTCCGGACTTGGCTGTCCAGGCAGTAGTGTCTAGTGAACTTGTGCAAGGATGCCCACGTCGCTGCCTGGCAAATGTCATTCAGAGGGACTCCTCATCCCAAAGCAGTAGTGGCTGCCATCGCCCTGGTGGAATGGGCATGGAGCCCCACTGGAGGCTCCTTTTTAGCTAGAGAATAGCAGGCTTTAATACACAAAACGACCCATCTAGAAATGGTCCGCTTGTGTACGGCCCGACCTTTCTTGGCGCCCACGTAGCCAACAAAGAGTTGGTCATCCACCCGGAACAGTTTGGTGCGATCCAGATAAAAGGAAAGCGCACGTTTTGGGTCCAAACGGTGGAGCCTCTCTTCCTCTTTCGAAGGATGCGGAGGCGGAAAGAAGGTGGGCAAAGTGATGGTCTGCCCAATATGAAAAGAGGCAACTACCTTGGGAAGGAAGGATGGACTAGTTCTTAGGACAACCTTGTCCGGATGTACAGCCAGAAAAGGAGGTTTGGATGAAAGAGCCTGGAGCTCACTCACTCTTCTGGCAGATGTGATGTCCACCAGGAATGCAGTCTTAAGAGTTAAGAGTCTTAAAGGACAGTTGTGAAGCGGCTCAAAGGGAGGGCACATCAAATAGGTCAAGACCAGATTCAAGACCCACTGAGGCATTACGAAGGGGATAGGAGGAAAAAGATGAGTAATGCCTTTTAAGAAACGATTTACAACCGGGGACTTGAAGAGAGAAGGCTGATCAGGAAGCCAAAGAAAGGCAGAAATGGCCGAGAGATAGCCCCTGATAGTGCCCAGAGCAGAGCCCTCCTGGGCCAAAGAAAGGAGGAACAAAAGAACCTCAGAAAGGGGGGCAGAAAGGGGATCCACAGCCTTTGCTGTGCACCATGCCACAAATTTGGTCCATCGGCAGGCGTATACCGTCTTAGTGGAGGGACGCCTGGCTGCCAAGATTACATCACAGACTTCGGGAGGCAAGTCGAATGACGTCAACTGCCCTGCTCAATCTCCATGCAAGGAGGTGGAGGCTGGACAGGTTCGGGTGGAGGACCATCCCCTGCTGCTGCGACAGAAGATCCTCCCGAAGAGGCAGTCAGATCGGAAGATCGATGGCCATGTTGAGCAGCTCGGGATACCAGACTCTTCGTGCCCAATCTGGAGCCACAAGAATGGCTTGGGCCCTGTCGCGCTTGATCTTCTTCAGCACTCTGGGCATAAGTGGTATAGGCGGAAAGGCGTACAACAGACCGCAACTCCACTCGCGACGTAAAGCGTCGCCTAGCGAGTGCAGCCTTGGAAATTCCAACACTCAGAATTGCTGACATTGCGCGTTCTCTTCGGTGGCGAATAGATCTAACCAAGGCTCTCCCCACTGTTGAAAGAGACCTTGCACCACCTCCGAGTGAAGACGCCATTCGTGATCCATCATACACCTGCGGCTGAGTTCGTCCGCCCTGGCGTTCAGGGAACCTGCCAGGTGTTTAACCACCAGGGATATGCCCTGATGTTCCAGCCATGTCCAGAGGCGGAGGGCCTCTTGACATAGGGTCCATGACCCCACCCCGCCTCGTTTGTTGCAGTACTACATGGCGGTGGTGTTGTCCGTGAACACCTGCACTACTCTTCCCCAGAGGGAAGGAATGCTTTCAGTGCAAGCCGGATCGCCCGCAGCTCCAGAAGGTTGATGTGGAGCCTGGACTCCACCGGGGACCAGAGGCCTCTGATCTCCGCCTCTCCCATGTGGCCGCCCCAACCCAGCAGTGATGCATCGGTCACCACTGTGAACTCTGGCTGAGGAACGGAGAGGGATCTGCCGTTGACCCAATGCTGGTTCGTGAGCCACCACTGCAATTGGTGTGCAGTGCCCTCTGAGATCTGGACGCAATTGGACAGATTCCCCTGATGTTGCGCCCACTGGAACTTCAGGTCCCACTACAGAGCCCGCATATGCCACCTGGCATGATCCACCAGCAGGATGCAGGAGGCCATCAGGCCCAGCAGCCGGAGGGTCATCCTGACCGAAACCTGGGATAAGGACTGAAAGATCGGAATCATAGCCCAAATATCCCTGACTCGCTGCTCGGGAGGATAGACCCGAAACCGCGTCGTGTCCAGGACCGCTCCGATAAAGAGGAGCTCCTGAGAGGGAATCAGGTGTGACTTCGGCACGTTGATGGAGAACCCCAGCGAATGCAGGAGGTCGGCCGTAGTCTGGAGGTGGGAGACGACTGTCTGGGGCGAGCCCGCCTACAACAACCAGTAGTCGAGGTATGGGAAGACTGGGACCCCTGATCTGCGCAGATGAGCTGCAACCACCGCCATCACTTTCGTGAAACACCCGAGGGCTGCTGGTAAGGCCGAAGGGGAGCACAGTAAACTGAAAATGCTCGTGGCCTACCATGAACCGCAAGTAGCGCCGGTGGGCCGGCAGGACGGGTATGTGAAAATAGGCGTCCTGCAAGTCCAACGCTACCATCCAGGGTCGAGGGCAGACAAGACCTGAGCTAACGTCAACATTTTGAACTTCTCCTTCCGGAGGAAGCAGTTGACGCTCCTGAGGTCCAAGATAGGATGCAGGCCCTTGTCCTTCTTGGGAACCAGAAAGTAGTGGGAATAGCAACCACGACCTACTTCTGGGGCTGGAACACGTTCGATGGCTCCCTTGGCCAAGTGAGCCGTAACTTCCTGTTGGAGAAGGCCCAGGTGATCCTCCGACATGCGATGGTACTGAGGTGGCATGGCTGGAGGTGTAGCCACGAAGGGGAGGGAGTAGCCCCTTCGGACTATCTGCAAAACCCACCTGTCCGATGTGATGGTACGCCAGTGAGGGAGGTGATGGCGGATCATGCCGCCCACTGGCGATTGATGGGCCTGAAAGGTCGGACTAAGAAGGTTTAGAGGCTGAAGCAGAGGGGGGTTGGTGGACTGGCCCGCTCGCTGGCCCCCAGAACCACGGCGGTGGTTCCCACGTCCCCGGCCATGCGAAGGTTGTGCAGCTTGCCCCGGCCTGTGGCTCTGGGCGGGACGTAGTGGGGCACCCCTTCCGTAGCCACGAAAGGGGCGAAAAGCAGACTGCGCAGGGTGGTTGGAGAGGCCCAAGGACTTGGCCGTAGCCCGTGAGTCCTTGAAACGCTCTAGAGCGTTGTCTACTTTGTCACCAAAAAGGCGACGGCCATCAAAGGGCATGTCCATGAGAGTGCTCTGGACATCCCCAGAAAAGCCAGTCGATCTCATCCAGGCGTAGCGACGAAGGGCTACCGACGTGGAAATCGTCCTGCCTAGAGAGTCGGCAGTATCCAGCCCACAACGGATGGTAAACTTCGCTGCATCTCTCTCTGCGGCAACAGCCTGGGAGAGTACGGTCCGGGCCTCCTCCAGACACTGAGGCAGCACTTGTGCAACCGTGTCCCACACAGAGTGGGAATAACAGCCCAATAGACATGCGGTGTTTACCGAGCGGTGTTTACCGATCGCAGTCCCAAGCTGGCGGAAGAAAAAAATCTTCTTTCAAAGATGATCCAGCTTCTTGGGTTCCCTATCTGGTGGTGCGTTAGGGAATGAGCTCTTGTTAGTAGAGGCTTGGACCACCAAGCTCTCCGGGGTGGGGTGTTGGGAGAGGAAAGTGGGGTCGCCCGGGCTGGGCGGTTGCGTCGGGCAATTATCCTATCCACGGGAGCCCCCGTGTTGGGCCCGGACCAGGAGCCCAAAAGGATGTCGGTTAGGGCTCCATTAAACAAAAGCAGGGGCTCGGAAGAGCTCGCTGCCGGTTAAAGCACCTCTGTCAGGAGGTTAGTCCTGACTGCCACCGTAGGTAGCTCGAGGTGGAGAGCCTCGGCCGCCCTACGCAACACCACTGCATAGGAAGCTCCCTCCTCCGTAGCCACGGTAGGAGGAGACAACATGCCAAGGTCTGGGGAGGTATCCAGACCACTGGCATCCCCCAGGTCCTCTCTCCAGTCCGGATCATAATCCAACTGGTCAGTCAGAGGGTCACCTGACCCCTCCCAGTCCCCCTCCTCATCCTCTGGGTGCCAATCTGGCCTGAAAGGGACCCCAGGAGTGAACAGGGGCACAAAGACACCACTCGGAGCTGGATCCGGTGTCGGGCGACGCCGGTCCGGCTCCGTGTCCACATCAGGATGGAGGCCGGGGTCGACGTCGGCTGGAGGCACAACCAGCGTCAAGTGCGGTTGCGGTGCCCATCCGGATCCAGGCCTAGATCCATGGGGGCCCTGCGGTGCCGAGGCCGGAGCCGCCGGCAGGGAAGGCCTAGGACCCTCAACCGAGTCTGCCGGGCCCGAAGGCGCGCAGGCGGAGTTGGGCTGCCCAAAGATGGCATGCATCGCCTCGTAAAACTGACGAAGCTGGGCAGGGGTCGCTCCGGGTCCCAGAAAGGGAGGGAAACTCGGAGTCGACCCTTCAGGCTCCGCACGCGGAGCCGCGAGTGGCACCGCCCGCATCCCTCGTCGCGTCAGCCGACCGACGGGGAGAAGTCGAAGAGCGACGATGCTTCTTCTTGTGCTTCGACTTACCTGACCCAGAGTGCGAAGACTTGGATGACGAGTGGTGATGGCTCCGCGACCGATCCCTCGACCTCTCTCGCGACCGGAACCTCGAACGGCGCGGAGCCGACTGCCGGCGCTCAAGAAGCTTTCGGGACCGCTCCCGCAAAGACTTCGGAGCCATGGTACGGCAGTCGGAGCACGACTTGGGGTCGTGGTCGCGCTCCAGACAAAAGAGACACAAGCGGTGCGGATCAGTCACCGACATCATTCGGGTACAGGAACTGCAAGCCTTGAAGCCGGGCATCCCTTCGTGCACCAGGAGTCGGTAGGACTCAAAAAGACGTTGACAAAAGTCGCTCAAAAAGTTCAGTCAAAAAATGACTGGAGGTAAAAAGAAAGAACTGACGTCAGCACACAAGGGCGGAGTCTAAGTAGCTACCGCAACGTCATCCCGGCGAGCACGACGGACACGGAGCCGACCAACGCCACCTTTCGACGTGCAGAGGTACTGCTGACGAAAAACTTTCCGGATCCAACCTGACGCCTGGGGGTAATTCTAAGGTAAGGAATCTATAACTAACTGTTTCTTTCAGATATTACTTTTAAGTGCCCTAGTAGGTCATCCAGACAGTGTCAACTATTACTTGTGGATTAAGACTGATCCCGGGTGGGTGTCCACTTCAGCCCATAATGCCCACCAATGTCTCATTACTCTCACTACTGCTATCAGCCATAAGGCCCACCAATGTCCCATCACTCCAGCTACTGCTAGGTCTACTCTTACTCCGGTTACTGTGCTGTGTCCTACACCAGTAAAGATCCGACATGAGCTTCAGTTGATGCAGAAGTGGATTGATTAGTACAATCTGAGAGAACACCAAACAGGTCCTTCCCACTCCTCAGTCACCTCCACTGCCCAACTCATTACATTCCACTCAGAACTAGATGACTTCATAACACTCCACACACAATGAGGGGACATCCAGGAAAGTTAAAACACAACACATCACTTTTCCCAACAAAAAGGTATTAAACAATGAACGGAAACTAATACGCCAATACAAAAGGACTAATATGTCAACAGATACAAATAACCACGAAAGAATTAGAAGGCATTTGCAGTGACAATGGGAAAAATAAAAATGTTGCAAACGATTTGCAAATAATATTTACAATTGTGAAGCTTAACCATCACTCAAAGAGTGAGTAACATTAACTTCCATCAGGTAGGGCTGGAACGCTATTTTTTACAATAATCTTTCATCCACACAGGAGCACGCATGAGTCAGTGTTGTCTAAACACCATCACTCCAGGTGCTGACTTTCACATTACATCCATCTTCTCCCACAACACCACTACCACTCTTTTTGTCCATCATATCACTTTCATTTGTCTCTCTCACCCTCACCAGTCTGGACATGCTGCAACATTCCCCAGTATGTACACGCACCACATTTAGCTTCACCTCTGTGATCCGAAATGGTCCAAAAAAACACTCTTGCCTTTAACATGAAACCTAGGTTTTTTGATCCACACTTCATTCCCCCCACCGACCACGCTATCTTCTTCACACCATGTTTTTCATCAAATCTTTCCTTATACTTCCCTTGATGCCTAGCAATCTTCTCCTTCACCTCTTCACTCCACTCATTATACTCCGGAGAACCAACCTTTAACCACTGGGGATTCATCTTAGTGGCAGCCCATCTCCCTCTAAACTCACTTAAAGGGGAAAAATTAGTGATGGCATTAGGTGTAGTTCTGGGAGCCCACAATTTGTCTCTCAGCGAAACTCCATAACACCGCCTGCTGACCACACGCTTTCATTAGTCTGTTTATGCTCTCCACTAGTCTGTTAGCTTAGGGTGAGTAAAGTGCAGTTCGCAATGTTTAACACCCGTATTTCTCTAAAATTCCACCATCTGGGAAGAAACTAACTTCATGCCATTATCTGTGACTATGCACCTTTCTTCACAAACTTGTCTTTCAAAAATTCAATCACCATCTGAGTGTTGACTTCTCTGACACACAATGTCAAGACCCACTTAGATGCTTAGTCCACCAATATTGAAACAAATCTCTCAACCTGGGAGAGAGAATTGAACGGCCCCACTATATCCACAGCCACCTTACTCCATGGCTTCTCAGGCACTTCCACAGGTGACAGGGGAACCGTTCTAGTGACTTTGTTTTTGTCACAATACGCACACTGAACACACTCCATCACCACCTTCTCAACCATGTGATCCATACGAGGCACTCTCTCACTCGCGCTTTGATCCTGTTTCTGCCCATATGACCCTCATGTGCCAAATTCACAATCTTGTGCTTAACCCTTCTGGCAGCACCAATCACTCTCCTGTATGCAGAAACCTATCAGCAATTGACAATTTCTCTCGCACCAGCCAATAACCTCCCACATCGGACTCCAAGTGTTTTTTTCCGGGCCACCCCTTCACCGCATAGGCTTTCAAAAAATTAATGGTCATAACCGTCTCCACCTCTCTACACCATTCCGGTTTCGTCAGCACTTGCTCCTGTAACCACAGCACACTAGTTTCCTCACCATCTTCCCTGCACTCCTCAACAGGTAAGCACGATAGACAATCTGCAGGCCTGCTGTGAGAGTCACACAGGTATTCCAACTGGAAATTGTAATTCCTCACACTTTCAATCCACCTCCTAATGTGAGGTGTAACTTTCTCACTTCCTTTGCAAGTGAACACCACCACCAGGGGTTTGTGGTCCGACTTCATTACAAACGGTAGATCCCACAAATAGAACTTGAAATACAATATACCCCATGTGCACGCAAGCGCGTCCCTTTCAGCAACGGAATAGTTTTTTTCCATATCCCTCAGGGCCCTAGAGGCAAAAGCAACTAACTACCTTCTCTTCTCCATCCACAATCGGAGACAGTACCGTACCCAAACCTTTAAGACTCGCGTCAGTAGTTAGAAGGGTCTTCCTAAAGACATTGAAATGCCTAAGCGTGGGTATGCTTCCAAAATTCCTCTTGACCAGCATGTCCAAACAAATCTCTCACCGTTCTTCAATAATGACCATATGGGCTGAACTACACTCATAAAATTCAGAATAGATTTGTGGTAATATTCAGCTAGCCCAAGAAAGGAGCGTACCTCATCCTTGCAGACAGGTTCAGGAGCATCAACAATAAACTTAACCAAATCAAGCTAGGGACTAACCCCATCACTGGAAATTCTAATGTCCCAAGTAAGATACCAAAGTCACCCTGAAACTGCACGTCTTCTTCACCATCAGACCACAATCAGGCACCCTTCCCAGTACTTCAAACAGCTTCTTATCATGGTCTTCCTCATCTTTACCACAGACCAAGATGTTATCCTGAAATATTTTAATCTGATCAATTCCTTCTAGTACTTTCAACATCACTCTCTGGAAGCATGCCATGTCTGATGCCAGCACAAACGGCATGCGGACGAGATGAACCGAAAGGCTCCCAGAGACGAAACAAAAGAGGTAAGATGTTTGGACCTGGTGCTCGGCGGCTGAAACGTCCATCACACTAAGCAACCGTGCCACCTTCAGCAACGACAACTCTTGTCCAATATTCGACAAAGGTTGCATGTCAACCCAGATGTTTCTAATTAGGTCCCTGAGATCAATGCACATTCTCATGCTTTTACCATTATCCTAGGGTGCCAGAACAGCCGGAGCTAGCCATTCCGAGGATTCTATCTCCTCAATCATACCAAACTTCAACAACTTGCCCAGTTCTTCCTTAAAGGGATCCGACATTAAATGTGGCACTTTCCTCACCTTGTGCACAACGAGTCCGTCTCCCTCTTTCAGCACAATACAGTGTTCAAATCCTTCCAATTTCCCTAATTTCTCATCAAAGACTTCAGGAAATTTCAACACTATATCCCAGTTCTATTGTCCACTATCCACCAACATCACTTGTTCACGTGCGTTGAAATCGAGAGTGATACCCAAATCCCTCTGGTGCCTCCACCTCAACAAGCAATCGTCACATACACCTTTCCCCATGTCTTCCTTCTCTTAAAATCAATCAACATGGGAACATTCCCCATAACATCAATGGCTGTACCACCATAACCAATGGGCTTGATGTCCTGTTCAATGAGTTCAATTCCATCACCACCATACAACTCCTCCCAGATGCAATCACCCACCAAGGTGTATGGTGAACCAGAATCTGCCAAAACAGTTACCTGTTTCCGCCTAATCATTACCTTACACTAGGGCATGCTTACCCCATCTCTATCACATAAGACATACTTCGAGATTACCTCATCCATGTCAGCATCCGTGACTGCAAATACCAGGTTCCTGACACCCTCACTAACCTCTTCAACTTGATGTACTACTTTACTTTCACTACTCAGCTCAGAAAAGCCTTTGCATACTCTAGCAAAGTGCCCTTTCTTTCCACACTTGCGACACACTCCATTCTTCTTCAAACAATTTGGATAATTCGCCATGTGTTGTCCACTACCACACCGATTACACTGGATTTTGCTAATGTCATTCTGACCCTTTACCTCTTTCACACTCTAAAATCCATTCATTTTGTTGTGACTTTGGAAAAACCCCCAACATCATGGTCATCTATCCGCATTTCCTAAACCCAACACGTGGTATGTTCGATACCCTCAATGATAGCAATGGCTTCCTTTAAGCTAAGGTTTTTAGACAACAACTTCTCCTGTACCTTAACATTGTACAGCGCACCAACTGATCACGAATCAACAAATCAGTCAACTCACCAAAATCACACGTCCTGGCCAAGTTTCTCAAACACACTACATAGTTGCCTATGCATTCCCGTTTGCTTGCTGACGGGCAAAGAATTTGTGACTTTCCAACACCATATTAATCTGGGTACCAAAATGAAGTTCTAACATTATTACCGACATTGCATACACATCTCTGGGGTCACCTTCCGCATGCTCCACCGGAATATCATCCAGGGCCAGATGTACGACCCGTTTTTGCATGCGCAAATGGGTTTGCGAAACAGTTTGCGCATGCAAAAACATATTGGGCCATGTACATAGCCCATTTAGCGAGTCACAATTCTTTTGCGACTCGCTAAATATGTTTTGCGACTAGCTATTTAGAAGGGGCGTTCCCTTCCAAATTGCGAGTCTCAAAACAATGTACTAATGTTTTGCGACCGCAATTGCGGTCGCAAAACACTCGCAATTACCACCTACTTCAAGAAGGTGGTAATGCATTTACAAATGGGAAGGGGTCCCCAGGGGACCCCTTCCCCTTTGCAAATGCATGTGAAGCACAAGTTACTAACTTGTGTAACGATATATCTGTAAGAGACAGTAGTTAGTGACAGATTCCTTACCTTAGAATATCCCCAGGCGTCAGGCTGGATCCGGAAAGTTTTTGCGTAGCAGTACCCTTGCGCGTCGGTAGGCGGCGTCGTGCGGCTCCGCGTCCGTCGTCGGCGTCGTGATCGCCGGGATGACGTCGCGGGCAGTACTTAGACGCCGCCCCTGCGCGCTGACGTCAGTTCTGTACACGACTTTCCGCGCCAGGAACGCAGAGCCATGCAAGAAGCTGACATAGGTGTCTGAAAAATACTAGGGCCCTGAAAGGGATGTCCTTAACCCTAGAAATCAGTTCGCAGAACGGGGAGGATGGGTGGGGCGGTAAGGAATCTGTCACTAACTACTGTCTCTTACAGATATATCGTTACACAAGTTAGTAACTTGTGCATCTGAAAGAGACACGTTAGTGACAGATTCCTTACCTTAGAATAGATACCCCAGCAATACCAACCCCGGTGGTGGGAATGCGAACAAAGATCAGACAAGGAAGTCCTGGAGGACAGAACGGCCAAAGAAGCCGTCCCTCCGGACCTGACTGTCAAGGCAGTAATGCTTTGTAAACGTGTGCAGCGAGGCCCACGTAGCTGCCTGACAAATAACCGGCAGCGGAACACCGCGGCCCAAGGCCGTGGTAGCAGCCGTTGCCCTTGTGGAATGGGCACGCAGCCCAACAGGAGGCTCCTTCTTCGCCAAAGAATAGCAGGTCTTGATGCACAAGGTAACCCAGCGGGAGATAGTCCTCTTGTGCACCGCCCGACCTTTTTGGCGCCCACGTAGCCAACAAAGAGCTGGTCATCCACCCGGAAGTGTTTTGTGCGGTCAATATAGAAGGAGAGCGCACGTTTTGGGTCCAGACGGTGGAGCCTCTCTTCCTCTCTGGAAGGATGCGGAGGCGGAAAGAAGGTGGGCAAAGTGATGGTCTGCCCAATATGGAAAGCAGTAACCACCTTTGGCAAGAAGGACGGACGCGTCCGAAGAACAACCTTGTCTGGATGAACAGACAGAAAGGGAGGTTTGCAAGATAGAGCCTGGAGCTCACTCACCCGCCGAGCGGAGGTGATGGCCACCAGAAAGGCTGTCTTCAGAGTCAGAAGACGAAGAGGACAGTTATGTAGAGGCTCAAAGGGAGCGCACATTAAAAAGGTAAGAACCAAGTTCAAGTCCCACTGAGGCATCACAAACGGAACAGGAGGAAAGAGGTGAGTAATGCCTTTTAAGAACCTGTTAACAACAGGGGACTTGAAAAGGGAGGGCTGATCAGGGAGCCTGAGGAAGGCCGAGATAGCACAAAGATAACCCTTGATGGTACCCAGGGCAGAACCCTGTTGGGCCAGAGAGAGAAGGAACAGAAGGACCTCAGAAAGAGGGGCAGAAAGGGGATTCACAGCCTTTGCTGTCACCATGCCACAAATTTGTTCCACCTGCAGGCGTATACCACCTTAGTGGAGGGACGCCTGGCTGCCAGAATCACATCACAAACTTCGGGAGGCAAGTCGAAAGGAATCAACTGCCGCCTCTCAATTTCCACGCAAGCAGGTGTAGACTGGACAGGTTCGGGTGGAGGACCGTCCCCTGCTGCTGCGACAGAAGATCCTCCCGAAGAGGCAGACGGATTGGGGGATCTACGCTCATATTGAGTAGCTCGGGATACCAAACTCTTCGAGCCCAGTCCGGAGCCACAAGAATGACTTGGGCCCGGTCGTGCCGAATCTTCTTCAACACTCTGGGTAGAAGTGGTATAGGCGGAAAGGCGTACAACAGACCGCAACTCCACTCGCGACGAAAGGCGTCGCCGAGCGAGTGCCGCCTTGGAAATTCCAACGCGCAGAACTGATGACATTGCGCGTTCTCTTCGGTGGCGAATAGATCTAACCAAGGCTCTCCCCACTGTAGAAAGAGTCCTTGCGCCACTTCCGAGTGAAGACGCCATTCGTGATCCATCATGCACCTGCGGCTGAGTTCGTCCGCCCTGGCGTTCAGGGAACCTGCCAGGTGTTGAACCATCAGGAACATGCCCTGATGTTCCAGCCATGTCCAGAGGCGCAGAGCCTCCTGACAAAAGGGTCCAAGACCCCACCCCGCCCTGTTTGTTGCAGTACCACATGGCGGTGGTGTTGTCTGTGAACACCTGCACTACCTTCCCTTTGACAGAGGGAAGGAATGCCTTGAGTGCAAGTCGGATCGCCCGGAGCTCCAGAAGGTTGATATGGAGCCGGGACTCCGCCGGAGACCAGAGGCCTCTGATCTC
This sequence comes from Calotriton arnoldi, assembly GCA_963921515.1. Lineage (NCBI taxonomy): Eukaryota > Metazoa > Chordata > Amphibia > Caudata > Salamandridae > Calotriton > Calotriton arnoldi. The sequence continues at coordinate 5,982,503 of CAWUFW010000060.1, forward strand.
CGCCTCTCCCATGTGACCGCCCCATCCCAGAAGGGACGCGTCCGTCACAACTGTGTGCTCTGGCTGGGGAAGGGAGAGGGATCTGCCCATGACCCATTGCCGGTTCGAGAGCCACCACTGCAACTGTCTTGCAGTCCCCTCCGAGATCTGGACGTGATCGGACAGGTTGCCCTGGTGCTGCGCCCACTGGAACTTCAGGTCCCACTGCAGAGCCCGCATATGCCATCTGGCATGATTGACCAGCAGGATGCAGGAGGCCATGAGGCCCAGCAGCCTCAGGGTCATCCGTACCGAAACCCAGGATAAAGGCTGAAAGATCGGAATCATAGCCTGAATATCCCGGACTCGCCGTTCGGGAGGATAGGCCTGAAACTGCGTCGTGTCCAGAACCGCTCCGATGAAAAGGAGCTGTGGAGAAGGAATCAGATGCGACTTCGGCACATTGATGGAGAACCCCAGCGAGTGCAGGAGTTCGGCCGTAGTCTGGAGGTGGGAGACGACTGCCTGGGACGAGCCCGCCTTCAGCAGCCAGTAGTCGAGGTAGGGGAAGACTGAAACCCCTGCCCGGCGCAGATGAGCTGCGACCACCGCCATCACTTTCGTGAACACCCGAGGGGCACTGGTAAGGCCAAAGGGGAGCACGGTGAACTGAAAATGCTCGGGGCCTACCGTGAACCGAAGGTAACGCCGGTGGGCCGGCAGGACGGGGATGTGGAAATATGCGTCCTGCAAGTCCAACGCTACCAACCAGTCTCCAGGGTCGAGGGCAGTCAAGACCTGAGCTAGGGTGAGCATCTTGAACTTCTCCTTCCGGAGGAAGCGATTGACGTTCCGGAGGTCCAAGATAGGACGCATGTCCTCCTTGTCCTTTTGGGCACCAGAAAGTAGTGGGAGTAGCAACCACGCCCTACTTCTGGGGTCGGAACACGCTCGATGGCCCTCTTGGTCAAGAGGGCCGCGACTTCCTTCTGTAGAAGCACCAAGTGATCCCCTGACATGCGGTGGAATTGAGGTGGCATGGCTGGGGGTGGTCTCGAAGGGGAGGGAGTAGCCCCTTCGGACAATGTCCAAGACCCACCTGTCCGAGGTGATGGTACGCCAGTGGGGAAGGTGATGGCGGACCCTGCCCCCTACTGGCGTGCTGTGCACCTGAAAGGAGGGACTAGGAGGGCTTGGAGGCCGCGGACGGGTTGGAGGTGGTGGCCTGACCCGCACGCTGGTTGCCCGATCCGCCACGGCGGAATCCACGTCCTCGGCCACGCGAAGACGCCTGCTGCGCGGGCCGGTGGCTGGGCTGCTGACGTGAAGGGGCGCCCTACCGTGGCCACGATAGGGGCGAAAAGCAGAAGTCAGCGGAGGGCGTGTAGCAGAAAGGCCCAGGGACTTGGCAGTAGCCCGTGAGTCCTCAAAGCGCTCCAACGCATGGTCTGCTTTGGACCCAAAAAGACCGACTCCATCAAAGGGCATGTCCATGAGAGTATTCTGGACATCCCCTGAAAAACCAGTGGTTCTCAGCCAGGCGTGGCGTCTGAGCACCACCGTCGTTGCAATAGACCTGCCCAGCGAGTCGGCGGTGTCAAGGCCACAACGTATGGTGTATTTAGCCGCATCCCTTCCTTCCGCAATGGCGCGGAAAGCAGTGTCTGGACCTCCTCAGGACACTGGGGCAAAACATCCGCCACCGAATCCCACAGGGAGTGGGTATATCGGCCCAAAAGACAAGCGGTGTTAACGGACCGCAAGCCAGCACTGGAGGAAGAAAAACCCTTCTTCCCAAACTGATCCAGGCGTTTGGATTCTCTATCCGGAGGAGCGGTAGGGAAGGCGGTTTGGGAAGCGGATGCTTGGACAACCAAGCTCTCAGGAGTGGGGTGGACAGAGAGAAACAGGGGGTCGCCCGGAGCTGGGCGATGGCGTCGTGACACGTTCCGATCCACAGGAGCCCCTGTGTTGGGCTTGGACCAGGCGCCCAAAAGAACGTCAGTGAGGGCGTCGTTAAACGGCAGCACAGTCTCCGCAGAGGAGGCTGCCGGCTGAAGCACCTCTGTCAAGATGTTAGGCTTGACCGTCAAAGTAGGAAGTTGGAGACGTAAGGCCCCAGCTGCCCTACGCAACACCGTACCAAAATTGGCTCCCTCCTCCGTAGCCACGGGAGGAGACAGCATGCCAGTGTCAGGGGAAGTATCCAGACCACTGGCCTCCCCTAAACTCTCTGTCCAGTCCTGATCGTACTGACAGTGTCGTGTCAGAGGGTCATCAGACCCCTCCCAGTCCAACTGGTCCTCCTCTGGTTCAAAATAAGGAGGAGGAGGGACAGTTGGGACCCAAGGTCCCATCGGCGCCGGAGCCGGCGTCGAGCGACGTCGGTCCGGATCCATGTCCGGAGCCGGAAGGAACAGGGGGACGACGCCGCCCGGAGCCCAGGGCGGCGCCGAGAACGGCACCGGAGACATCGGCGCCGGCGGAGGTGTCGTGAGGTCGACCGGCGTCGATGGGGGTTGTGGAGCCGGGATCGAGGCCGGGGCCGAAGCCGGAGCCGGGATCGAGGCTGGAGGCACGGGCGACGCCGGGGCCGGAGCCGTCGGCGACGCCGGAGCAACCCCATCAGGGCCCGCGGGGCCCGAAGGCGCACCGGAGGGGCCTGAAGGCCCGAAGAGGCGGGCCATGGCCGACAGGAATTCCTGTACTTTGGCCGGATCCGCCCCCGAACCCGGGAAGGGCGGGTATGGCGGGGGCGACTCCACAGGCATGTCCGGGGCCGCGGGGGCGGGGACGGTGCCGGGAGGGGCCTCAGCCGAGTCGCGAGACCGGCGAGGCGAAGTCCTAGAGCGATGATGCTTTTGGACTTTTGTGCTTCGACTTACCGGACGAAGAAGACTTCGACGCCGACGACCGGTGTGGACTCCGCGATCGACCCCTGGACCTCTCACGCGACCGGGGCTTCCGCGGAGCCGAATGCCGGGCCTCGAGGAGCTTTCGAGACCGCTCTCGCAAAGCTTTCGGGTGGAGGGCCTGGCAGTCGGTACAAGACTCCGTGTCGTGGCCTCGGCCGAGGCAGAAGAGACACTCCCAATGCGGGTCGGTGACGGACATCATCCGCGCAAAGGCGCCGCATCGCTTGAAGCCGGGCATCCCTACGACACCTTGAAAGATGGAAAAACAGTGAAAAAAATTCACCAAAAAGTATGGTCAAAAAATGACCAGGGCACTGCTCTTCCCGGATCTGCGCTTGCTGGCGCGGAAAAAGAAGAACTGACGTCAGCGCGCAGGGGCGGCGTCTAAGTACTGCCCGCGACGTCATCCCGGCGATCACGACGCCGACGACGGACGCGGAGCCGCACGACGCCGCCTACCGACGCGCAAGGGTACTGCTACGCAAAAACTTTCCGGATCCAGCCTGACGCCTGGGGATATTCTAAGGTAAGGAATCTGTCACTAACGTGTCTCTTTCAGATATAATTTTTTAAGGGCAGGCAGTGGTCCCAGGGACAACTGCCTGCCCTTAAAAAATTAAACGAAACGTTTCTTTTTCTTTTAATGCATCCCGTTTTCCTTTAAGGAAAACGGGCTGCATTTAAAAAAAAAAAGCTGCTTTATTAAAGCAGTCCCAGACATGGTGGTCTGCTGAGCCCAGCAGGCCACCATCCCTGGGAGGGCTGGCATTCACAATGGGCTCGTAGAGTGCGAGAGGCTCATTAATATTAATGAGCCTCGCAATTTGCGACCCCATTGGGAATCACAAAACAGTGTAAACACACTGTTGTACATTTCATTTAGCGCCTCGCAATTTGCGACTCGCAATGTGTGGCATGAAACCGCTTGGTGTAAGTGCGCTTAACAAATATTTTTAACTTAACAACGTATATGCCACACCAGTACAGCCTTAATAACGATATCCAATCCAGGCCGCTTGCCCAAGTCACAATGCACTCCAGAAGAACTACTCTCAGAGGCACGTACACCCCGACGCGATGCAATTGATGTGCGAAACTGCCCAATCCAAGAAGGCAGCTGTCCACATCACTTTCGCGATGACGGTACACGCTGGAAACCGCCCAATCTGGGACAAGCACTGCACCCTAGCATGCGCACGCTATCATGATGCGGCCACACAGCGCACAGGCAAGGCTTGAAGATGCAACAATGGCCACGCAATGCACTTGCTTCACAACAGCCTCGCGCTAAGCTGCGCGTCTCACTGTGTCCCCCTCATGTTACGAACAACGGCTGCTCACCAATTAACAGGTACTCTTCAATCCTGTTTTCCAAAATACAAATTCACTGTCACAGATTCCACGACATTCACGTAGATCTCACCTGGTTAGCTGAGGAATAGCAACCACTAGTACACTGCCCTAGGGGTCGGTATTGTTAAAATCCTGCCCCCTCCACAGGTCATCACCAATGTCTTATGCTGTGTACAACACTAGTAAAGATTCAACACGAGCTTCAGTTGATGCAGAAGTGGGTTTATTAGTACTATCTGGAACAACACGAAACAGGTCCTTCCCATTCCTCAACCACCTCTAACTGCCCAACTCGTTACATTCTACTCAGAACTAGAGAACTTCATAACACTCCACACACAATGAGCAGACAGCCAGGAAAGTTAAAACACAACATACTGCCAGCAACCCAGGAGGCCCATCCATGTTTGTCCCACTGGCCTGTCTCTTGTTCCTATGGGACTTTTTTGGGGTTTTGCCCAGCCAACTCACAGGGACTGTAATGGGAGTTGCATCAATATTATGCCTCTGTAGTCTCTGCTCCTGCCCCGGATCACAGAATTGCTCCACACCACTGCACGAGCCACAGAACTTCATCCATCACAGCGTATTCGCTGAGGATTTTCTCTTGTTCTCCTGAAGTTTGGGCCTCTGTTTTTGATTGACTCCGTGTCCTCAGTGGAGCGCCATCTTTTTCCTGACAATCATTCTGTACCTCATTTCATTTCCAGCGGACAGCCGCCATGATGATTTGCTGATCTTTGATTTCCTCCCACACACCACTGTGGCAACCACCCATCACCATTCATGTTCTTCAATGCCCAATGACCCCAGTACAGGGCGCACCATCACCTCTTGGTAGATTCACCACTTATTTGAAGGTCAAGGTTGTGCCCAGTTTCCTCTCTCCTCCTGGCTCAGACAGGTCATGTAGGCCAGGGTAGCCTTGTCACTTTCACAACTGTAAGCGTCTCAATTTTTTCCATTAGCAGGCTCTGCTTCCACCCTGAGAGTATTGCATATGATTGCCCCTGATGATGTGCAAAGTACAGGAAACTTGATGAATTATCAATTTAGCCGAAAGAGCCACACTAAATTGCGGCCATCTTGGTGCTCAGCTTGCTCTGCCATCCCCTCTCTGTTGACCGCTAGAGAATTGGTTGGTGAGACACCGAGAGAGGAATGAAGATTGTATCCATGGGACAAGAAAAAACAGGAACTGACTGCAGTGTACTGGTTTGCACCTAATATACTCTGGTGACACCATGTCTGGAGGCGGGGTAGTGGATTAAGCTGCATGGCACCACCAGGCAGTGCTGGAGGGCCATTGCTGGGAAAAAAGTTTTCCAGACCAGTCTGAAGCTTGGAGAGAGTATTAATAAGGTGAGTATTATGAGGGAAGATGTTGCCCTCAGACCACTAACTTTTTCAATGTGTTGGTGCCCATTTGATTTGACAAAAATATTAATTTGCACAAAAGAAATATAAAGCTCTCTATTGTCATAGTAACATGCAAAGACCACACATTCACATGCAGTTATCCCATTTGACTAGGTAGATGAGACTTTACTGTGACTTGCCTTAACTCCTTCCCGAACATGAGAAGATCTGCTGCATTCTCAATAGCTCGAGACGCCATCCTCTCTGCTCGGTCTCTTAACTTGTAAAAGCTGTTGTAGATGTTCCGAATCAGCTCTTTGCTAGCAGCAAACTGTATTTGGATATCAGCTGGGAGAAAGTCCTAATGCAGAAACCAAGAGCTTAAAAGTTAAAATGATAAAGATGTTAACAGATAAAGTGAGTCAAGTCAGAATCGTGCGCAATGATAATACCAGGAGAGGACTCATTGTATTTGGTGAGCGAGTTATGGTTTGCATGGCAGGGGTTTGAGTTATGCTTTGCTGAACTAAGCATAACATGGTAATTTCAGGGGGGTTCAGTTTTATTTCATAACAATTGCTACTTTAACTGTGTTTTTTAGATACATTTTAGACCCCATACTAAACAAACATTAAGTTATCAACCAAGCTAACCATAACTTCCCCTTAACTGTGTTTTTTCAGTGAGTATAAGGGAACTCTTATTGCACAAAATACAATGATAAAAAAGCCATATTTCAAAGGAAGTTGCAGAATATTTTCCATATTTCACAGAAATTGCATCTTAATGACAGCCTATGCAGAGCTTCATCTTTCCCATTAGTTTAATTACTAACAGAAACAATCAAATTGCAGTTGGGGCACTTGATAGCTCAATATTGCAGGAGATACTTCGAACATCTAAGGTAATCTATTATTCATTGTTTAATTGGTAGTCTATTAGTGAAGCCAATTAATATCTAAACATTGTAAAGTGGTGTATTGAGCATGGCGAGAGGTGTGGCATACAGTGTGCATTGCACATTCATACAGTAACTTCGAAATTCAGGGCTTTTTCTGATTTGTGTTAGATGAACGATTACTAATCTTTAACTGTGTTTATTTTCAGTGAATTTCATTTTTTTAATAAAGTACTGCATTTACTTGCCATGCACACATTCTGTGCTGTGCACAACCCTTCACTGTGCTCAGCTGGGATTGGCTCCTGGGCCTCCACCAAACTCCTACGGGCAGCCAACCCCAGCTGCGCACAGCCTATGACAGCAAGCAGGGTTTGCCGCAGGGCCTGGCCTTTGGCGGAACCATCAGTGAAAGAACAGTTGCTTGGCTCTTCTAACTTACTAAGTCTTTTCTAAAGTAGCGATGCAACACCCATCTAGCATCTAAGGAGTTGAGTGATTTCTGAACAAGAGATTGAATTCTGAAAAGATATGGGCAGATTTTCATGTTATACACAATCACTACACTACATAACGAATGAATGCTAGCTTCTCCTGACCACACTTGTGAAATTTGATAGCCTAGTTAAGAAACTGTTGGGCCTGCATATTGCTTCAGTAACTGCCACAAGAAAGGCCACTTTCAATGAAAGATGTTACAAAAAGGAGCTGTGGATGGATAAAAAGTGTGGAGGAGTCGTTTAGGCGATACATTTGGCACTCACTATATTGGGTGCCCGTGACTAAGGCCTTCTGACTGGAGACATGACCTCTTAATGACTACTGAGAAATCCTTAATCACTGAATAGTGGGCAAGCATTGGCAAAGCATATAGGTCTCATCTTTTAGCTTTTCCAATGAGTTTTGCCGAAGCTACTCAGCATCAGCAAAAAATAAAAAACAGTTATTGAAGATGCTGAACAGCGTTGGCAAAAAACAAGACTCTAGTGTGATGATGTATAGGTACACATGCTTTACCATGCATGTGTGAGCATATGTCGAGTCCGCAACATTTTGCCTTTTTTTTTTTTTTTAAATTAACCATTCAAAGATAGCAAAGTCCATCTTGAAGTGGTAAATAAAGAAATAAATTAATAAAATGTGGGTGAAAGCGCATTTAGAGAAAGGCCCAATAACAAATTGCATGGCAAGGCCGTTTTTGTTTTTTTGTTTTTTTAAAAGTTTTTTTATTGGTTGTTCAAAACAATATATAATACATAAAATACAATATGATACTATAAGCAAAAGAAAATACAGCACAATTCAAATCATAAATAACCTAAATAGAGACAAAATAGGTAAATAGACTATCAGCAATGCGTCAGCAAATAACATACATAACATGGCCGTTTTAAAAAGGTTTTTAAAAAAAATAAAAATTGGGGAGAGTAAGAAAACACGTTGGGTGCTAGGCACTCAAGAGGATGGCAAAGAAGCTATGTTCCATGGGAATACGCGAGAAAAAAAAGCAATCGAACAAGAACCAACAAAAGGAGATGGACTGGGAGTCCACCCAAGCAATGGGCTGACCCAAAGCCTACTGCAAATAATAATACTGTAAACAATAGGTCTTTCAACATAGGACAGCAACAGCTGTCTGTAGACAAGACCTAAAAAGGATACCAGGAAACTATTTTTTCCTCTATATTGTGATAAATGCCAGGCCTACATGGATGAAAGAAAAACGATTTCAATTGTTTTTATTTGTTTATTTGGTGAACAGTAAAAAGAAACTGTCTGTGGGTACCTCAGAACTACAAATTCAGTGGTTCTAACACAATAATATGTGTTAATTAACAGTATGCAACCATGGGTTAAGACTCAGATTTCACCGTTTTTCTGAAGCAAAACAAGGTAGATTTCAGTTTACTACCTTCTGGCAAGTACATTTTTGATTTATAAATTGCTATAAGAAATAGAATTTTATGAATGAAGCAGGTAACTATGCAAATATATTTATCTATGTATGTACATGAGCCCAAAGAAACCTTAAACTAATGTCTCACAATTTACATCTGAGTGTCAAACTGGGGCATGAGTCAGTTTATTAATCTATCTGGTATATTCGTAACTCATATTGGAAGTTTTCATATCGGCACCAATTAATGTACCTATTTGTACATTGTACTAGCTATTACGCTATTTCTTTAGAATAAGAATATTTAATGTATTTAGCAAACATAAATGAAATTCAGAAGTCCTGTAGGATGAAGTCAGAAGTCACCAAAGTCCAGATTACAGAAAGTCTTCCCAACTGTAAAAAGCAGGGTGATTACATTTGCACGTATTCAACTTGTGTGAAAGCGAACAGGCTAAAAAGTATTGAGGGCAAATACAACCAATTGATTTGACACTACATTCGCTGAGTTAAAAATAATACAAAGTTATTCAAGTACATTTCCCCTGCTTTCAAAAGTGAAATGCAGGTACATTTTAAGATGAAATCAGTCTGTTCGGTATTACACAGGTAGCAAAAATAGTGCAAAATGGGTTCACTTTTTAAAACAAGCATTGGCAAAGTCAAAAGGTCTCACCTTGGAGAACTACCGTGTATGCCAAGACCTTTTGACGATGCTGTACAGCAGCGGTTCTTAACCTGTGGTCCAGGGAACGGCTGGGAGTCTGCCACACCTACTTAGGTGGTCACCATTTACTTATGAAATTAAATAATATTAACAGAATAATAAAGTGTATCAAAATAAACAAGCAAACTGTAAAATTTAAGAAAGGTAAAACATTCATTAAATGTGAAGGAATTTGTAGTAAGCACGCAGAGGCAGTCGGTTGCTTCTTGTAGATTTAATGTAACAGACTACACGGTTGAGGAGCACAGAGGTCAATGTTCCTCCATCAGTAACAACACAAACCAACGACAATATTCAAAGCATAACATTCTAACATTCTATATTCACTAGGTTACAAGAAAGTACATTCGAAGGACGGAACCCATTACCTCATTCAGCACTGCATAAAACACGCTGTCAATCCTACATATCTTCCCTTCTTCCCATAAAAAAAATAAAACGCAAAACAATTGGAAACAAAAACTATGTCCGAAATCGACTCAGAGTAACAATGACTCTAAAGCTCCTTCTTGGAACTACGCGTTGGGGCAACACAGGAACTTCACGGTGACGTTCTGTCGAATAACAATACTGTCTTTCACACTCGCGCGGTCAGGACTGGGCCGAACCTTAACAACTTTTGCCAGATTCCATAAATGCCTTTCATCCACCTGCACTGCATTTCCCTTGATCTTAAGTACTATGATTGGTTCCCCAAACTTGCTTTTATCTTTCTTGACATGTACAGGAGACTTTATTCTAACCATGCCTCCAATGACCAACAGAACGAATTTGGCAACCACTTTCCTATCATACCACTCCTTTTGTTTCTCCTGAGATTGTGACATGTTTTCCTTCACTACGAATATCAAATGCTTAATGTCGGAATCATATTTAAGCCATTTCGACATCCAACCTGGTCTGAAGCTGGTGTTCGCCTTTCTCCCTCTCAGAAGCTCGAAAGGAGTCCCTTTTGTGGACGAATGGGGGGTAATTCTGTAGAACCAAATCATGCTCTTCAAAGCAATTTACACATCATGGTTTCCAACCTTAGCCCACTTGATACATTCCCCCACAACAAGTCCATCAGTTTGTGGGTCCCACAGGATTCAAGAAAAACACGCACCTCACTGCTTACAAATTGTGTGCCATTATTTGATACAAGAACTTCGGGGAAACTTTCCGTCATGAAGACTTCCTTAAGAAACTTTACTACATTGTTGGCATTGGGCTCTCTCACTATCTTGATCTCAGGCCATTTAGAGGCATAATCCATGAGCACTAGAATATATCTGGAACCTCCTGGTAGAGAGTCATAAGGTCCCATAATCTCAGTGTCCATGCCTGGCCACCAGAAAATCTATCGGACACGACGTTTGGTTAGAGTCGCTCCCAAGTGACCCTCCTGGGCCTTCTTAATGATGGTGTTAGAAATGGGGGTCTCTAGTTGGCAGAGGTAGGTACATTTGTCCAAATAGGGACCCTTGCTTCTAGTCAGGGTAAGTGGGATACACATTTAGATAACCCCTGCTCACCCCCTTGGTAGCTTGGCACGAGCAGACAGGCTTATCCCAAAGGCAATGTGTAAAGTATTTGTACCAACACTCACAGTAACACAGTCAAAACACCACAAAAGGACACCACACCAGTTTAGAAAAATAAAGTATCTTTATCTAAACTAAACAAGACCAAAACGACAAAAATCCAACATACACTGTTAAAAATATGACTTTCAAAAGGTTTCAGGAACTTGTACCATAGAAAACTATGGATGCGTGACTTTTCATCAAAGTACCTGTAGATGCGTCAAAGTTCCAAAAGCCCAACAGCCGCAGAGTCAGAAAACAAAGAGATGCGACTCTCCTCAGACCTTGGGGAGGCGATGCGACAGTTCTGCGACACGCAGAGGACGAGTTGTGTCGAATCCGGTCTGAATGGGGAGTGATGCGTCGATCCTTTGTGATTGTTCCGGTTTGCAGGTGATGCGTCGGGAAAGCGTGCCACACAGGTACGATGCGTGGAAATCTGGGATGCGTCGGCGATCGATGCAGCGGCGTCGAGCGGCGCTGCGTCGGTCCTCTTCAGCAGCGATCCCTCGATTAGTCGATTCTTGCAGCAGCGACACACGCTGCGACGGTTTTCGCAGCAGCACGGCGATGTGTGGAAATTCTTCTCGCGCCGTGGAGATGCGTCTAGAAAGCAGCCGCAAGAAGAGCGATGCGTTGATTTTAGCAGTTCTTCACGTTTCTTCTTTCTTCCAGCTCCCAAACAGCAGCAACAACCTCCTGAGGCCCAAAACTGGCACAGGCACCTCTTGGCAGGTCAGAACTCACAGCAGCAGAGTTCAGGGGAGCTGGGGGTGAAGTCTTTGTGTCCCTGAGACTTCAGAACAGGAGGCCAGCTCACTTCAGGCCCTTGGAGATCTCCTTCAAGCAGGGGACACAGGACACAGCAAAGTCCTTCTCCTTTCTTCGACAGAAACAGCAACTGCAGGCCAACCCCAGACACACAGCATGGGCAGTACTTCTCCTCAGTCTCTCCAGCTCTTCTCCTTGGCAAAGGTTCCTCTTGAATTCCAGGAATGATCTAAAAGTCTGGGGTATTGGGTCTGATACTTATACCCCAAAATGTCTTTGTTCTCTTTGTGCAAGGGGCTCTGAGCCCAGTTCAAACCAGTTCTGGGGGGCACTCTGCAAGTGAACAACAACATCCATTGTCAGTGTGAGCCTTGGCTCCAGACACACCACATGGGGGTGGAGCCAGCATTGTGGAAGGCAGGCACAGCCCTATTCAGGTACAGGTGCTATTCCTCCCACCACTCCAAATGCAGATCAGGCCTAATCAGCCAAGTGCTGACTCATCCAGACTCCTGGAGCCACTGCACCTCCCCAGCACCTGTCACTCCAAAGCCAGACAGTCAACCCACAAACAGGCAGAGGCACACAGGATGGTTGAACAAAAAAATAGCCACTGTCTAAAAGTGGTATTTTCAAACACACAATATAAAAACCATCTTTACTAAAAGATGTGTTATTAAATCCTGAGTTCAGGGATACCAAACTCCATTTTTCCATCTTATCCCTATGGGAAGATATCCTTGTAAAATGTTACAAAGCATTCCCCATTCTGTCCTATGGGGCAAGATAGCCTTTCAATAGTGAAAAACGAAATTGGCAGTATTTCACTATCAGGACATGTTACACACACCAGTACATGTCCTACCTTTCACTTACACTGCACCCTGCCCAGGGCGGTACCTTGGGCCTACCATAGGGGTGCCCTATATGTAAGAAAAGGGAAGGTTAGGGCCAGGCAAGAGGGTGCACTTGCCAAGACGACATGGCAGTTAACAAACTGCGCACAGGCACCGCGGTGGCAGGCCTGAGACATCTTTTCAGGGCTACTCATGTGGGTGGCACAATCAGTGCTGTAGGCCCACTAGTAGCATTTGATTTACCAGCCCTGTCACACTCAGTGCACTTTACTAGGGACCTACTGGTAAAAACAAATATGCCAATCAGGGAGAACCAATCACAATACCAATTTATACAGGGAGCACTTGCACTTCGACACTGATCAGCAGTGGCAAAGTGCCCAAAGCATCTAAGCCAGCAAAAACGAAATCCAGCACAGCATCAAAAACACAGAAGGTAGAGACAAAAAGTCAGGGAAAACTACGCCAAGGATGCCAGGTCTAACAGATGGTATATCTGAAAGTATGAGGAGGAATGAGTATCTGATCGCAACAGCATGCCATTTTCTAAAGAAATTTCCCTCTCATCTTTACAGTAAGGTTGAAGCAGGGGAGATAAGACTTTTTCTCTAGGCCAGCCAGTCTTGACTAGTTCACACACATGTTGCAGAACCTGGTCGTTATCAAAAGCAGCTAACCAATCCTTTTCTGAACCCATTTTTAACTCTGGTATCTCCAAGGTTGCAATCAAACAATCCTCACAGTCTTCATCGAGAAGGTCACTGAACTGAACTTCATCGTGTTCATCGATTGCAGGAGGAAACAAGAAAGAAAATCCACTCTCCCATTCTTACTTCCTGAAATCTGGGTCACATCAAAATGATACTGGAGAAGCTTGGTGACCATCCTTAGAATCCTGGGGGTGCAACACTTGCTCACAATACCTCCTGAAATGCTGACAAGGGGCTTGTGGTCAGTTTGCAACATGAAACGTATTCCTCAAACGTATGGACAAACTTTTTCTATGACCCACAAGCATGCCAAGAGCTCTTTTTAATTAATTGTAGCTCTGCCTCTCTCAACACTCTTGAAACAAACACCACAGTATTCTCAATATTTCCTATTTTTTGTGTCAAAGTTGCCCCATGACCTACCTGGCTGCAATCCACGGTAATGCAGCAGGGATAACTGGGATTAAAAGGTTTTAGAGCCTTGCTGTTTCCCAACATGGACTTAACTAGGTCGAAAGCCTCCTTACAGTCATTGCACCACACAAATTTGACACATTTCTTTAATAAGTTGCTGATGGGACGTACTTTGGTCACAAAATCGGGGATAAATCTAGAGTAATACTCGCACAAACCCAAAAGAGATTTCACTCTGGTTTTGCCGATGGGGGTGGTGCATTAACAATGGCCTACACTAAACGTGGCCTGAAGCCGATACCTTCTTGCAAGATCAAATGACACAAATATTCTCATAGCCCGAAATTTGTAGTAAGAACGCAGAGGCAGTAGGTTGCATCTTGTAAATTTAATGTAACAGGCTACAAGGTTCAGTAACCACAATAGTCAAAGCATAACATTCTAACATTATATATTCACTAAGTTTCAAGAACGTATATTCCAAGGACGGAACCCCATTACCTCATACAGCATTGCATAAAACAAGCTGTCAATATTACAGAATTTGGAATTCTATGGTAAAAATTAAGCTAGTATCCTCAGTTTGATTCATGGAACCCGTGCAAATGCATCACACAGAATATATTATGGACGATGGGTTGCCTCAATTCAATTTAGAAATTTAGGCAGCCCCAACCTTTCCATGAAAATGATTTTTTTTTATATTGGTTTTTGAATCAAAGGAAATAGTTAATAGTTTGTGTATTTGTTTGATAAATGCTTGTTTCTGTATTTTTTTGTATTGTTTTGAGGTTCAAATCATCAACATTTCTTCAGCCGTGGTCCCTGGCTTCTATTAATGATTCAGCAGGGCCCCCAGATTCCAATAATGATTTAGTGGAGGTTCCCGGATTCCAGTAATGATTAAGTGTGAGTCTATAGAGTTTGAAAGCTTAAGAACCACTGTTGTACACATTAGCAAGAGCATGTGGAGCATGACCAAAAGTTTTTTTTTTTGTTTTTTTAATCGAAGAAAAAGAAAAGGTTAAGATTTTGTAGGCGCATGCATGCATCATTATGTCTGTCTAGTTTTGAGACGAGCATAAAAGCAGTGTTTAATAATTAAATATACATTAACAGTTAATACTTGCCACCAAAGCTATTCTTATAGCTTTGGGTAGCCTGGAAAAGTCTGAAATGTCACATGTAGGAGTGATGGTTGGCAGTTGTTTTGGTACCATCATTGGCAGCGCTGGCAGGGTCAATGGGTGCTGCAAGCTGCAGCGGCCTCCTGACCAGGGCCCTGCCACTTTTCTTTTTTACAAATTAAGCATTGGGGGAAGCAAGGGGGGTGGGCGGGGCAAAGTAAAAGCAGCACATGAGGAGAGCAGCATGGGGGTAGGTAGAGAAGTACATGAGCTAGAAAGCAACTTGGAGAACAGGGGAGGGTAGTTTGGCTAAGGGAAAGTACACACGGAGGTTGCAACAGAGGGAGATGGCAACATGGAGCATGTGGGTAGGTATTTGACGAGGTTAGAAGGACACAAGGGAGACAGATTGGAAAACACATGAATGCTCATGGAGTGCTTGAGCATAGAGAAAAAAGTAGTTCTCTAAAAGCGAGCAGCAGAAGGTCAACCAATCGGAGAGATTGTGAAGAGGCTATATACTCCAAGGGAGGGACAAACAGGATGGACAAGCTGGGACAAGGAAAGACATTAAATAAGAAGCAAGTAAGTGACAGTGACAGAGCCAATCAATGGTAACTAATGGGAGGAAGTAATAAAAATCACAAAAGGGTTTTCCTAAACAAGGATGTATTTTCTGATACATGTATTACTCATTTAAAATTACTAATAAGCAATGCACGTTGTATAGGTTTTCCCCATTTGTTTGCTCCGCTTTTGCGCTGGTGCAAAAAATTTTCTGTGATATGGAATAAAGCAGAATCATTCGATATTACACAGTCATCAAAAATGGTGAAAATGTGTTTTCCCTGTTTCTGCACGAATGCTGTGTTTCTGTAAGAGAATAGATAGGAAGGAGAACAACCTAGTGACTGGGTGAAGAGAGGCCACTTTCACTTTTTGAAGCAGGGATACATCATGAAATATATAGTATTTTAAATAAGTTTTGGTTACCAAAAACGTGTACTTGTGGTGCCATTAAAAAAGTGGTGTAACGAAAAACGTGAATATCAGGCATTCCTAGATGGAAGAATTAAAAAATCAGCAGATATGTTTGGCAGTAGAAGAGTGGTACCTTGGCTCGGGTGGCAAGCTTACAAGTCATGAATTCATCTCCTACTGCTCGTGCAGATTCCCGCATATTGTTCTGAACTTCCTGTAAAAAGATAAAACCACAAAAAATATTTCCATTTGATTGCAGTGCACACTCCATGCCTTGCCCCTCCCACATCTTCTCCATTAAATCATTAGTTACCATTAAGCTCTTATCTATGGGCTTCCTAAATACTGGAATATATTAAAATATCATGTTCAAGGTTGTTTTTTTTTTTTTGAGAAGCCACAGCTCACCTACTAAGTTTGAACTGACATGCAGCTCTACAGAATAAATGGAAATGTTACTTTCCTTCAAAAACTGTTTTCCAGTATATATAGTCAGTCAGTACAACAATATCCTTTATGGAGAGGCGATTAGCTTGGATCTGTTTTTAAAGACTCATTTACACAAAGGTATATTTATTGGGTAAACTCCAAGATGTTTTCTTATGTACACAAACAACTAGTCAGTGGTGGCAGTCTTCATGGAAATCTTGGTGGGCAGCCTGTCCTCACTAGGGTGACTAAGTAGATCACTCCATCTCCCTGACGGAGGTGCTGCCTGCAGATTTAGAAATGTACGCTGTGAATGCATTGTAAGTTTGAAGGACGACATCATCAACTTTTTTTTATTTTCTAAAAGAAAATCCCAAAGCAGAATTTTTTGGGGGAAAAATAACAGAATTGTTGCCCCCTCCTCTCCCACACCTCCCTCGCCATGGGAGTTTCCTACCATGGTGAAGAGGGCACTGTGCACTTTTCATTGCCCCTTACTGTCAGGTGTTTCCTGGTAGTGACGGGCAGTAAAAGACAGCTGTATATCTGCCCTTCTAAATTAGGTGGGCAGACTTAAAGGCAAACCTACCAGAGCCCTTAAGTCCCTCGGAGGAGTCTGACCGTGGCAGAGACAGAGTAGTCTCCACTGTTGTGAAACTATGATCCACTTGAATTTAAAAATCAAGCAGGAGGTCCATGATGTAGGAGGGGAGGGAACTCCTACGCCTTTCCGACAGAGTTCCATCTACGCCATCATTTTAATGAGGTCCTTAGTCCCCACTTTGTAGCAGATCTGGCAAGGCATATCTTCATTTTCAGGTAGGGGAAAAGTCAAGGTGCATCAGTATAACTACATATTTAGCACCCTTCTTTACTTGATCTGTATAAAGTTCAGGATCATTTTCTTTTATTATTGGGGAGGGGGCATTTGCAGGTCCCGGAAACCCCATGCCCCAGGGCCTTATTCTTATTTTAAGGGAAGGGGGAGTTTGTCCCCTCTCCCTAAGTCTTTACAGGCCCTGGGGACCCTGCGCCACCCCTAAACACACCCATTCTAGACAGGCATTTTTACATGCTCTGACCGCAATCTCGGTTTTTCTGCCCATAAGAGTGTGGGCAATAAAACAAATGTCTGCTCCCACTGAGTGTATGCATTTTTGTAGCTCCCACTGGGTGGGAGCAGATTTTCCCTGCCAGACATGCTAACAGTGTTCTAGGGTTAGGCTCTTCGGGACAAAAGAAGTAAGCTGGGTCCGGGAGGGGGGTCATGCCCTCCCTCCCCAAAACAAACAATATGCAGCACCCCCTTCCACCTCAACACCTGGCCAGCCCCAAGGTGTTGAGCTTTTGGCCGTGGGTGGGGGCCCTCAGGGACCCCCTCCACCATGCCTAGGTGGGGCAGAGTATTCCTATTCTGCTCCCTTATAGCACTGTTTAACCTTTTTACTAGGACTCGGGACTAAGTCCCGAGTGATGGCTGCTGCCCAGTGGGTAATTTGTAAAAAATAAATTAAAAAAAAGTGCTGGGGGTCTCGTCAGGAAGCAGCTTGCACCAGCCCATTTCTCCTGTTAGCGCTGCCTAAAACAGAAGCAACTACAGAACCATGAAAGTGGGAAGAGGATGTGGCCTAATGGCCAGAGCTGCCGACTTTGGAACTGGGGAACCAGGTTCGAGTCTGGCGTCGGCTCAACATCCTGCGATTCTGGGCAAATCACTTAATCTCCCCGTAAATTAATGCATCCTTAACTGGTGCTCCTGAAAAGAGCCGGAGTTGATGATTAAGGGCTGGAGCTGAGCACCAGAAACCACTGGCTCAAATTAAGCACTGCTGCCGCAACATCGTAGTGTTATATGGCCCTTGGGGTCATTGTCGACATTGCTAAGTGAGCATGAGCTTCGCTGCCATGATGCTGCTTTTGCGCACGTTACTACATGACTTTATTTTTGCAAGACGCTGTTTGTGCCTTTCACATGAGAACTGTCTGCTTTTCGAATTCTTTGCTGAAGTTCCTGGAGTTTAGTCTGAAAACGATGTGCAAGGTCGATAAACAATGCCCCTTGTTATTCTGTTCTGGTCAGTCCCTAGCACCTAGACATAACATGCTAAACACAGCTGCAATACTGGAGACTCGTGCTTTGATATTACGGGGATGCATGTTGTTTTAACACACACCTGGAGAGAGCCCTTTCCATGGAGAAGAGCTATGCTGTTCCTATGATGTAAATCTTGCATCTAGGCTTTAAGGTATGGGGTCTGCTGTCAAAGCCCAGAGATCTTCCTTTTTCTAATAAACATCTTCCAGTCAAGGGGAGGGTGGTTAGGTCTTATAGCCCTTTTTCCACTGTCTTTATAAAATGACTTCCCCCTTTGTGCTATATGGAATTGTAACAATGCTAATTGTTTTGAGTTTATGCATTTTGCTGCTGGTAGTGGCTCGTATATTGTATTGTAGAGCATGATAGTTAAAATAAACATTTTGAACTATTACAGTGACTCTGCCTAATCTTGTTGTGGACAAGGACGAGTGAGCAAGCGAAAGAGTATGTCTTGCTACCACGATTCCTGAGAGAGTCGGGAGTGTTGTGTTCTGGGTTGTCTAATCATTTGTAGCTCTGTGATTTTTGGAGGAGAACGAATGAGACACTATAGCTAGTCGATTTGGGGATTTTGGGCACTAAGGTGGTAGGTTGGTACACCCCTATACACTGAGGTCCCGTTTTCCTGTGCATAGTTCTGTGTAGGTGCAGAATCCCCGCAACATGGTGCCGCCAATGTTTGGTCTGGTTCTCATCTCCGAGACTCTTGAGTAGTGCTTGTGCTTGTCCACAATCCCCTCACATCTGTTTACGGAGACAGCTGTGACGGTGTAACCTCCTATATTAATGTTTTATAGATTTTTTCAAGCTTGAAGTTTTAAAAGGTTCCTTTTCTTTATTCTTAACCCGTTATTGCGCTGCCATGCTTTAGGTTGTCGTTCTTTGTTATTCATTATGGCGATTGCAATTACTCTGCCTAATCGGGCTAGAGTCACAACTTATTTGACTCAAAATAGAGTCCCTAATGCTGGTGTTGCGCTCATTTTTGTTGTAGAAGCGGATACAGCCTACCGCTTCCAGGTGTTTTATTCTTGGGTCACCTTTCCGGCGGTGGATGGAACAGATAATTTGTTTCATGAATATACTGCCACGGCCCATCCTTAAGTTTATCAGCCTTATAGGGCTCTCGTTGTTCCGCTAACGGCTAGGCAACACCAAATATGGTTTAATGGCGCCCTTCCTCACCCAATAACGGCGGTCCGGCTAGGCCCTTTGTCGATAGACGGGGCCACGTGGCCCATTTTGGCTGGGTATACCCCTCACCCCCGTTACGCTACAACTGCGACGATTGCCGAGCTTCGCGTGTTGCATACTTTTTTGATACGTGTACATTGAGCGGTTATTCTGTTCATGTCGCGCAACTACCAGGTGGGACCCCCTGGCGTTGCTACTCAACCTGCGGGTCCTGGTGGTGTGACCATCAGTCCCCTTATGGTTAATTCAGTAGTGGGCAAGCGTCCACAGAATAAGGATGAATTCCCTTCTTGGCTTGCTGAAAAATTTGGACAACTAGAGGCTGTTTTTCCAAATACCACTCCTGTGGAGAAACACAGGATCTTAACTATAAGTTTGCCTAAAGACTTAATTCCCGAATTAGCTGACACCTGGGGCAAGGTGTTTGCGGCGGTCTACTTGAAGTGTTTCAGCACTTCCTCCATGATTGTTCTCCTTTCCGTGATAAAATGCATTCAAGATGAACACGGAGCCGAAGCGGCTGTAGAGTTGGGAATGAGACTGGTGGGGGTGTTTGACGTGGTTGCTGACATGATCCTTGCTAATGTCAAGGGTGATGCGGTGAGCTTCCAAGTGGCAAACCGTTTGGAGGCTCTACCAGATGCAGACAAGCCACGCGAATTACCAAAGATTATTGCAAAGGCTTATAAAACCATTGGCCGCAATAGTCTGGGAGTTAAGCCTTTTACTCAAGCGCAAACGCAATCGCAAACACAAAAGGCCCAACCTGATAAGGACGGGCGCCCGTTCTTTTCTAAAAGGACCTGGAAAAATAAAAAAACAGGGGCAGCAACAGCAGAAGCAAGGTTCGCGTGCTGGTTCACCGACACTTGAGTCTTCTGAGCGTACTTATGATTTGCGCGACCGCGCAAAACTTAAGACTCCTGATAGATTTCAGGTCCCTGATCAGCGCTCTCCTCATTCTTTACAGGACTCAACGGACTCTCAAGTCGGTGGAGGAGAGTGCCAGGATCGTGGCAAAGGACCCACGGGACATGGACGAGATCAACCTCGACAGTTTGACACTAAAGCCAAACAAGAGGACCTGCCACGTTTTAGACCACCGTATCAGAAGAAAAAGGTTGCAGCATTAACAGCACGTTATGCCTCAGACGGTGAGAACGCGACTCCTGGACTCGACATGGGCAGTGACTCTGCTCGACAGCGCAGCGGAAGTTACCATAGTGCGGGAGGCACTGCGTCACTGTCTGGAGGCAACAGCAACTGATACCTTCATAACTGTGGAAACAGCAGATACCCGGGTTGCCCCCCCGGTTAGACTGTATGACATTTTTCAAATTGAGGGTGATGTACAACGTCCAATCAAGGCGGTTTTCTGGGAAAATCTAACCTCCTCATACGACATTTTATTGGCGGAGGCAGATTGGCCGCCACCGTTTGTGTTAGCCGCTTCTCGAGGGCAGGACGTGATACTTCCGAGTTTTTCGCGTTACGTCCCTGTTGAGCATGCAAAGGCTTTAGCTGCTGACTGGGCTTTGGCCCTTGCCCCCGCTGTGTACCGTAACCAGGTGGGCTGGGATATAGATTCACCGGCACATGAGTTACCTTTACGGTCTACGCCACAGCCACAACCGCAATATCCAATCAAACGCGAAGCTAAGGCGCACGTTTGTGACATTCTGACTCAGTTGGAATATCAGGGAGTGATTGAATCCTGTACATCGCTGATGAATAAACCTCTCTTTACGGTATCAAAACCTGACGGTTCATGTCGGATTGTATTGGATTACCGAAATATGAATAGTCATTGTCGCACTTTTGCAGTGCAGAACACACACAGCTCTGCGCTGGTGAACAACCTTGTTCGTAAAAAATACAAAACTACACTGGACATATCCAATGGTTTCTACAGTCACAATCTGGCTCCTGAGAGCCGTGACTTGACAGCATTCACTGCCGTCGGAAATCAGAAAAGATTTACACGATTGCACATGGGGTATAAGAATAGCCCCAGGGCATTTGCGGCGTGTGTTGTGTCTTTGTTACACGACATAGATCCAGATGCGTTCTCGTACGTGGACCATATCTATCTCACGGACGATGAGCTTATGCCGCATCTTGTCCGAGTCGACCGCATAATTTCTGCGTTCGCCGACTATGGATATAAATTCAATTTTGCAAAGTCACACATCGCTCATTTGGCGGTGCTCTTTTTGGCTATGAGCTCAATAATGATGGAAAGGGGTTAGCCCCCCACTTCCTGGAGAAATGTGCACATTTGCAACCCCCTTTTACTCTGAAAAAACTTCAGTCCTTGCTGGGATTTTTGAATTTCGGGAGGACTTACATTCCCAATTATGCCCAGCGTATCAAGCCGCTTTATGCGTTGATACAACCGACATATTCTTCTGCCAGCTGGCTTCCGGAACATACCTCTATTCTACAATCCCTGCAATCTGACATGCTTGCAACTAACTACTTATTGACACGTGATAACACCATGAACATGGTGATACGTATGGTACCTGGGAAGGTGGGTTTCACAAACTTGACGTTCAATGAGGGGGACAGAGTACCTATTGCATACAAATCACATTTGTACACTGCAGCTGAAATGCGTTTTTCCAATGTTGAGAAAGTTTTGACCGCGGTCCAGATGGCGATTCTGAAGGAACGCTCATTGGCGCAAGGTAAACGCATTCTTATGGTCACGCCCTACCCTGCTTTGGAGGCCGTGACGAAGGCAAGTGTACCTAACTCTAAAGCATTACATCCCCGTTGGATACAATGGGCTACCTCTTGACATCATCTGATGTCACATTTATCTTTGACCCTGCACTTCAGACACAGGAGGTTTTACAGTATGAACATGTTCATCCTCCTACGTTGTCTTTGCTTCCTTTACATGAATACAAATGTGTCATTTACACCGATGGCTCGGCTCAACCGGCCACAGGTTCCAAACATGCTTATTCAGCAGCTTGCGCAATGGTTGCTGGTTCCATTGTCAATGGATTATTTAAGTCCTCCATCGTGCATACTCAAGCACTTGGGGACTGTACAGCACAGTTGGCGGAGCTGCGTGCTCTTATTTTTGCTCTCGAGTTTGCTGATCCGAATGTGAATACTCTTATTGTATGCAATTCTTACTACTGTGTTCAATCTTTCAATGATAACTTTTTTTTTTTGACTCAAAATGACTATCGAGACTCTAAAGGCAGCGCAATTAAGCATAAAACGCTTTGGGTTCGAGTGGCAGAGCTTAAACAGCTTCTGCCCCTCACACAGGTTATCCATACTCTTGGTCATCAGCGTGTGGGAGCACATGCTCTTGGTAATTCTTTGGCTGACGAAGCGGCCAAATCAGCAGTAGCCACGTGTTCCGTAGCAGCAGTTACAAGGTCCATGACTAAAATAGATAATGATATTTTGGCAGCAGTGGCTGCTACGAGGGAGGGGACCGGTTATCCTCAGGGTTTCCCTTCGAAATACTCTTATCATGCATCTCCCGAACAAGTTCCATATGTTTCTATTCCATCTGTTGGGGATCGGCTGAATCCCAACATGGACCGCAGACTTGCTTTGATCAGAGCCGCACACGAGGCCATGGCTTCTGAACATGCCGGGGTGTCTGCGACAGTCTCGAATTTACAGCAACGTTATTGGTGGCGTGGTTTATATAAACAAATCCGTACTTATGTGCTTTCTTGTGACATTTGTCAGCAAATCAAACCATCTACGGTGTCACGCACACCACAAACACAGCTATGTATTTCTAATAAACCATTTGGCTGTGTATATCTTGATCACTGCGGTCTTCTGATACTGCATATAAATATATTTTAGTTGCAGTTGATTCGTGCACACGATTCCTTTGGGTTTGGCCACAACGCAGTGCTGACGCTTGAAATGTCATCAGGGATTTGCGTGTCTTTGTCGGGATGTTTGCCTGTGGCACCTTCCATTCGGACCAAGGTCCAGCGTTCGCCTCGAAGGCTTACAAGGACGCGATGAAGTCCATGGGGGTGCTGATGCAGTTTTCGTCTCCATACAGGCCTGAGGGCAATTCAATTGTGGAGCGAATGAACCGTGACTTAAAGCAATCCTTGTCAGCTAGAGTCTTAGGTACTGGCAGGAAGTGGCTGGCCCATTTGGATGGTGTTCAACGTGCACTCAATAATCTCCCTAGAAGATCTCTGGGTGGGCGGACCCAATACGAAATGCTCTTTGGCATCAAAATGTTTGTGCCAGACCTTGATGGTCTAGACGTTGTGGCGGCTGCCGCAACCTTTGACGTAGATAATCATTTTACTGTGTTACAGGATCTACAAAAGACCCCTGACAGCTATGCAACTGAACATTTACCCTCTTCCGATGATGCAGCAGTGCTGATTCCGGTTGCCGGCTGGCTTCCAAAAGTTGGAGATCTGGTACGAGAAAAGTTGGAGAACAAAAAAGAATTTGGTCCCTCCTATCGTGCACCAGTTCCAGTGCTTGGATTGAAGGGCACTCGTACAGTTATTTTACCACCTTTACCTGGTCACAAAGACAACAGATATATCTCAGTGGACAATGTCAAGCTACACCGTCTGGCCGATTCTGAATAGTGTCACGCCTGCTGTTTCGTGTAATGCAATTTCGTTGTATCCGCTGACTTCATCCTCTTCCTCTGATGCTCGTATGGCTGGGAAGGTGATGGACACTGCTATTGACCTTTCATCCGTCCGGCCTCTATCTTCCAATGCAGAAGTCGAGTATACTTATCCTACAGATGAGTCCATTCGTGAAGTGCCGATCAGTCCTCGACAACATCAAGCTGACCCAGCACTACCACCGCTCATTAACAGAACTGCAAGCGGTTATTTTGGAGATCATGCCAGCTTCTCTTCTGACTCATCCTCCTCGACTTCGTTTGGCAGTCCCACCGACTAAATTAAGTATTTTCTTCTCTTGGTTCAAAAATACTTACCTGGTCCCTCCATGGACCTATATTTGGTTGGTACTTATCCTGATTTTCCTCTTCATGTCAATTGGGTTTGAAACAGTGTTCTTCTTACTCATCAATGGTCATTATTTGCCAGAACGCTCTGCTGTGAACTCGGTCGATGGTACTCTGGCCCCACACACATCGTCCCACATCATGAAATGTGATCAGACTCATGTAAACATTTCAGCATTCCTGGTTGCAGATGGCATCGTTTGGGATAAAGTAGCCTTCGAAGTCCACGGCCCGACGGAGGTGCTCAGGGTGCCATATGTGTTTCGCGTCTCAATAGGAGATGTGGTCACACGGGACATACATTCTGATGATTGGGATGTGAAAACAGTGCATTCATTATTTTCTGATTTGAAGTATTATGCTGCTTTTGATGCTGAAGATTTGTACTTAAATTCTGCCAATTATGCTGATCTCCTTTGTTAGCAACACTATGGGCATCATTTTTGCATAAAACAAATACTTTAATGCCGGTTTTTAATTACACTCAATGAGAACATTGCTCAGGGTCCCATAAGAGGGAGTTCAAAAATTCTTAGAAATAAGTTTACCTATTTTACAGATAATACGTCCAATCCGGAATCATATTTCTTTAAATTACAATTGCCTTCTCAATCCAAATTTATACTGACCCACACTAAATTGATTTATTCCAACTCATTCAGGACTAAATTAGCCACACAGGGGTATGATCACTGGAAAGAGACCATTGATTTGAAATCAATCTGGGGTACAAAACACTGGCAGGTTCAAGGAACTGAGGCACTACATCGTGCCTGTCTAATCCCGGTTCAAATATTATTTTTAAATGATACTGTTTATCAAACAACCTGCTTTGGTATGGCTATGTTAAAAAATTTAAATATCCCTTCCATTCCGTCTTTAGCGGAATATGACAATTGGCGAGCCCGCACGAATTATACCATCGAAGCATTGCGGGCTTTGTTCCGAAATGACACCTTTAATGTCTCAGGAATTGATTCATCCGGTTGGTTGGTGTAGCAAACCAATTCAAATGCATGCCAATTGCGTTTTTATAATGTAACACCTGGTTTCACCCAGACTAGACCGGACCCATGTTATCCACGTTCACATTCGGTTACCACATACTCGGTAGGTAAATTATGCCAACAATGGTTGGAACATTCCACACTGTCGTCAGTAAAGCAACACCTGTCGCTCTTGTCGAGTGACATTAATTTGGCTGATTTTCTCTTGGGACCCAAGGCTCCCAGAGCTAAAAGATTTATGTATGCCGCTTACAATGAAATTTGGAAACTTTCGCAGATGGAAGCAGCATTTCGTCTGCGTCAAATTGATCAAGCTAATTTAGAAAAGGTTCTAGCCGTGGTCGACAATAGCATCAATACGCTTTCATCATGCATTTATACATTGGATAACATTGTTTCTTCCGTTATTGATATTGTTCAGAATGATGTATCTGTATTGTATCATTGTCAAAATCAATTACGCTCTGTTATGCAGTTTGCATGATAAACAGCGTTTTATGTCAATGAAAGATGCTACTTACACGCTTTTACACATTGAACAATTGGAACCCTTGCCATTCTCTGTGGCGGAAACGGATTCTGCTGTTTGGTTAATTCATGGGGTTATCTCCCTCCCATTCTCACTGTTTTAATTTAAATCATGCATGCAACATTTTCCAATTGGCCGCTTCGAACCCCTGGGCAGTGTCTTTTTGCATGAATTATGGTCCCTACCTTTTACTTACAGATGTCAACGGGAGGATAAGGAGGTCTTCCTAACAGTGGAAGACTGCGATTCCACAGAAGAACATTCCCTAGTTTGTAAACACGTTAAATTGCACAGCGCATGTAATGTATCAGCGCCTAATCTTGCATGTTTTTTTAAAGGGACTCCTGTGCAATCAATAATTCCCGCTTTTACCCTGCTTAATAACGGTAGCTATCTTATTTTGAACAACCAGGAATGCTGTGGTTTACGGCTAGGTGTCCCGTATTTGGTAACTGTTTCACCACGCGTTACTTGTTGTAGCAATGTGCTTTTTCTGCCCCCGCATGGGAGTGTAGATAGTTCTATTTGGCCTTCCATTCTTACTTTGAAAACAGATTTCAACAAATTAAGCAGGCTAAAGGCCCTTTTGTTCCAACAAGAAGTGGCAGAAGCACCCGCGCGCCAGTGAGAAGTACTTGACCTGATGCAATGTTTGGCAGCCTACTCAGCAAACCCCAAATTTGAAGTCTGTATTCTCTACTGATGACGGTTAAAGAACCAGAAACACGTGTCTAGAGATCAGCACTATCTGCGCCAACTCTGGCGAAACACTCTGAACACTAGAGCAAAGCAAGCAACAAGAGACTGCATTTACCAGAATGCCAGGGGCGAACCTTGCTGGGAGGTGAAGCGGTGTGCTCCCACCCCTGTTCCCGATAAGAAGTGGCTCTCACTTCGGCTCGAGAGACCTTCGAGTTACGGGTGGCTAGAACATCTAGTGAGATTCAGTCACTTCTGAATACTAACCTCCCACTACACTTTGGGGAGCTTATACATCAAATATTTAATGCGTCTGACACTAAAGGCCTTGCACATTTTTTTAAACAAGTGGGAGCAGGCCTTGTGATTTCTTTTCAGACAATATTTGGAGTAATACCGGCTTTTATTCATTCCAGCGTCTTCGGTGGATTCCCTTTAATACTAGCGTTAGCTGGTGGAATCCGGTTTCTACTGCTCCTGCTGCGCAATGGCTGCTTAGCTTGTGGTCCCGCACAGACCAGGCCAATTGCAACTGTACCGTGATCGGATGCAACAAGTTTTTGGGTGCCTGCCGTTAGCGACGCTTAGCGCGAATTATGGATTGACTTTTCGCTTTGTCTACTTTACTTGCGTGCAACCAGTCTTCTACTGCCGACGATGCCCCTTCTATTGGGCTATGGATTTATGGATTTATGTCTCTCCAATACGTCATGTCCAGTCCCAGATTTTGTCCAGTTGATGGGCCCCATAGTCTCTCATGACCAGGCTTGTTGCGGGGATGGCTGCGGGGATGGCTGTTTGGCGTGTGCAGCAGCACTTGGGAGTACTGGCTGAATGGGATATCTGTGCGGCTGCGCAGAGCCTCCTACATCAGAGTTTCATCGAATATCACGCAAGTTGCCCAATGATGCTTTTGGAAGCATCGGATTATGAGGAGCACGTTTGTTCCTTCGATCTACTTGATTGGATGGCATCCCTTTTTTGTACTAACGATAGAGATGCTCTTCTGGAGGGAATTGCATTCTTAAGTTCACGTGCGTTGATGGACTTACCACCTTATTCATCATAACATTTTCCCAAAGGCCGTGAAAATTGATGGCAACATTTTTTGGGGATATTTTATTCCAATTTGTTTTTTTTTTCTCCCTCATACGTTTTTGGTCTGCTTGGTTTTTTGACCTCTGTTTCCTTCCTTTCTCTATGTCCTATGGCCTTACCAGGAGGAGGGTGTTATATGGCCCTTGGGGTCATTGTCGACATTGCTAAGTTAGCATGAGCTTCGCTGCCATGATGCTGCTTTTGCGCACGTTACTACATTACTTTATTTTTGCAAGACGCAGTTTGTGCCTTTCACATGAGAACTGTCTGCTTTTCGCGTTCTTTGCTGAAGTTCCTGGAGTTTAGTCTGAACACGATGTGCAAGGTCGATAAACAATGCCCCTGTTCTTCTGTCCTGGTCAGTCCCTAGCACCTAGACATAACATGCTAAACACAGCTGCAATGCTGGAGACTCGTGCTTTGATATTATGGGGATGCATGTTATTTTAACACACACTTGGAGAGAGCCCTTTCCATGGAGAAGAGCTATGCTGTTCCTATGATGTAAATCTTGCATCTAGGCTTTAAGGTATGGGGTCTGCTGTCAAAGCCCAGAGATCTTCCTTTTTCTAATAAACATCTTCCAGGAAAGGGGAGGGTGGTTAGGTCTTATAGCCCTTTTTCCACTGTCTTTATAAAATGACTTCCCCCTTTGTGCTATATGGAATTGTAACAATGCTAATTGTTTTGAGTTTATGCATTTTGCTGCTGGTAGTGGCTCGTATATTGTAGTGTAGAGCACGGTAGTTAAAATAAACATTTTGAACTATTACAGTGACTCTGCCTAATCTTGTTGTGGACAAGTACGAGTGAGCGAGCGAAAGAGTATGTCTTGCTACCGCGATTCCTGAGAGAGTCGGGAGTGTTGTGTTCTGGGTTGTCTAATCATTTGTAGCTCTGTGATGTTTGGAGGAGAACAAATGAGACACTATAGCTAGTCGGTTTTGGGATTTTGGGCACTAAGGTGGTAGGTTGGTACACCCCTATACACCGAGGTCCCGTTTTCCTGCGCATAGTTCTGTGTAGGTGCAGAATCCCCGCAACAGTAGTTAATGTGATGGCACCCAATCAGATCTTGTTTGGAGATCTGTCGGCTCCGTGGATCCTCCGCCATGTGAAATAGCTATATTTTTTACCCTTAATTTCTCAAAAACTGCTTAAATGGATTTACACCAAATCACGCTTTCTCGACCTAGATCATCCCTTCTGCCAAATTTGGTGTAAATCTGTTCAGTAGTTTTTGTGGTATCGCTATTTAATTTTCTATAGAAAAATGAAATGAGAAAACAAGTTTTAGGACCACCCCCCTTTTTCTTGGCCCCCGCTTCACGAATCACCCCAAATGTTTCCAGGAAGGAGCTGAGGTGGAAGATCTTTTTCTTCAAAAGTTTTGTGAAGATTTGTCAAAAGGCATCAAAGTTCTACGCAAACCAAAAAATGCTTTATAAATCATAACTACATAGTTGTAACAGCTACTGTGTAATATTTATTGTTAGACAAACAGCTATAGATATGTTTAGATAGATGTATACATTTATCTGTATGTGTGCAATTGTGACTTTATGGTGTTTTAGGTTGCAATATTTAAAGAGCAGTTGAGTTGTATTAAATCATTGGACAACTTTAGTGAGACTTTATAGGTGGCTTTTATTACATTCTATTATTTACAAACTGTAGGAAAGGGCCCCTTTTTGCATGGTTACACCCCACATTTTGCCTGACATCTGATGCAACCTGACTTGATGTGCCCTGGGTCCCTGCCAATCAGGTTTCCAGGGCCTGTGTTCTTTCCCAAGACTGTTCCTTTGTATTCACAATTGGCACATCCCTGTCCACAGGTAAGGCCCTTGTAAAAGGTACCAAGGGCACTGTGACCAAGGAAGGCCTCTTAGGGCTGCAGCACCTATTATTGTGCCACCCTTGGAGGCCCTGCACCTTAACCCACACACACTGCCACTGCAGGCTGCGTGTTTTGGTGCAGAGAAAAGTGAAGAGTCCTCATGGCACACATCCCTGTGTGCCATGCCTGCAATCCACTGCCTAATGCCTAGGTAGCAGGGTGCATTAGCCCCAAGGTGAGGGTACAGAGGCATGAACCCTGTAAACCTGCAGTGTCTAAGACCATTCTTAGACATTGTAAGTATAGTAAGTGTAAGTGTAGTAAAGCCATTAACTAGGAGTTGGTCACTACGAACTCCACAGCTCCATAATGGCTTTACTAAAAACTGGGACGTTTGATAGCAAACTTCTCAGCACATTAAACCCACACTGATGCCAGTGTGGGATTTAATGTAAAATGCACTCAGAGGGCATCTTAGAGATACCCCCAGAAAATCGACCAGCCCTGGTGTGGTTCGTGCCACCACCAGACAGGTTTCTGGACCCCTGGGTAGAGAGCCTCCACTCTCTGAATCCAGAAACAAAGCCCATCCTGGGCAGAGGTGTCATGCCTCCTCTCCCAGGATGGGCTTGGTCCACGAAAGGGGAAGCTTCAAAGGCCTGCCGCCTTTAGACGCTGTCCCTGCCTTTTGCTGCCCCCAGCAACTGGCTCCCACTGGTTCTTGCCCCCACTTTGGGCGGGAGAATCGGCAGGAAATCCAAGCTAGGAAGAGAGCCCAACTATGCCTACCCCACCCCTCAGGTGGGGGAGGCGAGGTGAAGCACACATCTCAGTCCCCTCTGTCTTGAAGATGAGGGGACTCAGTCTATTAGGAAGAGGCTCATGCCACATCCCACTGGAGGGTGGCATAATATGGGGTGTATACACCCCAAGCAAGGGACCTATTGGTCCCGACCTGCACAGCCCTTCAACACCCCTAGATCTAATATTTAGGGGAGACCCTGAACCTTGCCTCCTTCGAGTCGAGGAAGAAAGAAGAAGGACAGAAGAGCTGTGCTGACCCAGGAAAAAGGAGGAGGACACCAACTGCTTTGGCCCCAGCCCTACCGGCCTGTCCCGTCTACGACCTGCCTACAGCAAGAACCCCGGCGAGTCCAGCAGCCAGCAACCCCCAGAGCCCAGAGGACCTGCCCTGCGACCTTCCCACAGACTGTCTCCCGTGAGCACCGGATTTACTCAACCAAAGACTCCCCTCCAGAATCCGGATTCCGTCGACTCGGCGATTCTGCACGCGATGCCCCTGGCCCTAGTGGCCCAATACGGCAAGGAGGTCTCCCAAGCGACCCTGACCTGGGGTCTGGTGATCCCCAACCTCCCTCAAGACTACTGACGACGCCTGCAGCCTCAACCTGAAGGGTCCCCCAGACCGCGACTAGAACTGGTAAGAAAAATCTGATGCCAGAAGACACCCCTGCGCCCCACGGTCTTGGGTGGCCCAACCAACGGTGTCCCGGCATCCCCCAAGATCCCAACTTACCTCTCCAGCCAGTGGTCACCTTTAGGAAGTCTCCCTGCCCGATCCTGCAGCATCTTTCCGAAACAGAAGGTCTTCATTGGAAAGGACAGGGTCCGGACGTCTGTTTTGCAGCCTGCACCCGGCCACCTGAGTGCCGCTGGTGGTGCAGCTCCTGTGCTGGTCGTTGGCCCCTGTAGTGCTGACCTTAACCCCAGGAGCTTGGCTCCCATAACAGAGTGGCCTGCTCGACAGCAGTCCCTAACCGAAGGCCCCCTAGCCCCATTGGCTAACGTTGGGCCCCTGCACTCTGCCCCGTGCCGCCCAAGTGCCGCTGGGGGTGCAACTTGAGTGCCCATCTAGACCACGGGTAGCCTTGGTCCTAACCCCCAAAGCTCACCTTCGTGAGTCGAGTACTTACCTCCAAAACCGATAACCATTATTCTCCCATAGGAACCCATGTTGTAGGATTTTGGTGGGCCTCAAATTGTTCAAAGTGTGGAACTGCTAATGTATGGAGAAAAGTGAACTCAATTGCAAAGTATAAAAAGTCGTACTTACCTTGTATGTAGAAATCTTGAAGTGTGGTATCTAGGCATACCACCCCCAGTACTCAAAAGTAATCTAAATGCATTTATTGTATGATACAAACTGCGTTAAAAAGTGATACAAACTAACAATTGTAATTTCAAGCAGAGGCTGCATTACCTTGAACAGTCTTGCAGTTGGAAAGTATATATTACTCACCTGTGCCAAGTCCTGCTTGGTTCTAAAATAAAACATAAGTATATAATTTTTTATACTTACCTAATTGGTATCAGTCCTTGATTGAGTGAATACAATAAATGCTTAACACACCCTCTGAATAAGCCTAACTGCTCGCCCACACTACCACAAAGAGAGCGGTTAGCATTTACCTAATTTAGCCTCTGCTATACCTCTGGGGACTCCCCTGACTCTGTGCACACGATACCTTACTTTAGCATAGTATATACAGAGCCAGCTTCCTACACAAACTATATTTAGAACCAATTTTTTGTGTGAGTAACATATCCAAGGAGTGCAACTTTTATCACTGAATGAACAAAGCAGCTCAATAGGTGTGTTCTCCTGATCAATAGATATTCATTAAAAGCTATCTTGATTATGAGGCACATTTGAAGTGCATTTAATAATGATTTCTGCTGATTAATAACATTTTGATTAACATATTGAAATAGAAATACATTTTATATTTCATTGACCAAAAACCTATTACTTTCGTAAAGGTAACTATGCCGAGAAGGGGGAGGAGTAGGTGTTAAGGAAGTGATTATGGGTGAGTGAACCTGGGAAATATGGGATACAGTACAGAAATAATCAAGAATCGCGCTAACTGGCGCTACATAACTGCCTTGACAGACTAGAACAAGAGATTTAAAGTTTAGAGGAGCGATATGATCAGACAGGGAATGTGCAGCACCCCTTGGATATAAAATCCAAAATTGTGGACTTCAATGATACAGCTAAGGAAGAAATTAAACACTTACAGAAATATGCGAAAGTTAGGATGCATGAATGTCTTATAAGAGAGGCCAAGGTCCTACCCGGTCTATCCGTCTCCTTGCAGAGAGAGGACACTGAATATTTCAATCGCATAGCACTCAAATGGCTTAACAAAGCTCAACAGTTTCCTGCTGCCCGATTACTATAGACCAAATTTACAAGGTTATCCCTAGCTTGTTCAGATGCAAAGCACTTTGAGAAGATGGATTTCTCAGTGACTTTCATAAAGCTTTCTCTGCATTACTTGTACCACGATTGTTACATGTCTAGAATGACACAATGAAAACTGTATCTCTACATCCTTCACTTAGGGAAACCTTATTGGTAACGCTACTAAAACCTGGGAAACCCCCACCCCTACAATGCAATTCATTTTGACTGCTCTCCTTAATAAACACAGATGTTAAAATCCCAGCCAAAATCTTGGCAAATAGACTGCTTCTCCTTCTTCCACACATGATCCTGCAAGACCAATCAGTGTTTATTCCTGTCAGATGGACCACCCATAACCTATGCACCCTCTTTACTTTAATTCATCAATTAAAACCTGAAATTGAAGCGGTGGCAGTTTTTGTTCTAGACACCATCCAAGCTTTTGGTTCCGTGGAGCTAACTTTTTTGTTTACTGTATTTAAACAGAATGGGAGGCCCATCAGACTTTTTGGAGTGGATCCAGTTTCTTTGCTCCAAGCCAACCATCAGGGTTAGTTTGAACAGGCTCCTCACTGACCCAATAGAAATAGGAAGAGACATCCATGAAGGATGTTCTTTATCTCCACTGTTGTATGCACTTGCCTCTGAAACCTTGGCATGTGCTATTAGACAGCATGCCAGGAAAGGCTTGAAGTTCAGCTGCTGAAACTTATTATATGTGGATGGCATAACCCTCTATTTGAAATATTCAGCCCAAAATGTTAAACCAGTCATAAAATAATTTAACATGTTTAAAGCACTGCCAGGGATTTCCATAAACTGGAACAAGGCCACCGTATTTTCCCCGACACTTGGGACAAACATCAGTAGGCTTAATTTACTCCTCCCGTGGAATCATGATGCATTCAAATATTTAGAAATATAGATAAGCTGTGACAAAGTAACTGTCATAACTGAAAATTATGGAATAACAATGCACAAAATTGAAGATCAGGGAAGATGATGGATCCCCCTTCCCATTTTTCTCATCAGTAAGGTAGCTTTGATGAAAATGGTCATCCTACCTAAATTATATTCCTGTTCTCCAATATACCTATCCCGCCTTAATAAAAGCTTTTTCAAAACCCTTAGATCACATATGATCAAATTAGTATGGGCAGGTAAGCAGCGTAGAGTTAGATGGGAAAAACTGACTTCACCATATGAGCATGGAGGACTAGCTGCCCCAGATTTTAAATTATATTACCTATTACCTATGTGCACAAGCTCAATATGCATATTTATGAGCACACCCCACCATACAACGGCCACGGCACATTCAACCTCTCTAACCCCACTAATTGGATGAACCCTTAGGTACATACGTTCAGAAATAAATTCAGTTGTCAGCACACTACTAGCATGGGAGAGACTTGGGAAACGCTTACTATACCAAATTTTATATGCTCCTACTCAACCCGAGAACTTTGTACTCTACACCAATTAACGGGGGAGAATTCCTCCTAGCGTAGAATATGTAGATTGGCAGTAACAAAGATTGGATACCTGTTTGAACAAGGGGCATTCCTTAACTACTCCACTATCAATGATGGAGTGGAGACCACCACTCAGAATTTGAGCAATATGCAAAGCCCACTACCTTTCCTTTTCTCAAGAACATCCACTATGAAGAGGCTTATTGCTTCTCATGGCTCTTGCCTCGCCCCGAGAAATATTGTTACTAAACATTACATGCAAAATGATGATCTTGTAACCCAACCACACACAAAAATAAATCCATGTTAGAGATTACAGGTAAAGAATGGAAATATTGTTGCAATCAAATTGGTTCACTGTCTCCAAAATGTAGACCGTTTACTTCATTTTAAATTCTTACATCAACATATAGCATTCCTTTACAAGCCAACAAGATCAACCTATCATACAATGCCAATTGTGCAAGATGTTCCATTCCCAGTGCCGACTTAATGGACTTGGCATGGCAGTGCCCAAAGATTGCAGAATATTGGAGTAAGATACTTGTTGCATTATCCTCAATAATTGCTGCTAACATAGATCTGTCTCTCAAGATGACCCTGTTAAGGTTCACAAACCATATCCCGCAATCAGTCTAAATGTATTCCTCTATAGCTTTATTGTTTGCAAAAAGAAGCGTGGCATGCATTTGGGGCAGAAAAAAAAAGTCCTCGACCAATGCATGGTTGTCAGTCCTAACTTACTGCAATGAACAACTTGAAGTATATTACTCCACCCTTCCATCACGTAGTACACCCAAAGATATTTGGCAACTACTGCACAAGTACCTGGCTACTGCTACACTTTAGTTACCCATGAATATTAATGCTTAGGAGTACATTGTTGCTTAAGTAAAGAAATTATGACAATATGATTGGTGGGTATTGGTGCAACTTGCATGTAACTTACCTTGTAGATATGTATCAGCCATTTGAATGCGGCAAGTATCATTTTCTCTGTGTCAAAGATTTGCACTGCATATGGCTGGTGTGAGAAAAATTATGCTAAGGCTTTGTATTACAATAGATTTTTAATCCCAAAAGATACAATTGTCCTGTCAACTGCATTAACCCTGTCATGAACATGTCATGAAGGATATAACTGTACTGCCTTTTTTGTACGTCAGATATTTAGTTGTGATGTCAGAAAAGTTTAGTAAATAGATAATTTAAAAAAAAGGATTTGTGTGACCCTGGGCGAAATAAAGAAATATATACAACAAACCCTACATTCACTGGGATGGCTATTCAACATGCAAATTAACAGCTGATTTTGTTACACATCAGTGAGATAATAGATTCCTATTCATCTAAGGATATGCAGGTAATGGGGAAAAGATACAACAGTCTTAGGTTTTACCTCCTTCAATATGGTTATTTCACCAGAAAGAAAGGGAATCCTGCCTCGGAATCAACAATGCCTTGCCTTTTCAATGCTGGTTTATATTAAAGATAAACACCCCACTTTTTAATTTGCTTCCAGATACACTACACTTACTCATTTTGTGATAAAATGCTGGCAAGGCCAGGCTTCTTTGCCTCATGAACACGACATGAAGAAGTTCATTGTGACGAACACGATCAGTCACTGTTCAACCACAAATATTGCACCTTTGAAAAAGTCTGAAACAAGCATTGACAAAGCAAACAGGTTTGGCCTGGAGAAGCCTATGCTTGGTATGTGCAAATAGGTTAAAAGTAATACAAAGTAAAAGTTCCAGGGTCTAAAGGTGACATGCATTTTTGTGTTTAAGAAAAAACACTGAAGTGAAGTGGAACTGAAGAGGGATACCTTTTAGGCAGATGTGCACAAGCAAACTGGCATCACTCACAGTTAAAAGAGCCAAATGTGGAAGCTGTCTGGCTCATTGCCCCATACTGTCGTGGGCAGAAGCATAAAGTGAGTGAGTGTATTTCTATCATGAATGCTTTGAAAAGCAGGAGGCTGAAGAAACAGGAATATCTGTCCCGAGGCTAGACCAAAAACTGAGGGCACAGAAAAAAAACCACAATATTCAAAGATAAGTAAAACAGAAAAGTGGTACAAGAAAAAGAGTTTACAGAATGATTAGGCCCCAATAACAACAGCATTATTCCCAAGATCCTTCTTCATTGGCACGCAACACAAATCAATCTTTTTTGGAAAAATGCAATTCTCCTTTAATTACAATAATTGAAGTCTGCAATATTTGCTTAAAACTCCTTTACATTAATACAAAACTGACCTTAACAATAAGTGGCATTTCTTTCAGATGAATTCACTCCATTTATTCCATTTCAGACAACTGACCATTTAGAAGCTGATGTGCAAAGTTATAGATTAGTTGTAGGACCAAAAAGAGCACAAATTTAAAGTGTACTCACCGGGCCATTAAATGTAAGGAAGATGTTCAGAGCTGCATCGTCCCAAAAAAATGGGTGCCGAGCCACAAGATTAATAAAGCGTTTCAGAGCTAGTCGTCGCGACTCAATGAACTCTCGATCCGCTAAGGAACAAAAAAAAAAAATGATATTTGAATTGCTTGATTTATTAAAATATCTCCTGGTAAATCCCTTCTCCTGAAATAATGATATGTTTACATAATTCTTTTTCTCAATTGAGATGCAAGTCTATTTATCTAATTGAAGTTAGTAACTGCTGCAAATATACTCAAGCGAGTCTGGCATTTGCTAAACACCTCTTAAAACTATAGTTAGGGACAAGAAATAACAAACCGCCACACTAAAGGAATATTATCAATGCCTCCCATTTGCCAAGCCCAGATCAATCTGAGCACTAAAGATCATAACATATTGAAGGAAGGTCTTCTTGATGGAACTATCGGCAAGTTTGAAAAGAAGGACAAGAACATCGGTATGACTATAATTTTAATATTAAAAATTCTGCATGTCACAGGCTGTGGCATGAGTCAACTTTGTATTCAAACCAGTCAACAGCAACACCAGTTTTTTTTTCTAATCAGTCTAGAAACGTCTTTATGGATCACTATCTCCAAGTATCTAAAAGAGTCTGAATTACAATGCAGGTGAAAGTCTAGTTCTATTTCCCATGTTGAATTGGTGAATGGAAACACATTGGACTTTTCTTAGTTAACACAACTGGGGTCACATGTCCACATATTATTGTTAGGAGATATTTCAGTGGCCTACTTCTTAATGTACAAAAAATATCAACACACAAAGATATTGAAAGATGAGGATGCCAGAATACAAAACCTTTCTGAGCATGAAACACTCACAGTAAATAGGTCATCAGTTTCACAGCAATGGTGAGCAATAGTAGCATCAGCAGCCACCCTTGAATCGTGCCTCTAGATTTTGTAGTATTGTATGAGATTCTCCCATAGACACAGACCCTTCACACAGCCGCGGTCCGTGCAGGTCAGCGGTGAGGCCGCGTTTGGGGTGGGGGGGGGATTACGAGGAACGATGCAGAGGGAAAATTCAATAAATAATTAATTTTCTCTCTGCATCGTCCCTCGAAATCCCCCTGCACACGGCCTCACCGCTGTTACCTGCACGGACCGCGGCTGCCTTTACAAGAGGTTGAGCGAACATCAGCTTAATTCATTTGAGGAGTAAGATACCTACTCCAATCCTCTAGAGCACGGTTCTCCAAAGTCGGTTCATGCCAGATTTTTAGCATATACCCATTTAGATAAATGTAGTGGTCCTAAAAATCTGGCATGGATCGGGCCCTACAGAACTGAATTTGGAGAATCCTGCTCTAGAGCACTAACCTTCAATAATGTCCACTCAAAAAAAAAAAAATTCCAGACTCTAAAAACACTACAACAATTTCACATTTGGGTGTCAATCTAGTGTAGAAAGGCCAGAGACCATTCATAAAGTACGCACTGGACACCAGCCAGAAACAATCATGGCCTGATTTGGTATGACTAGCAAGGGCATTTGACTATTCACTATTATTCTTGCAAATATTTTATTATCTGTACTAATCAAGGCTAGAAGCCTATATGAAGAAAACTGAGAGCCATCTTTGTTTGGTTTTAAAAGAACCGCATTGAGTGCTTCCACTGTAAGATGGGTGGTACATATTCAACAGTCCTTATAAACATCTGAAGCAAGTATGGTGCTATTTTTCAGCACACTCTTTAAAAGTTTCAGAAAGTACAATCTGCATTTGGGTCCTTCCGAGCAGCCAAGCTTTTTGTTGCACCTATTACCTCACCTAATGCAAAAAAGCCCCATCAGTGCTATTCTACTAAGGGGCTTTATGCATGCCATAGTGCCATCATTCAAGTGGAATCTTAGCTAATCCTGCAACACCTTTACTTTAGAAAAATATAGAATCTGGGTAGCAATCAGCCAAAGTTTTGATGACAACTTCATTGTTAAAGGGTGGTTTTCCACATTAGTATTTACGCTGATAATGTTATATTGCGAGTTGGCATTTTAAGCAGTCATGCCAAGGTCTTTCTTGGACTATCACAGTCAACATCCCTTGTGCTCTTGCTACGAATCTCACTACATTATCAGCCACCTGGCATAAAGCATCCAATCTGTACTTGATTTTAGGAAGTATGCTACATCTTTAGCCCCTTAGTTACTGTCTTTCAATACAGAAAGCCTGACTTTCAAGTAATCTAACTACCTAACCATGGTCCACTTTGACATGCACATAACTCACAAATAAACCTAAATCATACTTATCCGAGAGCCAAAGTCAACATCAATATTAAAGAATTTTACAATTGCTTCCCTAATCTCATAACATCAGACAGAGGGCCTGATTTAGATCTTGGCGGATCTGGCCCCGCTGTCCCTTTTTGACGGTTTTACCACCTGCCTACTTGGTGGTCCACCTGCTCTATTTTGCTGTTGGTGGGTCCATGGATAAAAGATCGTCCGAGTGCCGCTGACTCCGCCAGAAGTTTCCTCTCACATCAATGGCATCATGGGCAGAAGTGGCTGACGGCGGGAGTCCAGCCAAGATCACCGCTGGCCCAATCTCGATGTGCCTTTCCGTCGAGGAAACTGTGACGGGGATACCTCCGACTTTGAGTTGGAGGATTAGAACGAAATCAGGTAAAAACGTACCTTTTTTCCTGTTTCCTAATTCCGTCTTGAACCCTATTGTCCAGGTACCTGCTTTGCTGCTACTACTACTACTTGACCATGGCGCTAATCAACTCCGTTGTCGCTGGGATCCAAGGTAGGCTTCTTTTACACTTGTCTCACGATGAATTATGTGTTGACAATTGCTTTAGCCTCATGTATTTTTACATTGCTCTTAAATGCAATTTTTTTCTTATGTGTAATACATTAGTGTTCATTTTACAGCTTATCAAGGTAAATGAACACACCTGTATTGACACTTAAAAAAATAAATTATGTTGTGGTGCTTGTGGGTGCCGTGCTTGTGGTGCCTGTGGGTATGCTTTCAATAGTGTGTTGTTTGTGTGCTATGCAATATGTAAAAAATGGACATATCACCTACATATATATTAGAAGCAAACATAACATATATGTGTATTGACATATTAATAAGTAGTACTTACCATTCTCCACTCCACCAGGGAATCACTCCGTCAGCAAACTGCAGCTAGGACAACACCAGCACAACATCGACATCTAAATAGGCTTGGCGCAAAAACCGCCGACCTGACGGCCACGGAGTACTGTTAACCAGCAGAGGAGTCTGCTGTGTCGACGGAGGTGAGCTGCAGAAAACAGTCTGTTGATGCAGATGATGATTCAGCCAGCCCACATCTATATAAGGTGGGCAGGACTTCGTCAGCTCGACAGAGTACTTGTAACAACCGCCACGGAGGGACGACAGGAGTCCAGCTAAGATCTAAATCCGGCCCAGAGTAACCTAACAATTAAACTTAGAAAAGGAAGAACCACACCCTTAATTTTACCTGAAGAATTCCAATTACTGCAGAACAGGAAAATAATCAGAGAGGGTCATAGGAAGTATGTCTAACTTAGAGATGTGAACCACAAGGATACATCGTGATCAGACTAACAGAACATTTCCTTTCTGCATAGCCATGATTTGTAGCACAGTTATCATAGATACAGATAAACACACACAGTTTTTGGGAACTATGGAAATTCAAATTTAATGTAGTAAAATGCATCCCCATATCATATTTGGGACTGCAAACCCACAGCATTTAGTCAGGAGTTTAACATAAAATTCAAAAGTGTCAAAGTTAGGTGCATATAGGTTTATATGTTTGTAAGCATAATAACAACTGATCCTAACTTACCACAACTATTGCATTTTGTTCCCAGTTTCTGCTAATGTATTTATAATTCAGAAGTCAAGACTCTCTATGTATTAATATGTAACAATACCTCTAAAGTTGGTGCAGAATGACGCAAAATAACCAGGACGCCCTACGTATTAGCAAAGGCTCTGTGACCAGTAGGAAAGCAACAAGTTTCTTGATGGTGACCAGGATGGCACCTGTTCCAGGAGGAAGTAACTGGGACATTCATTTCCTAGATAAGGCTAGGGGTGCTGGCTTGTTCTTCCCACAGAAGCATCTCCTCTTTGCATGCTAGCTCCAGAGAAAGAGGGTGGACTGGCTGGAGTTCTATGGGCAGGGTTGGTCTTTGTGGCGGAGAAGTTATAACCACCAAAGCATAGATGTCCTTATTCTCCAAAGCTGGCAATATTTGTTGCAGTGGAAAGTGCCTCCAATACACTGGCTATGACAGCATGGTTGCATGCCATTGGGGACTACAAATACAGGCCTCCAGATCGAAGTCCATCTCTTCAGCTCACATGGCATGGACCTTGCATGCAGATCAACAGAATTGCCCATCCCTGAAAGGCAAACATTTGCCCAAAGTTGGTACTGGCACCAGGAACAGATGCAGGGAGAGTCATGGGAACTTCTGCAGTAGGGGAAGCTCCTAGTGTTGGAATCTGCACCCGGTACTGAAGTAGAGGTACCAGGGGAAACTGGGAGCTGCATCAGAACTTGGGGCTGAAGCTCTTTGGGAGGGGATTCTCTCTAACCTTTAACTTGCCATTTGGACCATAAAGGAGGGGGCCTGGATCCAAAAAGAAAACTGCATGGAGCTGGATCCACACTACGCTGGCAGGGGGTCTGGTATCTCCACAGCTGCTCCTGGTCCCAATCATCAGATGAGTTTGACTTTCCTTCAAGGAGTCCACAACCTTTGAGGAAGAACAGCCGGAGAGTAGGCTGGGGGCTGTGTTCTTAAGAAATGGACTTGACAATACTAGGTTGGGTTCCTGAGAGCCCAAACACTGCTGCAGGGAAAAAATGAGCCAAGATCTGCATCTCAAGGAGGTGGATTTCAGGAACAGGTGCCGGGGACAGGTTCTGCTTTGTACAGGGTGCCTCCACTTTATTGAGCAACCTTCCAATTGATTTGTAGTGGGTGGATTTCATGGTAGCTAACTTAATGGTGGCCCATGCTTCTCTGTTCTTCTGTCTTCTTTTGTGGCTTGTACACTTTTTGAGTAGGATCCAGGTTCTTGAGCAGTGAGGGAGAGCAGACTTTCTCATTCACCAAGACTGTGCTCACTGATTGGGTGGTATCACCCTTCTTAAAAGCCACCAGAACAGCACAGGTGCCAAGACCGATTGTGGAAACAGAGAAGGAGTCAGGAGTAGTCAACCCTGTCTGCCTGAGACAGACACCGCCCAGAAGATGAGCTAAGCTCACTCCTAGTGCAAGCCTCTGTGTCAATGGAGCAGTTGGGTGCTTCAGCCCTAGATGTATGCCAAGGGAAGGAAACAAGCAACAGAACTGCAGTACCACAACCAGAACACTAGCTTGACCACTAGCTTGACCCTTTACTGCAACCACAGCATGGGGAATTTTCACCCAGATGAGTAGATGGGCTTGACTCAACATGTTGCATTGCACCTAGTAGCTAGGAACAACAATCTGCTACTTTTTGGTCAGGGAGATGTTGAAAATAGCAAGATCTTAGCTGTTAAAATGTTTTTTTCCTTGTGTCGGATGGGCAGCAGCATCAGCATCACATCAATAATCTGCCCTTGAATCACTCCTCATCCAGGAAGCAGTATACCATACACCATTTGAAGCAACTGGCCTTCATGGTTTTTCAGCTGTTTAAACACTGCTCTCAGCATGCATGACAGTCTGTCTCCCTTTCCTTCAGTACACAGCAACAGTAGCCGTCCGTCCTCTAGTCCACTCCCGACGCTATTGGAGGGCAGCAGATTTTCCTGTCCTGTTTCAAACCTTTCTCCGCGATAGTGCTCAGAGCTTCTGCTCAAAATCAAATGGCTTTAAATACCTAACATACAAGACCACCTTACATTCTCAAACAATATTAAACGTGCAAACTACTCAGAAATGGTGTAACATAATTTTGGAGGGACTCAAA
The DNA here is from genome assembly GCA_963921515.1 of Calotriton arnoldi. Lineage (NCBI taxonomy): Eukaryota > Metazoa > Chordata > Amphibia > Caudata > Salamandridae > Calotriton > Calotriton arnoldi. The sequence continues at coordinate 6,025,039 of CAWUFW010000060.1, forward strand.
GTTCAAGTGCATCTTCCTTCCGGTACAAGTCATCTCTATGGCAGTGGACATACCATGATAATAAAGAATCTGATTGATGGCAGACATCCCATAATGTTACCTGTTACAGTGTATTTCTCTTAAGACAGTCCTTCAGCCAACCTAAGGTTATTGTTGGGCTTTAGCCTCCAGGCAAAAGAGAAGCACAGGATGTGGAAAATGATCATACATCATGTAAGAGCAAGGGTGATGGACTCGGCCACATTCCTTGTTAAGGTATTTCTTCACGTAGAACACCACTTTCTCCAAAACGGACTGATCTACCACCTGTCCATAATGGATTGATAGAGTGCATTGAGTGGAACAGAAGTAGTCTTTCCTGCTTCACTAATTGTTTAGTTCCGCTGAACTAGATACACAACAACCTACCTTATGACCTGTGCCTGGAGTATAGAGAGGAAGAAGCCAGGTACAGGGAACATGCTCAGAGGCAGCTACCATAAGGTCTATAAAGTCGAATATAGAAACACACTTTGTTGGGGTTGCACATACACTTGCAGGACCCCAGCCATGGTTACTCAAATCTTTCAGTAATAGAGACATGGACATACACAGGGAAGTGTGAGGTTGTAGTTATAACCAGCTTTGCAGATTTACCAGAGAGGGCCAGACCGCAGTTTGCGAGGTTGGAGAGCAATAAAAAACAGCCTGTGCTTCACAACTATCTTTCAGCTGCCACAAAGTATACGTTATGTAACAGCGTTGTCAGAGACAGAGTCACCCATGTTAAAAGGCAGTTCACGTTTGGTGAACCAAATCTCTGGCACAGTTGAGTAACCCACAAAGCAACTTGTTACTAAAATATATAAAGCACCTGCAAGCCAACTCATAATGCGAATCCTCTATGCAGGAAAATATGCCAGGTCAGTTAGAAATGTTGAAATGCAGTTCCTGAGAGCTTGAGCTGTTATCTTTACTACTCACCTTGCTCCACATCAGGTACAAAACTCTAGCCCACTTTCTATGTGCCATAGCTTGGCAAGTATTCACAAAAAACCTAAACACCTTGATCAGTACAGTGGAGGGGTCCATCTGGCAGGCTCGTCATACTCAAATAATGTACGGGCAATGCCTCATGCAGTAACCAGCAGTGCACACACCATCTTAGACTTACAGTATTCAACAGGTAAAGTGTAGTCTCTAATTCTGGTCTCAAGAAGTGGTCTGTCTGTGGTTGCATACTCTCCATTGTGTTGGCACCAGAAACTGAAGTACTGCACCGGTCCTGGCGATGTGGACAATCAGAAGTAGGCAACAAGTGGAGCTCAGTGAGGTATGATCCCTTTCAAGCCCATTTGACACTGCCCTACAGTTGTTTTTTTAACCCTTCTAGCTATACAATGTGAACCTACATTTATTGTATTTAAAAATTAATGTAATAATGCAGGGAGGAAAACACTGCACCTCACTTTAGTGGAAGGTACAACAATAAACACCGAGTTTTAATCAAACATTCTGTCTGGTATACCTTACCTCACCACTATAAAATACACATGCACAGAAAGGCTCTCAAGTGGGCTCTCACTCATGACTTCCTCCTAGCTGACAAAATACATATCCTCTTTTTTTTTTTTAAAGCCAAAAAATATTGAAGTGATGTACTAGGTGTTCGACTGGAGGAAGGCACCCCCATAATGTTAAACCACTGCTGAAACTCAAGCAAATTGTGTACATTAAAGATTGAGTATTTAGCCTACTTGAAACATGACAAAATATCAAAATTTCTAAGCACAAAGAAAGATTTCTATTTGAATATTTTATTATTTTATTGACAGTTGAAAAGGGTTTCAGAGTTCATACTACCTAAGAAAATATATGCCTGTGATTTAGTGTCTCAACTTCAGCCACTATTTTTTGCTTCCCATACAGGTCAAAGACGCAATGACTGGCAAGTCTTACAAGGTTTCCTATATTGGAACTACTTACCTTACTTCCTTCCCTCTGCCTCCAGCCTTTTCAATATCTCCTTGGCCTGCAGTCGTATTAACAATATAGCAAGCCTCTACACACCTACCTTATGTGTCCAGGCTAGAACTTTCTTTCTCCCCTATTGCTCTACTTTTCTAGCACTAGTGCTTAATACTTTGTTTAAAAAACATGTATTTATTGGGTTTTTGGAAACAAATAGAAAACAAGGGGAAAAGGAAGTTTCAGGATGATCTCAGGCTAGAAAAAACAAAAAGGAGGGGAGAACATATAAAAGGATCATCATATCTCAGCAGCAACCTGAACAACATACAATCTCTAGTGAAATAGTCAGAAGAATAAGCATGCGAACATCAGGCAGGCAGATCATCGTGTTTGACTTTTTTACGGCTTGCCCGACATCTTTCATAATCCTTTCACCACCAACCTTTTGTCCAATGCATAAATTTTATGTTTTGAACATCATCAATTTTCCCTTGACCGTATCACTTTCCTTTGAAACATCTCAAATGAGGCTTCAAGGTCTGGACCTCTTTTTTTTATTTTATTTTATAAAGGTTTTTATTGATTGCAATAACAAAACTTTCAACACTTCACAATGTTCATTTTACGTGGTGTTCTTTACATATCGTCTCACTTATATCAACATTGATGTGCAATTCAAATCAAACATCTAACACAAATAAATGTCCCTATATGTGGGGGAAGAGGAAGGGGGGGGGGTTCTCTCATATATACATTTTGACAAATAATAAACAGCATACCTGTCCCGTGGGGTAACGGTGAGCTTTATCTGGTGGCGATTGTACCATGGGTATTTGCACAAGGTCTGGACCTCTTTAAGTGAAGGTAACATATCACAGCTTGAAGAGATCTCACCACCACCAGGCCACTGCTTTAGCCCTAGCTGCTTAACTTTGACAGCAGACCCACCATACTCAACTAAGTAGAACCTCGATAGTGTTGAGAAGAATCATGTGGCGATACATCAACTGCAATTCCTCTATTGCACTATCTCAGTTTGTGAGCTCAGTGAGAGCATTTCTTTCACACCTGCCCAACAGAGAATCAAAATTGCTCACATCTCGATTGTTTAAGTAAGCAGAAGGTTAGAAACTGGACCCACCGTTGCACCCTCCAAAGAACCAGGCTCACCAGTCCCCCTGCCAGATCGGGGAACAGGCCAGGGGCACATGGAGCTGCACGTGCTTCTTCTTGAGACCCTCAGTTTTGCACAAGGTGATGTTTGAATAATGTAAAGAAAATCCTAAGAAGACACAGCAAACTTTATTAGTTTGATTATGATCTAATGTAGCTTTGGAGGGCATTTTAATTGTGCCATGGTTCATCTTTTCTTTTATAGCTATCCTCCAAGATTCAGATCCTTGGCATCAACACTTGGCAGAGCAATGGATTTCATCAGTGTTAGCCTTTTAGTTACTATAAATCTTGCTTAGGGCAGAACGTTCCATTCAGATGGCACAGAATTACAACATATGAGCTCATGGGCACCAGAGTGCCAAGTGTCATTTTACAACACTCCACTCATTGCTGTTGTTGCAATGGGGAAAAGCAAAGAAACCTTCACTTCCTGGTAATCTCCAACATTACAGCCTGCCGCTTGAGGCACAATCTGCTGAACATCAGTCAAGAGGGGACTAAGAACAGTGGGAAGTCATGTAACACTTGAAGGAGCCCTAACCTTATGGGTGTTTTAGCGCTATTAGGGAGTTCCACTCGCTTTGGATCGAATATTCTAAGTAAAAAAAGACAGGGGCAAAGGAGGGCCTTTAAGAGGTTAGGGAGGAAAGCTTATACTAGAAAATAGTACATGACATCCCTCGGTTCTCGTCAATAAAGCTCCCACCTTTCAAAAGGTACCATTAAGAGTTACAGTGAGCCTAAAGAAAATGAAGGGACACATTCGAATTTATTTTCCAATGCCCATTTCTTTCTTGGGTGCCAAATTTCCAATTGGATTAGGGAGGCATTCTGCCCTTCTGGGTGGGATGCTGAAGTCGTGGTGTGGGTTTAAAGGGCCTGCACAGCAATGTGTTCATTGTGCTAAAGTGTAGGCAGACAGGAGCAGGCATGTGTTTGGAAGTAATCAGTGCTTTAAATGGCGGGTACTGTCGGTGATGAGTACCTGCACTTCTTTATTTTGAGAGGGAGAGCACCAGCACTTCTCGGAAGCAAGTAGGTACTCAAGTATAAGGTAACGGCACTTCTATTTTCACATTTCAAGCACTTCAAGTAATGTAAACTGGACAGGAACCTACAGAAAACCAGCACTTCAACTAAGAAACGTCACAATGTACAAAAGGTAAGGTTAACAAAACAGAGGTCTGCAAGATAAAACATCATGTCAGAAAGAATGTTTTACAGCTTATCTTTACCTCCCAGCACTCTCTTCGGAGGAAGTGAAGGCACCATGCGATAAGGGAACTTCTGCAGAAGCAGCTCCTGGATCACCACAAAATCATTGTAGCGCCTGAACACGGTGGACTTGAAACGCTGCAAAAGAAGAGAAGAAAAGGGGACATGAGAGGAGAACAAAAGATGGCACCAGTACCTGGGTTAGACAAAGCATTTGTCATCTTTGCAGTTATTTCACAGGGAGGAAACCGGACTAGTCATAGGCAAAAATGAAAAAGTTGGAGGGAGGTCCTGCATGCTGCACGGGAATAATAATCAGCTCTCCACTAAATGTGACATAGTGCTGGGTTGTGCAAGAACTGAGCCGTAGCTCTAACCTTGGTGCCACAGGAACCAGATAAAAAGTACACATCCTTCCCCGAAAACAATGCCTAACGTGACCCTTGACCTTAACTTCTGGTAATCACAAAAAGACAAACAAAAAGAAATGGCCGAGATTTTTGGGTAATAAATCAATAGAGCAGTTTCAGAATAAACCAAGTACAGAACATATTTCATGTTGATATGAGAAACTGGGTAAAGAGCAGCTATACTTTGAATGCATTAATCAACACAGGTCTAGTGGTAACAAACTATTTCTCGGGCTAGATTAGTCCTCTGACCAAGTCAATCCAATTACCAGCAAGTTACATTACTTTTTTATTGAACTCCATTTTATCACATACAAGTATTTGAAGAACGACCTTCTGTGGGCACGTTGCCAGAGAATACACAATCCAAATGGTGGAAGGTGACCTGTGAGCTGTGTGCTGGGGTGGGTGTACAAGACAGCAGTGAAGTAGAGTGATCCACATCAAACAGCATTACAGCCAGTATTCCAGTTGTGCCACGCGCCACTAACTGGAGGGCCATTCTACTTTTCCTGATGGCCCACTTGGAGTAATGAAGATCCTTATTATCATCCTGCTTACTTGAGTTGTGACTCTTACTACCAATCAGTAAATACATAGACACATATATAGAATGACCTCAAGTACAAGTTTGGTTATTAAAACAAAGCCAAACTTGCACATTGGGTAAACACAGATTTCACGGGGTTCGGAAAATAGCATGTCTGTTAAAGAACACGGATGAGGCCTTTGCACCACAACTACGGAATCTGTATTTACTGCATGTGTTAAATACTGATTATGTGCTGCATAGCGTATGTGATAACTACAGCAGCCAACAAATAGCATGCACAAAACATTAGCAAGTGCCCATTTTCAGGCACTGGAAGTTTCTGGAGTGAGAAAATGAATCCCTAAAAAGCAGAAACTGCTAGAGCAACATACAGAAGAACCTCAGGATAAGTCCAAAGTATACCAACAACTCCATCCTTTGTAGGAGTGTGCTGGTATTCATTTTGTGTGGACAAAGCACCTTGAAACAAGACAAACGGAATCCATTGCCACCATCTAATATCACTCAGTCATCACAAGCAGAAACCTTCCAAATTCTTCCATCATGGACCCCAGAAGAGAAAGGAAGTACATATCTACGGATCCTGAGCTGGAGCTCGTTGCCAAGATGGTGAGGCACCATAACTCTCTAATGTGCAATCTCACACTGAAAATCCCACCAAAATCAAACAAGAACATGTTTGTTGTAGAAGATACTGGACTAAAACAATGCTGTGTCCACATCATACTGAGAACAATACAAACTGGTTCCAAACCTTAAAATGCTAGGTACTTATGTCAGTTGCCAAGCACAAACACTTAACCATGGCAACTGGTAGCAGCTATTCACCTCAGCTCTACCTCAAGCGTGGGAAGAAAAAACATTATAACCATCCTTAACATGTCTGAAGTGAAGACATGAAAGAAGGCCTTGAGGTGGAGGAAACCACAGTAAGAGATAAGAAAGCTGCAATGGAAGTACATGTAGTTCTTAAAAAGTTGACTTGACTGAAAATCATTACTGTGAACAGTGACCGATGTAATTTGTTACACATATTCACACTGATCCCTGGATGTTCTGCCATAGAGGCCAACAAATCTGTAACAGTATTGCCGACATGTATTGAGATTTGACTACAACAATCATAATGCATTGGGGTGTCGCGCGGGGGTTTAATTTAAAAATAAAAATAACCTTACCTTCCCGGGTCCCGCGACGTCTCAGCTCCTGGCCGGGTCCTGCGTTTTCCTGCTCTCCTGCCTCTGGCAGGAACAAGAAACAGCCAGCCTCCCTCCCCTCCCCTAGGCCAATCACAATGCTGCAATGGCAACGTTGTGATTGGTGGGGACGCCGACCAACCAGGCGTGTATGGGAAGGCCATTTTCTCCATGTAGGCTGCATGCAGCCTACATGGAGAAAAGGGAGAGTGCGCATGACTGCTTTGGTCAGCCCCAGAAGGCCGACCAAACAGTCAGGGCCCGCAGCATTGGGCAAACAACTCCTCCCCTACCCTCGAGCAAATGCCCCCCAACCCACCCGCCCCCAACCAAACCCTTTTGCTTTCTTGCAGAGAAGCAAAAACATAAAATGGTAGTTTAACCATTTTATGTTTCTGCTTCTCGCACTGCGAGAAAGTAAGTAAAAAAATGTAAGTCCGTTTTTATATAGCGCAGCTACTCACCCTTACGGGTCTCAAGGCGCTGGGGGCCGGAGTGGAAATTAAGTGAGCTATTGCCCAGAGTCACATGATGCTGAGCTGCCGCCGGAGCCGGGGATCAAACCGTGAACCTGTGCTCCGAAGTCAGCTGCCCTGGCCGCTGCACCACACCTCTCCAGAAAGCAGTGGGGCGACGCTCCTCCGCCCTAATGGAGGAGCCGCCCCTGCACTGCTAGCACTTTCAGGAAGGGGAGATGGCAGTGGATCGCTGTGTTGGGCTCCAGGGTCTCCGTAATGATGAAATAAAGTTTTGCATGGTGCCTATATTGAGCCTGTATATCCTCTGAACCACACGCTTACTCGTGTTTATGTGTTCCAGCCTTACTCTTTCAATCTTGGCTCTCATCCTGCATTGCTGCGCCATATAAGATCATTAACTGGTAGCCTGGTTTCCATCCTCATGCTGAATGTGTTATGGTAGAAGAACATGGATCTGGCATAGCATGATAAAGTGGCCTTGAAGTGCTCAATCCATGGGGATGTACTACAGAATGGAAGCATGAGCTGCTGCAATCAACATGTGTGAGCTTCACCTGTCCATGGAGATGTATGTAGGTCTGGCCCTGAGCAGGTATGTGTGATTTTATTTTTGCAGCTCTAACAGTGCATGCGCTTTATTTTTGTTATTTTGCATTATTGTCTTGGTATTAGGCTGTTTGTATTGTTTTACAGTGGTTCTTTCACTCCCTACACTCAGGAATTTCCACCACCTGCTTTTGACTTGAGATATTTTAAGGTGATATTTTCCACTGGTTTTCAATGACCTCTCATACTTGTAATTGAGTTGCTATTCATGACATTCATTATCTATCGCACATGCTAAATATCACATGCTGTAAATAGCCAGTGATAAATATCACGTGTTTTTTAACTCGTGATCAGACGAGGCAGTAAATTCAGGCATTATTTACCCTGCCATGTGGTTATTACCACAACGCCTAACTCATATTCAGGGCCAATGTAGGTTAAGTAAATCTTTAAACTATGGATTCAACTGGGGGGATGGGTGGTCTTGAAGTGCACGATTGAGAGTGCAGTCTGGGGGCAAAATATTACCTTGCCCTACTTGGACGCCCACAATTTAATTTAAAGTACAAAAACTCAAGTTAGTAGTTTACTTTTGGCCCTATCCATGCAACCTCCACGTAATTAGCACTAGTTGCCTCTCTGGTGTCAGGGATTTGGGGTTAGGCCTGTGCCTCCACCCGGGAGAGATCTGGTGGTGCAGGCACCACAAAGCTTTCTCTCAACCCAACTATCAGAGAAAGTTGCAGAGTGGTTTCTACTGAATCTTCGCCGAATTCCCATTCCTCCCTCCCAGAGGACAATCAGCTGGCTTACTACAAAGCAGCTGGAACATTCAGCTCCAGTGGCAAAAAGTTAGCCAGGAAAGAAATGAAAGGTCGAGGAAACTGTTTTCGCAACAGTAAAAAAATTAAAGGAAGAACCATAAGAACAGGCAGACCATAACAACTGAAATGACAAGTGACAGCGAAGACTGGAAGCCAACTGCAGAAAGCCAGAATACTAAGCAGATTCTGAGAAGTAAGCATGTAAGTTAAAGCCATCCAATGGGAGAAAGTACTGTATTAAAAAACAAAACAAAAAAACTACTATTATGCACATGTACCCTGATCAGCACCAGGCCTGGGAGAAATGTTAATTGCACCAGCGAAATTTGCAAAATTCACAAAGTTCATATTCTACCAAATTCATGATATTTCTCGAAATTATGCCATATTGGATTTCGCTTTTTTTAACCTTGGTGTGCACTTCTCATTAAAAAGTCTTGCGAGATCGGGAGTAACGATAAAACTAGGAGGATCACTTCAAATACACAAAAAGTACCCGTAGGGAAGACAGACTAACTGAAAAATAATCAATGATCAAAAGCCTGAAACAATAATGATCGAAAACCTGAAGCTACAACACAGGAGCAACAGTTCGCTTTAGAGTGGCAGAAAATTATTGTCAAATTCAACCAAACAGCACACATAATACACCATTGCAAGCATTTGGGATGAGGGACTACGACTTATTGACTTTGACAAGAGTTTGAATGACTGAGAACTCTTTGCTGCCGTCGGTGCCTTAATGCAAGGCAGTTATATTGCATTTAGAATTTCACAGTACAAACAGGAGCACTAGCAAATCAAATCCATATAGTAGGACAAGTGGAAGATTAACTCAAAATAAAGAGAAGAATCTGGGGCAACTGAACAAGTGCACGACCCTACCTTGGGGGTATTTCCTATTGTTGTCATAAAGAAATTAACAAATGGGACAGGTGCATGACATGCCTCTCACTGATAAGATCATCAGATTTAAAGGAAATGCAATAGTTCTCAAATGGTTCTAAATGTGGGGTATTACTGGATCAAACTCCAAGACTCTTGATAAAGCACCACATTCTCCACACATGTAGGTTTGAGACGGTAGAATGTCTTGATCTCTGCTTCACAGGAAATACGTTCTAAAATAAGGTTCAGGAGTGTTAACAGAGGCTGCGAAGGGTACTAAGCCTCAGCAATGACATCTTCATACATTGTGTACAAAACACAATGCCTAACAGACAGATTATAGGGGTGTGGACCAATGAGACTGATAAACCGACCATAAAAGTCTTCATACTTCCTCCTACCTGAGGGAGTCAAAACAGATTGGAAGAGAACAAAATTAAGATTCCTCCCATTTGCTTCAGCTTGCAAGATGTGGGTAGTTTGTACAGGATGGCACGTATTGTAATAGACTTATACCAAATTTAGCAGCCATCCTTGAAACTCTACGCAACCTGCTAAAGAAAGTCTCACTTTGGAAGTGAATCTAAGTTAATGTGGCGTAAAGGACCCCTTTTCCAACTAACAAGTGTTGGCACTACAAACTAATGGTAGATGCCAGCCCCTTTGAGGTTAGTGGCCATCCAAGAATCTGCAATGAATGTGAGGCCTTATCTATCCTGTGGGACCGTCAGCACTTTCATTTGTATCATAATGGGCTCTTAGCTATTGCATTCATGGAAAAAAAACACTGGTACCATTCTTCACAGCCTCTGCTGAACATTCACCTCAGAGGATAGCAATATGGGCACTCCTACAGCAGGAATCGTGGCTAACTATCATGGATTGGCCACGTGCAGATACTCCCACTAACTATTTCTTGAGGCACTACAGAAAAGCCACCACCCAAGAGAATTTAAAGGAAGAAAATAATGAAGAGCATATTAATCATCACAGCAACCACTCTACCCAAAGGGATCACCATGTCACAGAAGTGTTCATGCTTCAAGGAACCCTCACTTGTGATACAATCACTCTACTCTAACACAATCAGTAAGTAGCCTACATGAATCCCTAAGGCATGATGAAGTTCAAGTTAAGAATACTGGGAAAATGCTGGCTTCCTGCAATCAACATACAAGTGAAACAAGAAGTATCCTAAGGTCTCATGTATCAAAGAAGGGCAAGCTCCCAATGTATCTTAACAGGTCTGTGAAAACTCATGGAATAAATTAAGTGCAACCTTCGGGATTACCATATATAGGTGCCACTTCCTGTGTGCTGTGAACCAGCAATTCTAAAAAATAAAATTACAAAAAATTAAAGTAACCAACATCTCTGCTGTGGAAATAATTCCAAAGATACAAAAGATCACATACCCTCGTAGAATTAGATAGGAAATAATGACTGATAATTGGCTGCTCGTCCAGGAATGGCAACAATACCTCTGGTAAAGAATTGTTCAACAGCATATAATGGCACATTAGCCCCAATGGTGAAAAGACTGACAAGAAATCTCAAGAAAACACTCTGCATTGCAGAGGAGCAATCCAAGGATCCAGAACTGGAAATATATCGGTTCCTGTAAGCGAATAGTTGACTTACTCACCTACTAACATATTCTTTTCAGCTGCCATGACTCACTGCCCCAAATGGGGCACCATCCCATTGAACCCCTAATAGAACATAGAGGCCATCAACCATGCAAACTACAAAAACAACCCACTGGGTAACAATGACAGAATGAGGAAAATACTTTGAAGTATCTAGACCTCTAACGTACAAGTCAGAGATCGATTTATAATTTGTGAAGGTCAGGTAGCAACAGGTTCTGGATGACTTTTGAAACAAATCCTCTGGCAGTCAAAGTTGGGACACAGAGAAGGTACGCAACATTTATGGGTTTAAGAACTATCTGGGACCGGTACTCAAACAGACTGCTACCTTCTATGACCCACAGTCTATGCTCAAAAAAACAACAGAGATGGGCCACTAGAGAGTGACTGGTTAACCTGAATAGTGTCTGACACCACAGGAATTGTTTAAAAGAACCCTCACACACCAACCTGGTTGGTGTCATGCTTCATCATTGGGTTCCCAGTCGGGTAGCCGAGTGCTAACCAACTGTGCTTCGACACTTGATTACAGTGGAGCAGGTTTTTTGGTTTTTGTGTGATGATGTTGTGAGTGTAGTGACATTAAAAAATACCTCTGGGAAACTCACTATTCAATGTTTTATTCCCAGTGGCCCAGGGTATGTTTAAAAACAAGGTGAAGTGGATAATATGTCAGAACTACAAATAAGTGTCTGGATTATCCTTAGGTCGACATGTTTCAGCTCTTCAAAAAAATTAGTGGAGCTTTCTTCAGGACCTCACTATATGGTGATTAATGTGCAAAAGTGAGTGGTAAAAATTAAACCACATGTATAACGCATTTTTACACACTCGCTACGGCGTGTTTATCATGCGGGGATGGACTAACCATGAGTAACGGTCCATCAGTAGTAAAATTCCTGTGGGGAGAGAAATGAACAAGACAAAACGACATGTAACATATAAAAACACTTGTTTGTTGATTATTGATTATTGTCACATCCATACTATTCTTCCCCAAGTGGCGAAATAAACATTCAGTGTCCCTCATACGTGGGAAACCATGCATACGAACAATAGTTCAGGTAATATAATTAAAAACAGTGCATGCTCGCGATGATTGTGAGCATGCTTGCGGTGTGGGCAGGTCATATGTTCATGCTGCACCGATTGTCAAATGCCGCAGTTAAAAAGCGATATATATTCGCTGAATAACCTAGCATGCTTGTGGTCAGAATCGGTGGGCATGCTGAAGTAGAGCGCTCAAAAAGAGCGTCGCGCTAAGCTTGGTAGCGTGCTGTAAAATCGTCCTAAATGAACGTGAAACAAAAATGCCGTAATGCTAGAATTTTAAGCAATCGACCTGCGCGTTACGCGTGAACCAAAGTTGCATAGTATTTACGTAAATCATGGTATTTCCATGGCCATACGAGTCCAGGGCGGGAGGAGCTCCTACTAGGTACTCTAAAGGAAAGGTTAAAAAAGCATCGGTGAGCAAATTGTCTGGAGCAGGAGTGAAAAGATAGCTGGATGGGCCACTTTTGGGATCTGTAAGGAAAGGTCTTACTTGGTCTCGGTGCTCCCCCACATCTCAACCTACTGCGGCGTCCACTGGAACGAGATGATCTCGAGGGACTGGGAGACACAGATATAAGAGCAGAGGCTGGGCGGGAGCGCTGGTAATTAATTGATGACACCTGCGCGCAATAAACTACAGCGCTAACCTGTACTGGGCGTATCGCACGTTGCGAGCAGGAGCCGTCAGGAATGTCAATGCACGTAAAAAACGTGCATCACGTCAAAGCGTCAGTGCACAAATCACTACGTGAAGACTGGAAAGCTGACCACTGTCACGGAGCGGGCGGCTGGGCACTAGTGGTGTATGCTGCCTATAAATAGAGAATGGCCGCAGAGGTTGGGGAAGACGCAAAAGACAACAACAAGTACATTGGGAAGACGACCAAAATCAAGGGGCACATACCAGGAGCAAATCCCTGAATCAACAGGCAGGTCCGAGCACAAGCAGGATCTAGTGACAAATTTTTCCACACACATTCTGACTGAAAGAGAAAAGGTCCTTCTGAATAAAGGCCTAGGATTTGTTCCAACGGCCAACCTAGACAAGTTCCGCCTACATTGTGAAATGGCCGAATTTTTTAGAAAGTTGAAACTCAAAGCCTTCTTTGAAAACCAGTCAGAGGCAGTGGCACCACTAACACAACATGATGGTGACACCAATTTCAAAATTAAATCCAAGTTCATACCACCACCGAGCTCAATCCCCTGTGAGCTGGTCACTTTTGAACAAGCAGTGTTCAAAGACATTGAAAATCTCCAAGAAAAAAAGCTCTTTAAAAATGTGAGCAAAGGAGATTTGAAGCATTGTCCTCCCTTAGGAACAACAACAACATTGTCATCAAACCTGCGGCCAAGGGAGGGGGATAGTTCTTCAGGACAAAAATGATTACCATATGGAATGCTTACGTCTACTAAGTGACAGACACAATTACCTTCCCCTACAAGAGGACCCAACGGAGAGACTTAAATCTACCATCCATGAGCTAGTGAGTGATGCGGAAAATCTAGGAAATATCAGCAAAAAGGAAGCTCAATTCCTAGCAACCAACAGTGGAAAAATACCATATTTTTACACCATCCCTAAAGTGCACAAAAACAAAGTGCCGCCACCCGGTCGACCCATAGTGTCGGGGATCGGGTCAGTGCTAGAACCTCTCTCACAATTCTGTGACTTTTTCTACAACCATTGGTCAAAGCCACTTCTACCTACTTACAAGATACTAAAGATCTACTGGGCCAAATAAAGGATTTACCTTTCAATCCCAACACGTCCTTTTTGGTAAGCCTTGATGTAGAAAGCCTCTACACGAGTTTGCCTCAGGATGACACGCTGAGAGTACTGAAATCCACCTTGAATGAAGGTATCTGGGAGTATGTAACTCCCAAATCTTTCATCCTTGATTGTGCAAAACTTGCACTAAAAGAAAATTATTTTGAATACGAAGGCCAACTGTACCTGCAAACATATGGAACTTCGATGGGCAGCACCTTCGCCCCAAGTGTGGCAGGGTTGTATGTTTTTAATTTTGAAAAAACATACTTGTTCCATCCAGGTACTTCACTGTCACATCACATTCGTTTTTATAAAAGGTACATCGACGATGTATTCTTAATTTGGGAAGGGTCAGAAGTATCCCTCAATGATTTCCTCATCTGGATCAATGGGTGTGACTCTAATTTAAGATTTACCATCAGCAGGAGGAGCATCACATTCTTAGACTTGGACATCACCCATGCTAATGGAGGTTTAGAGACAAAAACTCATTTCAAAAAGACGGCGAGAAACTCGCTGCTCCATTACACCAGTTTTCACCCCCGAACATTAAGGGAGAACTTGCCCTATGGACAATACTTGAGGCTACGTAGAAACTGCAGTAACGTAGAAGAATTTAAACAACAAGCTCAATGCCTAACTAAAAAATTACAACAACGTGGGTACCCTAACAGGATTACGACCAAAGCAATGAAGAGAGCTCGCAATCAAAACAGAGAGAGCCTACTGGAAAGCACACCCAAGGAGGCAACCACAATACCACTGACCTGTGTGACCACATATAACCCTGTTTCATGCCAAGTGGCCAAAATTGTCCAGAAGCACTGGCAAATCCTCAATACTGGCAACCACCGATGGGAAAAACCTATGTTTTCCTACAAAAGAGGCAGAAGTTTAAAAGACAGTTTAGTTCACACAAGACCGCAACAAGTGAGGTCGTTAACAAATACCATACACAATGCATGGGGTCTCCCAAAGGTCACTGGACACTACCCCTGCGGTGACTGTAGCATTTGCCATCTAACTAAATCATCAAAAACTCTCAACCTGGAACCAGGGAAAGTATGGCAAATCCGCACACATACTAATTGTAACACAGTTAATGCTATCTACCTCATCACATGTCCATGTGGTTTTAGGTATGTGGGCATGACAAGTCGAAGAGTAAAGACCAGAATATGTGAGCATAGAAGCACGATTCGTTGCAAACGAAACACAACACGAATGACGAACCACTTTCTGGAAGCAGGTCATACCACAAATGATATGGAATGGGTAATAATTGAACATCTGCAAATGAGGAGTGGGAACATCCAGCAACAACTGTTAGAAAAAGAACAACGTTGGATTTATCGGTTATCTACCCATCTCAGTGGTTTGAATGACAATATTCTGTGGAACAGTCTTAGTAGATAGACACTATAGATGGTACCACATGAGTCAATAGTGCCCTTTGTAACTCCTTGGCCTAACTAAAGACTATCTACTATTTGTACAACTAGGCTTCCCATTCCTTGAACTCTCAAACTTATCAGCCCCTTTTTTCCCCCCCCCCCCAAAAATGAATTTGGAAATCTTGAAGGGATTCAGGCACCTCTAGACTGCACGGAGGCGTCATAATGGTAGCGACAAATGTGCTCACTAATTCATCGCACAGCACTTGATAATCTCACCCAGCATAGCGGCACGTTATCTATTCTGCGCTTAATTTCTAGTTTTATTGGCACCCTACCGGTTGGACACTCTCCTTGTGTTATGGGCTTTAATTTCTCTATTTATAGGCAGCATACACCACTAGTGCCCAGCCGCGAGCTCCGTGACAGTGGTCAGCTTTCCAGTCTTCACGTAGTGATTTGTGCACTGACGCTTTGACGTGATGCACGTTTTTTACGTGCATTGACATTCCTGACGGCTCCTGCTCGCAACGTGCGATACGCCCAGTACAGGTTAGCGCTGTAGTTTATTGCGCGCAGGTGTCATCAATTAATTACCAGCACTCCCGCCCAGCCTCTGCTCTTATATCTGCGTCTTCCAGTCCCTCGAGATCATCTCGTTCCAGTGGACGCCGCAGTAGGTTGAGACGTGGGGGAGCACCGAGACCAAGTAAGACCTTTCCTTACAGATCCCAAAAGTGGCCCATCCATCTATCTTTTCACTCCTGCTCCAGACAATTTGCTCACCGATGCTTTTTTAACCTTTCCTTTAGAGTACCTAGTAGGAGCTCCTCCCGCCCTGGACTCGTATGGCCATGGAAATACCATGATTTACGTAAATACTATGCAACTATGGTTCACGCGTAACGCGCAGGTCGTTTGCTTAAAATTCTAGCATTACGGCATTTTTGTTTCACGTTCATTTAGGACGATTTTACAGCACGCTACCAAGCTTAGCGCGACGCTCTTTTTGAGCGCTCTACTTCAGCATGCCCACCGATTCGGACCACAAGCATGCTAGGTTATTCAGCGAATATATATCGCTTTTTCACTGCGGCATTTGACAATCGGTGCAGCATGAACATATGACCTGCCCACACCGCAAGCATGCTCACAATCATCGCGAGCATGCACTGTTTTTAATTATATTACCTGAACTATTGTTCGTATGCATGGTTTCCCACGTATGAGTGACACTGAATGTTTATTTCGCCACTTGGGGAAGAATAGTATGGATGTGACAATAATCAATAATCAACAAACAAGTGTTTTTATATGTTACATGTCGTTTTGTCTTGTTCATTTCTCTCCCCACAGGAATTTTACTACTGATGGACCGTTACTCATGGTTAGTCCATCCCCGCATGATAAACACGCCGTAGCGAGTGTGTAAAAATGCGTTATACATGTGGTTTAATTTTTACCACTCACTTTTGCACATTAATCACCATATAGTGAGGTCCTGAAGAAAGCTCCACTAATTTTTTTGAAGAGCTGAAACATGTCGACCTAAGGATAATCCAGACACTTATTTGTAGTTCTGACATATTATCCACTTCACCTTGTTTTTAAACATACCCTGGGCCACTGGGAATAAAACATTGAATAGTGAGTTTCCCAGAGGTATTTTTTAATGTCACTACACTCACAACATCATCACACAAAAACAAAAAAACCTGCTCCACTGTAATCAGGTGTCGAAGCACAGTTGGGTAGCACTCGGCTACCCGACTGGGAACCCAATGATGAAGCATGACACCAACCAGGTTGGTGTGTGAGGGTTCTTTTAAACAATTCCTGTGGTGTCGGACACTATTCAGGTTAACCAGTCACTCTCTAGTGGCCCGTCTCTGTTGTTTTTTTGAGTATTACATTGGGACAAGGAGGGCACACTCATTGTCCTGACTCTCTCCTTTGGTTTCCACAGCCTATGCTGACATCTCTTAGATGTGATGAATCAGGTGCAGCAGAGATGTGGTGAACTCTTGACATGGGCCCAACCAATCCACCATCAACAACAAATAATCCACAGTTTCTTGCAATTAGCAAAAACACTGACATCCCACCTAATTGCTGACTAGCTATTGCATGCTGTTGAATTAACTTCATATGTAAGATGGCAAGAGAAGCTATGTTGTCAGTCTGTGTATAGCATAGGCATTTACTCCAACCCATTATGAACCATTCATTTCTCCTGGCAACGGACAGGCGAATCAGATTTCCCTTTTCATTTTGACATCCACAAGAGCTAAATGGCAGATTTGATTTAATTTATAAAGCGCCAGAATCACCCCCTAAGGGGTATCTTTACGCTCTGGGAGATGAGACTCAGGACCAATGGAATCAATTGCGGAAGAGTTCAGTTTTCAGAAGTTTATTAAAAGGAGGAGGTCTGCGCACTTTCGAAGGTGCAAAGGCAGAAGATTCCAATACATGGGAGCAAGGTAGGAAAAGGCTTTACTCCCGTGTGGGATTTCCTAACGCAGGGGTGATAAGGAGGGATTTTTCCCTCGAGCTAAGATCTGCTCGGCTGATAGGGGATACGTTTTTCAATTAAATAGTTAGGTCCTATGCCATTTAGTGCTGTATGTACAATGCAACAGATCTTAAACTTAATTCTCTGGCGTATGGGAAGCCAGTGTAGATGTCGCAGAAGAGGCAGAGAGGCTATTCTGGGTGCCATATACTGGACCAGAAGGGCCGCAGTGTTTTGGACCACCTAAAGTTTATTTAGTAAAGATTCATTAGCCGCAGCCAGAAGTGCGTTACAGTAGTCTAGACGACTGATAACCAGCACTTGAATCAAAGTTTTCCGCACAGATAAAGGGAGAAGATGGAATACTCTATGCAAGAGACTCAACATATGAAAGCAGGTACCAGATCTTTCATAGTGAGAGACTGGTCCAAACGGACAACCAAATTCTTAACTGTCGTCTTGGGAACCAGCGCTATGCCTAAGTCTGAAGGCCACCATTCTGCAGACCAGCGCGTTTGGGCATTGCCAAAGAGCATAATCCCGGTCTTATTTGCATTCAGTTGGATAAAGTTTTCTGTCATCAGCCTGAAACCGCTTTGATGCCTTCAGAGAAGCGGGATTTGGTGGATATAACGCTATTGTCAAAAGATAAAAAAAGTTGGGTGTCGTCTGCATATGAAAAGGGGGTAAACCCAAATTCTCTAACAATCTTGGCGAGGAGAGCCACATACACATTGAATAAGGTGGGGCTGAGACAGGAGCCCTGTGGCCCTCCCTTAGTGAGCTTAATGGTACGAGAACGGAAAGGACCCAAATTAATGGTCTGTGTGTGCCGATTTAAAAAACTCAAAAACCATTGTAGAGCTTGTCTACAGATCCCTATCTCCTCCAATCTTTGGAGTAGTTTATGATGTGACACCGTGTCGAAAGCTGCCGACAGATCCAACAGAACCAGTAGCACAGCCTGATTGTTGTCAAGAGAATGTCTGACGTAATCTGTTACAGCTATCAGAGCTGATTCGGTACTGTGCATAGGTCTAAAACCGGGCTGTGAAGGATCCAGGCAGCCTCGGGACGCTATATGTTCCATACGTTTTTTGTTAATATAACCTTCCAGAAGTTTACTCAACAACGGAAGAAGAAGGATAGGTCGATAATTTGACAAATCGGACGCAGGAAGGCTCGCCTTCTTGCAGATCAGAAGTACCTGTGCAGCTTTCCACTCGCGTGGAAGTTGGCCTTTACTCAATGATAAATTTAATATCGGGCAGATGGAAGGGGCTAGTTGCGTACCTAGCAACGCGAAAAACGTTGCTGGCATAATATCACAAGGTGACCCAGATTTAGCCGCTTTCAGCATTCCCTCCACGGCTTGCACCTGGAGGGAGGTAAAGCTTTCCAAAAGGAAGGCATTCTCCATAAAAGGTGGAGTGTGGATAGATGTTACTTTCAAAATGTCAGTAGCTCTAGGAAATTGATCATATATCCTATTGATTTATTCTTCAAAGTAATTGGCAATATCATCACATAGTTCTTAAGAAGTGGGGTGATGTTGGCACATGCAGCAGGATTAGTGAAGGATTTAAGGACTTTATAGAGTTCTTTAGTAGAGTTACCTGCCTGGTTAAGTAGGGAGGCGGTGTGAGCTTTCAAAGCCTTTTTTATATTCTTATGATAAAGTGCTAGTGAGGGCGTGGCTAGGCGCCGATGTGAGAGGGAGCGGACTCCGGAGCTCCGGCCGCTGTATTCCCCCCCAACGACAATAATCCTGAACACCTAGTGCAACCTCGTACCATTTTCTGGGCTGCGGAACGTCCGGGGTTCATGCTGGACTGGTAGAAGAAACATTTGCAACCTGTGCGGCGCTGAAACTGCCGTTTCTTCTCCCGACTCGGTGCTGTACGCGGAGACGCAAGATGGCGGCGGCGGTTTAAGAGGGCGGTTCCTGGCATCGGCAGAGTCAAGCTGAGGCCGGACAGTAGGAGAGCCCCGAGCTGTAGAGGGGTCGGTACGTGGCCACATAGCGGAGGATCGCCGGAGCTGAGCCCCAGGAAACAGGTCAGAGCAGCGCGAGTTCTGAGTCGGACAGGGCCTGCTCCGACGACGCAAGATGGCGGCCACAGATTGAGGAGACAGGTCCTGGCGGTGACAGGGACGAGTTAAGGGCCGAGGCCGGAAAGCAGGAGAGCCTGGTGCGGTGGAGAGTCCGGCGGGTGACTGCATAGAGAGAACCCCCGAAGCTGAAGACCCAAGATACAGGTCAGAGTGGCGCGAGGCGGGACACCCGCTCCGGAGAAGCCACAGAGTGCGCTCCACTGAAAGGGGCCTTCATGCCAGTTGCGGGCGACAGAGGGAGAACACAGGCCTGGAGCGGTGCATTCGGGAGGCCCGTGCATGGCGGGGGGTCTCTGGCAAGACCCGCATAGCGCTCAGGAAGGAATCTACTCACCAATTCAGACAACTGAAGTGCGGTGGTCTGCAAGGGCGCATGAGACGACCAGATCGGCCTGCCTTGAAGAAACATCAGGGCTCCACCCTGGTTTAGGGAGCTGGAGGAGACGCCCTTATATCATAGCTGCGAGAGCAGGGTAGCGCACCACGACGACGACGAGGGAAGGCCAATACGCACTGAGCTGAAGTGTGCCTGATCCGGAGGTTCACTGCTCTGGTGAGGAGCGCGGAAGTGGAGCTGTCCGGTCGCAATCAGAGGGCCCTGGGTGACCATAGGAGTGGAGGGTGACGAGGCTCTGTGCAGAGTCGGCCGGTGGACCGCCCGTGTGCGCGGGCCCAAGGAGGGCTGCCTTTGCCTGCTAGCGCTCCAAGTGTGTGGAGTGATTGCGCCTGGTGCCGGATCTCCATGCCAGTCCTGACTCGGCTGAGCCAACGGTACGTAACGGCCACTAACAGCGCCAGGCAGTGGTAACCCGTAGGGTGAGTGCAGGAAGCTGACCATGGGGAAAGTGACCAAGAAGAAGGGGAATGCTGCCCTCAGCGTGGAAACTACAGTTCGGAGTAACGGCTGTGAGCCCGCCGCGATCCTGCCCGGATGGTTGTCGCCACCGTTTGATCCTACTTTCAAGCATCAAGCCTACTTGAATGTGTTCTCTACCTTGCTATACACCATCAAGAATTTTGGTTCTTGTCATGCCTTTTACTTTATGAAGATTCGACTGCGTCCACACTAATCTGGATAAATTCATTTTGTCTGCCTCATATTGGAGCCCTTCTTGCATCATCCAGCCTCCTTGTCAGCCCTCCAATGCTCAGGGCTACTTTCCTGGGTATCTAACCCAGGCGCATCTGATTCCAGTTGCTCGCACACTAACTTTTCGCCCTGAAGAAGGTGTGACCCATAGGTGGGTCTGACACCGAAACGCGCGGCGGCGCTGGAGCCCCTGTGCCTCTCTTGTTTGCATCTCCTACCTGGAGAAAAAACCAGATTATGGACTGTATCAGTTTTTGAAAATATGATCAACTGACCTTGGATTTTCCATATTATCCAAAATTGCCTGATTTTTCTATTGATGTGAACTACATTTGGATTATGTGACTATGTTTAGCACTATCTAATGCATTGCTACCTGATGGAATGTATGAGTATGTCTGAGTCAGTGTTTGTCTGCTTGTCTGAAAGATTGTGTGTGTGCGACCGAGGATGCTTGTAGAGTCTGTTGACATTTATTGTCTTTTATGCCTTTTCTACTATGTTGACCAAAGAATATAAATAAATATGATATCCCTAACTCACAAGTATTTTGTATTATAAATGGGAAGGGTACCTTGTTAGGATTGTTTTTCTTATATCAGTGACGTATAGCACTTTATAAAGAAATTTTCAGGCAGAGTTGTTTTTTCTGATTGCACTCAGCGTGGAGACTACAGTTCATCAAACTGATCATGACGATGAGACAGCTCAGACGAGGAAAGATACTGCCCCTGAGGGGCCCACCCTAGCGGACATCATGCAAGCCATCACTGCCTCAAGGGAGGCGCTGGAGACAAAGATAGACTCGATTGGGACAGAACTTAACTTACTGAAGGATGAACACCGCAAGCTTAAAGAGAGGGTTGGGCTCACTGAAAAAACACTCACTGATATCCCGGAAGCTGTTTCCACGTTGCAGAAATCCTTGAAAAGTGTGGAGGCCAAGGTCAAGATACTGGAGGCGCGGGCGGAGGACAGCGAGGGTAGGTCCTGTAGAAACAACCTGCGCATAGTAGGGGTTCCAGAACGGGCGGAGGGTGCCAATGCGGTGCGATTCCTGGAGGACTGGCTTAAGACAGAAGTGGCCCCGGAGGGCCTTTCCCCCTTCTATGAATTGGAAAGGGCTCACAGTGTCCCAGCCAGACCGCCCACGCCCGGAGCCCCCACTCGTCCAATTGTGGCGCGACTTCTTCATTTTCGGGATTGCGACCATGTTCTGCAACAAGCTCGACAAAAACAGGACCTGCAGATTGGAAATAACAAGGTGATGGCATTCCCAGACTTTACCAGGGAAGTGCAACACCAACGAGCATAATTTCTGACCCTCAAGCGAAAGCTGCGACAGTTGCAGATCCCATATGCAATGCTGTTTCCAGCACGCCTCCAGGTGGTCGACAAATCAGGGACGCAATTCTTCACTACCCCACAGGAGGCATGGGAATGGCTAGATGCCCGATGGAATCAAGAGGTTCGCACTTCATCTCCGGACTTACCTCAGCAGAACCTG
Source organism: Calotriton arnoldi (assembly GCA_963921515.1). NCBI lineage: Eukaryota > Metazoa > Chordata > Amphibia > Caudata > Salamandridae > Calotriton > Calotriton arnoldi. Next base: position 6,047,382 of record CAWUFW010000060.1, read on the forward strand.
ACCAGGATCCAACATTCCTCTAGAGCCCCATCTTCTAAAGAGCGTCGAACAGAGCGTCACAAAGCACTGCAGGCAATTGCGGAACTTAGCCGAGGAGGCACCAGCCCTGGGTCGAGCAAAAGTGGCCCTGACATGGACAGATCTGAAAGTTCACTACCAACTAGTGCAAATGAGGACTCAGACTGATCTCCCAAAAATCACTCCTCAAACAGCGGATGAAATTGCCTGAGAGTGGAGTTCCATGAAGTTTTTCAGAGGGTACCAATGCAGCCGAGTACGCCTCATGCTGGGATTCAGGCATAGCAGCAATTGAACGATGACAATATGGCCACTGGGTCTGACAGCTGCATCATGATGTTGGGGGTTATGGCCTGGAGGAGTTTCGGGCCCGGTAGGGTAAGCTTCGCACCCCACCACTATCAAAGACGTCCTTCTAATAAGTTTGTGTTTGGATGGGAACTTGTTTGTACGTACCAGTCCTGGGGATTTGGGGGGTTTTGATTGTTCAGGGGTTCTTGTTCTGGGCCAGGCATGTCGCTTTAGGGGAAATTGCTAGGGGTGTGTCACGTCAGCCAAAATGGCATCCACCGTAGGCATTAAGTGCTTGTCTTGGAACGTCCGGGGGATGCACACTATGCTACGCCGGCATAAAATTCATGCATACTTGGTCAGGAGGGGGGGTGCAAATCGCCCTATTGCGGGAGACCCACTTATCGGCGAAGGAAGGTACTGCGCTTCAACGTAGGTGGAGGGGGCAGGTGTTTTATACTACTTATTCAGCCTTCGCCAGGGGTGCCCTGATCTGGGTGAGGGTGGGGGTTCCTTTTCAATGCACTAGGCAAATAATTGACCCAGAGGGACGATTTGTGGTGGTTTTGGGGCATTTAGATGGCAGGGACATAACGATTGGGAGTTTGTATGCCCCTTACATAGAACAACCTGCATTTCTGGTGCAGCTTTTGCGGACATTGGCCTTAACACCGACAGGATCGGTACTGTTGGGGGGCGGCTTTAACTGTTTAACTCATGTTAGATTGGATCGCTCCCACTCGCCGCTCCCAGATGCTCCCATACATAGAGTTGCAGAGGCCCGACGCAGTTGGCAGCAGAGGTGGGGGTTGATTGATACCTGGAGGTCCCAACATCCCGGGGAAAGGGATTATTCCTTCATTTCAGCCCTGCATTAACTTCATGTTCGACTGGACGCTATTTTGTGTTCTCCGGACGTACACGGGGGTCAAGACGAGTGAATACCTAACCAGAACGGTTTCTAATCATAACCCGCTGCTGCTGACCCTGGACTGGTTCTGTGATCGACCTAAAATACCCGTTTGGCGCCTAAGGCCGGAGGCACTGGAAGACCAGATCTTTCGGACTACAGTGGGTTCCGCTATTGATGATTATTTTTTAGACAACGCTAATACGGCGACAAGCCTGCTCATAGAATGGGACGCTTTTAAGACTGTCATTAGGGGTCGCTGCAATGGGGAGTTGGTGGGGACACGGAAGGTTCTCTTGCAGGATGTACAAAGGGCAGAACAGCTACTCCGTGAAGTGGAGAGAGAAAGACCGGAGAGAGTAGATAAACAAACAGACCTTCTTGAGGCTAGAGAAGCAATGGCAACACAAGTAGAACGCCTACGTTGTTTCGACTATAAAAATTATATAACCCGGGCCCACGCTGAGAGAAATCCGGGGCACTATTGGCCTGGCTAGCTAATCCGGCGAGAAGGGGGACAGCGATACTGGAGCTCCGAGGGTGGGATGACGAAACCTATTATAGACAACGAGATATTAACGCCCAGTTCCTGGAATACTATACTGATTTATACCAGAGTAGACTGGTCCCAGAAGACGAAGAGATAGCTGGGTTCATAGGAGAAGTGGAGCTTCCAAGCTTAGATGGAGAGGCAGCGGAAGAGCTGGGTAGAGACGTAGAGATTGGGGAGGTACGAGGGGCCATTAAACATATGGGCAGAAATAAGACACCGGGGACGGATGGGTTGCCGATAGAATTTTACTCGACGTACGTCGACGTCTTAGCTCCAAAACTAGTGGCACTCTACAATCGGGCGAAGCAAGAAGGGTGTTTGCCTGCTTCGACAAGAGAGGCAGTAATTATTCCACTCCTAAAACCCGGAAAGCCGGCTTGGGATAGGACTGCCTACCGTCCACTCTCGATGCTCAATCTAGATTACAAAATCTTAAGTCGAATACTGGCCTCCCGCCTCCTACCACATATCACGACGCTAATACACACCGACCAGGTGGGCTTTATCCCTGCCAGGAACACGGCGATGAATAACCGTCGGCTCCTACGGGTTTTAGAGGAGGATACCTACCAGAAAGAGGAGGCGTCTATTTTCGCAGTTGATATCGAAAAAGCGTTCGATAGCCTGGAATGGCCTCATCTCTTCAGAGTCATGAGGAAATTTGGGCTGGGGGAGCAGTTTGTAGACTGGACGGCTCTCCTGTACAAGGACTCCACTGCTAGGGTCAGGACGGGGGGTCTGATCTCGGATGCCTGCAGGGTGGGCAGAGGAACGAGGCAAGGCTGCCCACTGTCGCCCTTGCTGTTTGCCTTGGCGATGGAGCCATTGGCTGCACATGCTAGGTCGGGGAGATACTACCAGGGGTTGCAGGTGTCGGATCAAACTCAATATATAGCACTATATGCAGACGATTTATTGATGTTCCTGGTTAACTCGGGAGCGGCACTTCGGGGAGCTAAAGAACTCCTGAATGCTCTGGGGAGAGTGGCGGGGCTTGGAGTGAATTGGACAAAGTCGTGTCTCTTCCAGACAGGGCCGGACAGAACGGGGCCACCGGAGACGGAGGGTGTGAAATGGGAGGATAGATGCCCGACTTACCTGGGTACCCAAATATACCATACTCAAGGGGACCTGCTGGAGGGCAATATAAGGCGAGCGTTGCGGGCCACCAAAAGCAACTTCGACTTCTGGGGGACTTTCCCGCTGTCGGTGGCGGGCCGAGTCACCCTTTTAAAGATGGTGACGTTGCCTCGACTCTTGTATTACTTTGGCTCACTGCCACTTTGGATACCACCTCGACTATTCACTCAGCTCAAAACGATGGTCACGGGTTTCTTATGGGGATCTGGGAGATGAAGGGTGGCACTCACTACCATGATGCGGCCCAGAGCGGAGGGAGGCTTTGCGGTGCCAGACTTTGAGGCCTATTATCTCGCAGCGCAGCTGCAGTGGTTCACGAAATGGATGGCGGGTCGACTCCGGAGCACAGACGACCATGGGGGCAGTGACCAGAGCTTGAGGCTATTATCACAAGTGCTGTTGAGACTCCCCACACGGGGTCACTCGGTCCCCTCTGACTTGAGTACAGTGCGCAAGTGCTGGAATAGGTCCCTCCGGCGAGCGCAGATCCGATGCCCCTATGCACCTGACATCCCACTGATCATATGTGAGGCTTTACCCCACGGAGGGAATTGGCGTAGACTGGAGGCCTGGAAAGAAGCAGGAATTTCCACAATAGGAGACTTGTATGAGGAGAATACTATGCTCCCCTTCAATGACCTCCAAGAGCGATATGACCTATCAAGGGGGGATTTTCTTCTGCACGCAGCCCTTACAGCAGCCATGCGAAAATACTGGCAGGAAGGGATCGCTGAACCTCAGACATCAACAATTTGCCAATATGTAGTGATAGCAGCTGGAACTTTTAAGGCGCTTACTTGCCTTTTATAGGCACCTAACGCAGGAAATACTGCAGCCTTTGACTGCATTACACCTCAAGTGGGAGGAGGATTTGGGTGAGGCTATAGACAAGAAGCCATGGGGGGAGCTAGTGGAGAGAGCCTGGAAGAGCTCCAGAAATGCAAGATTCCAGCTGGTCCACTTCTTTGTCCTACACAGAGCACATCTCACCCCGGGTAAGATCAATGAATACTTTGGTGTCCATTCAGCCGCGTGTCCACGATGTAACATGGAGGGCGCAGGGTTTTTGCATATGTTCTGGGATTGCCCAACCCTGAGGGGCTTCTGGGAAGGGGTCACCACAGTTTTGGCGAATACAACGGATAGAGAGGTTGTGGCGGCTCCAGGGTATTGTCTGCTGCACTGGTTCCCTCACACGGCCAGGAACAAGGTCACAAGCAAGTTTTTGGACTTAGGACTGGTTTTGGCTAAAAGGGATACCACTAGTCATTGGAAGGCGAGGCGTGGCCCGAACATATCCAGATGGACGAGGGAATTTGTAAGGTGGGCAGAATGCGAGGGAACAATCAGAATGCAGATGGCAAAAAGGACAGGGAGCGAGAAAACGTTGGAAGAGGCTAGGGCATGGTTAGCACTAGTGGAGCTCCTGAAACACCCAGCTGAGGACAGGGAAGATAGCCTAGTTGGAGAGTGCCCCGACAGTGGCGACTGATCACCCGCCACTGCCTCCGTTCCTGATTGATGGTCACACATCAGACCTGGCCCACCATCTTGTATCCCCCCACGCCAGCGATTCCAACGGCACACTCTAGTAGGAGCAGAGAACAGGTCACACTCTGGTCTAACCCTAGGGCACAAATATATGGGCTGATAGTAAGCGGCATGCCTGGGGGGTGGGGAGGGCGGGAGTTTGGGGAGGGGCGGACTGGAGTTGTAAGGGAAGCACAAAGACTGAAAGCAGAGATCCTAGGGAATTGATAACTATTGTATTAAGTTGACACTAAGCAAGGGGTCGCGGGGTGGAATGTTACTTTGACGAATACTATTCTCCTGTCCCACAAGTGAGAGGAATGGACAACTGTAATTGAAGAGATTGCTGTTATTGTGATTACTTGCTTCCTTATGCTTGTTGGCGGTTCCTATGGTGTGCTAATGAACCCTGAGACACATTAGGATATGCAACTTGAAAACTCAATAAAGTCTGTTTAAAAAACAAAAATGATAAAGTGCTAGTGCATTTTTGTAGGTTTCCTTCTCATTCAGATTATGCGAATGTCACCATTGTTTCTCCAGTTTTTTGCACCTTGCCTTTTCCTTGCGCAGCTTGGGCGCATACCAGTCCGCATGCTGTCTCTGAGTAGCTTTGTACTGTTGTTTTAGAGGGGCAAGGGTGTCCGTAGCTGATTTTAGAGCCCCATGAAAGTAATCTAACCTTAAATTAATGTCTCCTGCTTCCCCAATCAAAGGGGCTGTGAATTCTTTCATAAAGGTGTCCTGAGTAATTTTATGCAATTGTCTCCTAAAGCTAGGGGTGGACGTATTGGGGATGGAAGCCTCTTTGGTGTCAGTGACCAGACACCATGGATTTTCTTGCGTTCAAAATAAGGATATGGAAAGGGGACAGGCTCCTCATTGACAGATGGCCATATTCCATCACAGTAATGTGAAATCTGGTACAGGCTTACCAATTTGTTGATTTAGGAAACAGGCAGCTGGAAGAGAAATGCGTCCTCTGATCAACAAAGTGTGTAATTTATGCGACAAGTCTGTAAATGTTGCCACTGTATGTAATAGAGCTAACAGAAAGAACAATTGATTGGTACAGCTGCTGAAATTGTGTATGGTCCCTGCTTTCACTTAGAGCAGTGGCTTGAGCAAGCTTGGCTGAAAGCATAGGACAAAGTTGGCTGTTGGTAAACTTGAATCTTCTGCCAGATGTGCCCTGCAAAGTCTGGAAATCTGGAATAGACCTCTCCCTCGCCCTACATCGATGCAAAGACCCAAGATAGTGGCAGCTGAGCAGAAGTGTCCAGAGAAGGGGCTTAATGGCATTTGTCACTGACCTTTAAAAGCCTGAAGAGTGTTTTCCTGAATGGGAGCTCTGCGGCATAAGTGCAAAGAAGTGATCCTGATCTTTGATTATGGCAACCGTTAAAGCAGGAATCGCGGCCAAGGGTAAGGGAGATTGAGCAGCCGAGGAATTGGAAACCTGCATAACATCTTCAATGCACATGCCCACAACTTTGGCAAGGTTTTAATGATTTGTTGGGCCTGTACTGTTCCCTTTTTGTTAAGCTGGAGTGATGTACTGAAATACTGGGTTCTTCAGTGTGCCTCCTCAATGCCGCCAAAGGAGGACAAAAAAACCTGGATGAAAAATAATTTGTTAAACCATGGCCGGCATCTACTTCTTCACAGAGTAGTTTAAGCAGCACCGTATTCCTTCCTCTAAACTCAACAACATCTTTAATTAAACCATAAACAGCATCAGAATTTTAAGGTTGCATTTCAGGACCAGATCAATTTTTCTGGTTATCAAACGCAACAAGTATGCTTTCTAGAAATAGTAGGAATTTTTTAGGGTGGCTCCACTGCACTGAGCTTTTGGAGAAGTGAGATAAACACCATATGCATGACGCTATTACAACGCATAGTGTTCACTATCTTAGCACAAGTAGTCTGGAGTTTTGTGCACTTGTGCACCAAAAACATGCTGCTCACCTTATACAAAGCCAGAGACCGAAAGATGAGTCACAGAAAAATAAATCGCAATTTTAAGCCCCAAAAAATAGGCAATTCAGCCCAGTAATTCTCCCTCTACTCACTGATGGGTAGAAAACGTCAAGAATGAAGAGATTTACATTCGACTACATATATACATAAAAAAATGCTTCTCAAGTGGATTACAATAGGATATAAAAAAAACTTCAGTTGTACAATTTATGAGAAACAGTGCTAGGATCTTGTTACCAAATTCACTCTCGTTTACAGGAAAAATGTTTTGGGATCTACCAGACAAAAAAAATTCTTCCCCGTTATAGGAATCCTCTGAGCTGTAAAATAGCAGGAGGGGAGTTATACCTATATATCCCTGGGAAATTACCTATAAGTTCTAGTATAGGAGAAATTAAAAACCTTTGCTGTATAATTTATGAGTGGGTTAGAAAATGCATGCTTTATTCTATCCTATTTTATCCACACCAAGTAATTTGCTGATCTATCAGATAAAGGGAATGCCAGATTTATATGATATAGAAGTCATTGAAAGAATTCCAACGCAAGTGGGACCATGAAACATTTCATATGTAATAATAAGAAAACAATGGATAAAAATAGAAAGGAGGAGTTTGGAGACCAACAGAGTATGGAAATTAATTACAATACTGTGTTGGATGTCTTACTCATTTAATAATAATAATAAGGCTGAGAAAGAGAATGCTTTTGGGCTCATGTGGCAATAATGTATCTGGTATGTAGCACACTGAAGGGTATCTCGATTCAATACTCTAATCATCACATTTAAACCCTCTATACTCATAAATATAAGTAGATAGGCTTGACTTTAGTGGAAAAGTCTACACCAGGAAGATGCGTTTCTACATATATAAAACTATTACACTGTAGATCCCCACCTTGGAACAGTGTTGATTAAATAAGTCCTAGGCCTCGAAAAATCATAAAAAGGTTACTAGACCTGCAGGTCTAGTAACTTGAACAATCTACCCGACCTAACTGTAATGTATTTGACCAATAAACTGGCCTCATTATGTCATCCTAGGCAAATATTCTATTTTGAAGAGCCACCTTTTTCTTCATTAACACATATTAGAGCACCTTCAAATATGTGAGTTCAGCATTCCTGATGTACAAAAAAACCTATTTGGTTTGATTTAATAGACTAAACGTTTGCTCCACACAAGAATCTAGCCCACACATAGGGCCCGATTCACATCTTGTTCGGAAGGGCTCCAAACGGGATTCTGAAGAAGCAAATCCAAATCGGAGCGTATGTTTCCGACCGAATCGTCCCCCCGGTCCAAAGCCGAATCAGTCAGCCCGAGTCGTTCGGAGCCGATTCGTGCAGCTCAATGGGGACGGCTTCCGAAATAGCGAGTACGATGACCAATTCGGTTTTGCCAAGATGAAACAGCTGTGGGAATCTGACTTCGGGTGGCCGTAGCAGGCCCCCCTTCACCCGAGGCCCTCCAAATCGGTCGTAGGGGGGTACCCATGGGTCCTCCCTTTCCATGCATGTAGTGTGGCGGGCATCATGGGGTGCCCGCCACAGGGTGAACGCTTTTCCCCACCCACCCCTTTTTGCAATGGGAGCCTGTGTACACGTTCGGTACACAGGCTCCCGTTGAGTTCAATGGGAGTCTGACCGAACCAAGTTCGTCACTAAACGGACACATCGGCATCGGTTGCTCGGACTCACAAAGCGCAATTCATTCGGAAAGCTCTCCGGATCCGAGTCGTCCGGAAGGCTTTCACAACGACATCGGAATCGAGCCCTTTGGGTACACATGACCCCTGACTTGCCTCTTAGTTCACCAATAGCATTGCTATCTGGGAAGGGACAGAAATGTTTCTGAGTTCATCTTTAAAAACTCAATTTTAATAAATATATTACTAAAGCATGAGGTGGTAGTGCACTGTCATTTACAGATGGCACATTTTCAATTGAAATGGCCAAAGACGTTCCCATTAAGATGCAGTTTTACTTATAAAATTATATAGTGTATAACCAATGATCTGTGGAAATTGGGTTTCAGCAAACATATTTATCATTTGCACATCACCAAGTAAAGCGTTCTGATTTGTTTTCAAAAGATAATATAAAATAAAATATTTTTCCATTACACAGAATTACAAAAGAAGGGCTTTCATAACTACTGAAATTAATTTAGAAATTTGTGTACAGTTCGCTTTTTAGCTATTTAAATGTATGTGCGAATAAAACACAAAATCCTACAGCCTTTCTTTTCACACTTGTTGTACATCACGTTTGTCAGACAGTTCACTTTACAAAATCCTTTAACATTGCAGTCAGAGAAAGAAAAGTAATTGTAGATGGAAACTGACTTTTGAACTCTGGTTCTGAACACAGAATAAATGTGACGACAAAATAAAAACAAGTTTTAAAGGCATCTTTAACGCTCCTTCACTTTGTGAGTGAACAGAACAACTGTTTGTCAGCTCACCAGAAGGGGCGAGCTGGCCGTGAATATAGCTCACCCTGATAAAATCTGACTTGCCATAACGAGGCCTGAATTCCCTATTGTTAGAATAATTCAATCTGTTCTTCACCGTATTCAAACAATGTTCAAGAAGCATCTCTAACCTGACCTAAAGCAAAAAGATATATTTCAATATTTAGTTCCTCGCAAATGACTGGTGAAATGTGTGATACATTTTGTAAATGTATTTTTGATAGAAAAGAGCTGTGCGATATTTCAATGTAAAACTGTTATTTTGTACTTATAATTTCTAGGACTGATGTCCCCCCGCCCCCCCTCCCCCCTCTCCGCCCCCCTTCCCACATGTTGAAAATATGGAAAGTGTCATGTTACGTCCTGGGGAAGGCTAATTAAAGGAGATCATGACAGCCGAAACCCTACATCGTTAAAACTGGTGTCTATAGTGACTAGCACCACAATTTAAAAGTTCGTGAATACTTAGTAAATTAGTTTAATGAGGAAGAAGCATAGCTAGCTTGAGCAAGTAGTTTAATAGTATGTATTTATGTGTGATACAAACCGAGAGGCAATGACATTTTTTTTTGCTTATGACATTTTGCAAATCAAAAGACTTCATGATCCTAGTATTTGAAATGTAAGATTCATGGATTAATGGGTGAAATACGAGATTTGGTGTTGAAATAGTTTTATATATATAATTGTTTCAGAATCCTCACAAGGGCTTTTAGGAGCACCTTCCAAATGTTGTACACTTCATTGATGAAAATACAGACCTGTTTTTCAGTGATCCCCTGCTGCTGGTCCATGGAGGGTGCCCTAGAATAATGATGTCAGAGAAGACTCATTTTCATGAGAAGATAAGAAATCAGATACATTTATTGAAAAGCGTATGCAAATAGAAAAGGAGGAATAGGGCTAGGCTCCATGCCAGAGTGCCCCAACGCTGACATATTGGATACAATTGCCTGTCACACAGTTCCTCCTCGACACACTCTTATTTTACCTGATGAGAGCATTTGCTAAGGTGTTGTTGAGGCTCATACAAGAGATCTCGTGTTTTCTTGTTTTCTAATGTTAATGAGGCATGCCATATTGATTCTGTAGATACTCACATCTGTGTTCCTGACAAAAGGAAGAAAGGCTTGAAGGTTAACCTTACCGCCTTGAGTTCCATAATTTTTATAGGTAGCTTATTCCTTTTATGCCAAATGACTGTGTGTTGTAAGTTGCTAAAGATGAGTTCTAAATCACTTGAGACTGGCCTTTGTGGTCAGGACCAATTGGTTCTCCTATTGATGCCAACTGAGGCACTTGAGAGGATGCCGTTTGCTCTGCCCCCATTCTCAGTGCTGGACTCAGCCAGGCTGCAACTTGACAAGTGTTGTGCCGATCGCTTGAGAGTTGGTGACACTGAACCTCTATTTCTTCCTATTTCTTGTCTGGAAACGAGCATTCTTACGGCCTCTGCTAAAAAAAACTAACGCAGATCAGAGTATGCTCAGTAATTTCAGACCAATTACCCTGCTGACAGCCCCGGCGAAAATCCTTGAAAAGGTGGTTCAGAAACAGCTAATGGACTTTGCAGAAACAAATAACCTCCTCCATGACACTCAATTGGGTTTCTGAGCAGGATATAGCACGGAAACCGCGCTTTTGGAAATATCCGAATCAATGCGAGAGTCTGTAGATAGAGGGGCCTCAGCTATGGTAGTACTTTTAGACCTGTCGGCAGCCTTCGACACAGTCTCGCATCGGATCCTGCTGGAGCGTCTATATCATCTGGGCATGAAGGGAGTGGCACTCTCATGGCTTCAGTCTTATCTGGAAGACTGCTCTCAACAGGTTTTTTTACAACCTTTCTCATCCTCACTAAAATCTTTGGTGTGTGGAGTGCCGCAGGGCTCGGCCTTGAGCCCGCTGCTTTTTAACCTCTACCTGGCCTGTTTAGCCACCATTATTTCATCTTGAGGCGTGAAAGTAGTCTCTTGCGCAGACGACACGCAGCTGTATTTTTCCTTCAAAGAGCACTCGCCTGCGGCATTGTCAGATCAGATTCCACCAAATGCACTGGAGCAGAACGACGTTAATTCCCAATTCCCTTCTCCGACTTCCCAGCCACTCTCTCTGTCTATATACCGTGTGGCTGTGGAACCCAGAAGGGGGAAAGGGGTAGGGGACAGAGAAGAGACAGCTACGCCTTTCTTCTAGTTCCTCTCAGCAATTATTCCTCCTATTCTTGTTGTTAGGAACTGCAATAAAGAACAATCTTCATTTCATTCTTATACACGTTATACTTAAATGTTTATTAGATGCTATAACAATGTCTCATTATTAATGCACCTACCCTAGTTAGCTGTAGCAAATGCCTCTCTTCTATTGCAGTATGTGTTCGTGCTCCTTGTGGTAATGACTTTCTTTTTTAAAGATAGTTTCCTTATAAAATTTTGTGCACCAACTATAGCTCTCTGCTATTAATCTTTTTTAGGTACTGCTTCAGATGAAAAGGCTGGCGAGAGAATTCTGATCTTTTAAACACTGGCGGGTAAGTATTTTATTATACCTTAGTTCAAACTTCCAATCACAAATAAGAATGTATGTATTGTTTCTTTTCAATGTACTTCGAACAACTCTCGTTAACCAAACTACTCCTAAGCCTATAATGAGTAATTAATTCCAAAGTGTACTAGAACCCAATGCCCACAAGTAACTGCGCAGCTGGGAATCCTCAAATCAGTTTGCAGCGCTAATGAACAGGTTACTTACCTTCGGTAACGATATATCTGTTACGTTATGTTATGGATATTTATACAGCGCAGCTGTTACCCTGAGGTGTCCTGGCGCTAGTTACATCTCCTGTGGCAAAAGGAATGGAAGAGATTTATTGGGCAAAAAGCCAAGTCTTAAGGCTTTTCCTGGAAGCTAAAAGGTTCGTAATGCATCTTAGTTGGAACGGCAGGTTGTTCCAGGCTTTAGCCGCACTGTAGGTAAAGCTTCTGCCTCCCCATCGAGCTTTTTTTATGCGTGGTACTGAGACAAGCCTCGCCCCTAATGAACGAAGTTGCCTTTCCGGTGTGTACCAGTGAAAATGCTGATTTAAATAATCAGGTCCTGAGCCGTGCAGCGCTTTAAAAACCAGACAAAGGGCTTTGAAGCGAACTCGGTTCCTTACCGGTAGCCAGTGCAGTTTGTTTATTTCCTTGGCAATGGGTGCAAACCGAGGTGTGCCCGAGATCAGTCTGGCTGCTGCATTCTGTAGTATTTGGAGTTTTTTCAGGAGCCTTTGTTGAGCGTTAAGGTACAAACTATTACAGTAGTCCAATCTCGACATTACGAGACTTGTGACCACTGTTTGCCGGCTGCTTGGGGGCAGGAACGGCAGTATTTTTCTGATTGTTTTTTATCACATAAAAGGTTTTTGATGCCACAGAATTAACCTGTTGACTAAAGGTAAGACCTTCATCCATTATCACACCCAGGTTTTTCACCTTATTTGTGGGCGAGGGGAGAGAACCCATCGAAGCTGGCCAGCAATTTGGAGTCCAGAAGTTAATATTGTTGCCAAACAAGATAACCTCGATTTTACTCGTGTTGAGTTTTAGGCAGCTCTCTACCATCCAACTCCCCACTGATAACATGCATTCCTGGAATCGATTGTCTAAACCTGCCTCGTCTCCGGGTAGCAGGGACACCACAATTTGGGTGTCATCCGCATATGATGTCAGGCCAAATCCAAACGCCCTGACTATAGGCGCCAACGAGGAAACAAACATTAAAAAGCGTGGGGCTACGGGAGGAGCCCTGTGGCACCCCACAGGGCAGTACAAAAGGTTTAGACAGATGGTCTCCAAGAGCCACAACTTGTCTTCTACCTGATAGAAAGGATCTTAAAAGATCCCAGGCTTTCCCAAGGATCCCGCATGCCTTTAGACGGTCCATCAAGATATCATGATGGACCGTACCAAAGGCAGCGGACAGATCCAGAAACACCAAAGCTGCCTTGCCCCCTTGATCCACAGTTCTCCTGAAACATTAGTTAGTTATAGATTCCTTACCTTAGAATTACCCCCAGGCGTCAGACTGGATCTGCAAAGTTTTCGTTAGCAGTACCTCTGCGCGTCGGAAGGTGGCGTTGGTCGGCTCCGCGTCAGTCGTCGGCGTCGTGGTCACCGGGATGACCTCACGGCAGTTACTTAGACGCCGCCCTTGCGCGCTGACGTCAGTTCTGTACATGACTTTCCGCGCCAGAAACGCAGAGCCATGCAAGACACTGACCACTGGTGCACAAAACTAGGGCCCTGAAAGGATGTCCTTAACCCTAGAAATCAGTTCGCAGAACGGGGAGGATGGGTGGGGCGGTAAGGAATCTATAACTAACTAATGTTTCTTACAGATATATCGCTACCGAAGGTAAGTAACTTGTTCATCTGAAAGAAACACGTTAGTTATAGATTCCTTACCTTAACCTTAGAATAGATACCCCAGCAATACCAACCCCGGTGGTGGGTCTGCAAACCAAGATCACACCAGAAAGTCCTGGTGAACAGAACGGCCAAAGAAGCCATCTCTCCGGACTTGGCTGTCCAGGCAGTAGTGCTTGGTGAACGTGTGCAGCGATGCCCACGTAGCTGCCTGACAGATGTCGCTTAGAGGAACTCCCCGTCCCAAAGCAGTGTTGGCTGCCGTCTCCCTGGTGGAATGGGTGCGCAACCCCACTGGAGGCTCCTTTTTAGCCAAAGAGTAACAGGCCTTGAAATACAAGACGACCCACCTGGAGATGGTCCGCTTGTGTACAGCCCGACCTTTCTTGGTGCCCACGTAGCCAACAAAGAGTTGGTCATCCACCCGGAACTGTTTCGTGCGGTCTAGGTAAAAAGAGAACGCACGTTTTGGGTCCAGACGGTGGAGCCTCTCTTCCTCTCTCGAAGGATGCGGAGGTAGAAAGAAGGTGGGCAAAGTGATGGTCTGGCCAATATGAAAAGATGTAACCACCTTTGGAAGAAAGGATGGACGAGTGCTTAGGACAACTTTGTCCGGATGCATAGCCAGAAATGGGGGCTTAGAAGAAAGAGCCTGGAGCTCACTCACCCTTCTAGCAGAAGTGATGGCCACCAGGAAAGCAGTCTTAAGTGTCAAGAGACCAAGAGGACAGTTATGAAGTGGCTCAAAGGGAGCACACATTAAAAAGGTTAAGACCAGATTCAAGTTCCACTGAGGCATAACGAAAGAAACAGGAGGAAAGAGATGAGTTATGCCTTTCAGGAAACGATTAACAACAGGGGACTTGAAAAGAGAAGGCTGATCAGGAAGCCTGAGAAAGGCAGAAATGGCCGAAAGATAGCCCTTGAGAGTGCCCAGAGCAGAGCCCTGCTGGGCCAAAGAAAGGAGGAACAAGAGAACCGCAGAAAGGGGATCCACAGCCTTTGCTGTGCACCATGCCACAAATTTGTTCCATCGGCAGGCGAATGCCGTCTTAGTGGAGGGACGCCTGGCTGCCAAGATGACATCACAGACTTCGGGAGGCAGGTCAAATAACGTCAGCTGCCGCCGCTCAATCTCTACGCAAGGAGGTGGAGGCTGGACAGGTTCGGGTGGAGGACAGTCCCCTGCAGCTGCGACAGAAGATCCTCCCGAAGAGGCAGATGTATCGGAGGATCGATGGCCATACTGAGTAGCTCGGGATACCATACTCTTCGTGCCCAATCCGGAGCCACAAGAATGACTTGGGTCAGGTCACGCCTGATCTTCTTCAGCACTCTGGGTAGAAGTGGTATAGGCGGAAAGAAGACCGCAACTCCACTCGAGTTGAAAAGCGTCGCCTAGCGAGTGCCGCCTTGGAAATTCCAACGCGCAGAATTGCTGACATTGCGCTTTCTCTTCGGTGGCGAATAGATCTAACCAAGGCTCTCCCCACTGTTGAAAGAGACCTTGCGCCACCTCCGAGTGAAGACGCCATTCGTGATCCATCATGCACCTGCGGCTGAGCTCGTCCGCCCTGGCGTTCAGAGAAGCTGCCAAGTGTTGAACCACCAGAGATGTGCCCTGATGTTCCAGCCATGTCCAGAGACGTAGGGCCTCTTGACATAGGGTCCACGACCCCACCCCGCCCTGTTTGTTGCAGTACCACATGGCGGTGGTGTTGTCTGTGAACACCTGCACTACTCTTCCCCGGACAGAGGGAAGGAATGCCTTGAGTGCAAGACGGATCGCCCGAAGCTCCAGAAGGTTGATGTGAAGCCCGGACTCCGCCGGAGACCAGAGGCCTCTGATTTCCGCCTCTCCCATGTGGCCACCCCATCCCAGAAGGGATGCATCTGTCACCACAGTGTGTTCTGGTTGGGGAAGGGAGAGGGATCTGCCGTTGACCCAATCCTGGTTCGTGAGCCACCACTGCAATTGTCGTGCAGTGCCCTCCGAGATCTGGACGCAATCGGACAGGTTCCCCTGATGCTGCGCCCACTGGAACTTCAGGTCCCACTGCAGAGCCAGAATATGCCACCTGGCATGATCGACCAGCAGGATGCAGGAGGCCATGAGTCCCAACAGCCTCAAGGTCTTCCTGACCGAAACCCGGGATAGAGGCTGAAAGATCGGAATCATAGCCCGAATATCCCGGAGTCGCTGTTCGGGAGGATAAACCCGAAACTGCGTCGTGTCCAGAACCGCTCCGATGAAGAGGAGCTTCTGAGAGGGAATCAGGTGCAACTTCGGCGCATTGATGGAGAACCCCAGCAAATGCAGGAGGTCGGCCGTAGTCTGGAGGTGGGAGACGACAGCCTGGGGCGAGCCAGCCTTCAAAAGCCAGTTGTCGAGATAGGGGAAGACTGGAACCCCTGATCTGCGCAGATGAGCTGCAACCACCGCCATCACTTTTGTGAACACCCGAGGGGCGCTGGTAAGGCCAAAGAGGAGCACGGTGAACTGAAAATGCTCGTGGCCTACCGTGAACTGCACGTAACGCCGGTGGGCCGGCAGGACGGGGATGTGAAAATAAGCATCCTGCAGGTCCGCTACCATCCAGTCTCCAGGGTCGAGGGCAGACAAGACCTGAGCCAGGGTCAACATCTTGAACTTCTCCTTCTGGAGGAAGCGGTTGACGTTCGTGAGATCCAAGATAGGACGCAGGCCTTTGTCCTTCTTGGGTACCAGAAAGTAGTGGGAATAACAACCACGACCTACTTCTGGGACAGGAACGCGCTCGATGGCTCCCTTGGCCAAGAGAGCCGCCACTTCCTGTTGGAGAAGGGGCAGGTGATCCTCCGATACACTTGGGTGGCATGGAGGAAGGGGTAGCCTCGAAGGGGAGGGAGTAGCCCCTTCGGACTATTTGCAAAACCCACCTGTCTGACGTGATGGTGCACCAGTGGGGGAGGTGATGGCAAATCCTGCTGCCCACTGGTGTTTGGTGGCCCTGAAATGTCGGATTAGGAGGGCTTGGAGGCTGCGGCGGAGGGGGCAGAGGTGGACTGGCCCGCCCGCTGGCCCCCAGAACCACGCCGTTGGTTCCCACGTCCCCGGCTGCGCTGGGATGAAAAGGTCTGCGCAGGACTGTGGCACTGAAGGGAACGTGGTGGGGCACCCCTTCCGTGGCCAAGAAAGGCCGACTGTGCAGGGCGCAGGGTGGAAAGACCCAAGGACTTGGCCGTAGCCCGCGAGTCCTTGAAACGCGTCAATGCACAGTCCGCCTTGTCGCCAAACAGGCGACGGCCACCAAAAGGCATGTCCATCAGAGTGTTCTGGACATCCCCCGAAAAGCCAGTCGTCCTCAACCAGGCGTGGCGTCTGATCGCCCCGACGTGGAAATCGCTCTGCCCAGTGAGTCGGCGGTATCCAGCCCACACCGCATGGCGAACTTAGCTGCGTCTCTCCCTTCAGCAACAGCACGGGAGAGCACGGTCCGGGCCTCCTTTCGGACTCTGAGGCAGCACTTGCGCCACTGTGTCCCACACAGAGTGGGAATAACAGCCCAAGAGGCATTCGGTGTTCACCGACCGCAGCCCTAAGCTGGAGGAAGAAAACAACTTCTTCCCAAGGTGATCCAGCTTCTTGGATTCCCTATCCGGGGGTGCGGTAGGGAAGGCGCTCTGGGACGTTGAGGCTTGGACCACCAAGCTCTCAGGGGAAGGGTGTTGAGAAAGGAACAAGGGGTCGCCCGGAGCTGGGCGGTGGCGTCGGGCAATCATCCTATCCACAGGAGCCCCTGTGGTGGGCTTGGACCAAGTGCCCAAAAGGATGTCCGAGAGGGCTTCATTAAAAGGCAGCAGGGGCTCCGAAGAGCTCGCTGCCGGCTGAAGTACCTCTGTCAGGAGGTTAGTCCTGACTGCCACCGTAGGAAGCTCGAGGTTGAGAGCCTCGGCCGCCCTACGCAACACCACTGCGTAAGACGCTCCCTCCTCCGTAGCCACGGTAGGAGGAGATAGCATGCCAAGCTCTGGCGAGGTGTCCAAACCACTGGCATCCCCCAGGTCCTCTCTCCAGTCCTGTTCAAGGGTCACCTGACCCCTCCCAATCCTCCTCCTCGTCCCCTGGGTGCCAATCTGGCCTAAAAGGGACTCCAGGAGTGAACAGGGGCACAAAAACCCCCCTCGGCGCCGGATCTGGCATCGGTCGACGCCGCTCCGGCTCCGTGTCCTCCTCCAGAAGGAGGTTGGAGTCGACGCCGGCCGGAGGGCCGGCCGGCGCCGGGCTCGGTAGTGGTGCCGTCGGAAGCGGCGCCGGCGTAATAAGGTCAAGGGATGGATCCAAGGGGGGCCTGCGGCGCCGGGGCCGGAGCCGCCGGCAATGAAGGTCCCGGCCCCTCAGCCGAGTCCGTGGGGCCCGAAGGCGCCCCGGCGGGTTCGGGCCGCCCAAAGATGGCATGCATCGCTTCGTAGAACATACGAAGCTGGGTGGGAGTCGCCCCGGGTCCCGGGAAGGGAGGGAAACCCGGAACCGACACTTTGGGGTCCGCACGCGGAGCCGCGGGAGGGGCACCACCCGCGGACCTCGTCTGGTCGGCCGACCGACGAGGAGAAGTCGAAGAGCGATGATGCTTCTTCGACTTCTTTTTGTGCTTCGACTTACCCGACCCAGAGTGCGAAGACTTCGATGATTTCGATCCTGAATGGTGGTGGCTCCGCGACCGGTCCCTCGACCTCCCTCTAAACCGGGACCTCGAACGGCGCGGAGCCGACTGTCGGCGTTCAAGCAGCTTTCGGGACCGCTCCCGCAAAGCCTTCGGCGTCAACAACCGACAGTCGGAGCACGACTTGGGGTCGTGGTCGTGCTCCAGGCAGAAAAGACACACGCGGTGCGGATCAGTCACCGGCATCAGTCGGCTACAGGAACCGCAGGCCTTGAATCCTGGCATCCCTCGTGCACCTTTCGGAGTCGGAGACTCGAAAAAGACGTCGACAAAAGTTGAGAAAAAGTTAGTCAAAAAATGACAGAGGTACCACTCTTCCTGGACCTGCGCTGGCTGGCGCGGAAAAAGAAAGAACCGACGTCAGCGCGCGAGGGCGGCGTCTAAGTAGCTGCCGCAACGTCATCCCGGCGACCACGACGCCGACGACTGACGCGGAGCCGACCGACGCCACCTTCCGACGCGCAGAGGTACTGTCAACGAAAACTTTCCGGATCCAGTCTGACGCCTGGGGGTAATTCTAAGGTAAGGAATCTATAACGAACGTGTTTCTTTCAGATAAGTCATGCGCGAACACTTACTCCTAACTCAATTTTGCCAAAATTCGAACTCTAAATTGAACTCACACTATTCTCTGTGTGCGCACTACTCTACCGGGCATGCGTGCGCAAGAAGGAATACTTCTAACAGGCCAGCTCAGAAACGGAACACTGTTCCCACATAAATGCTAAAATTCTGTCATGCGAAATCAAGGAAGTTCAACTATAATTCCTGCTCAGAAGCGGAACACTAATTCCCAAAGACAAACTGCCAATACTGTCATGCACACAAAATGAAGTACTCTGCCTCGCCTGCTCAGTAACGGAACACTGGTTCCCAAGAACTTCCTACTCTAGAAGCGTGGGGATAACTAGAACGACGAAGTCTATTGCGACGAACGCTACCCTGACTAATCTATTTGCGCTGCAAATACCATGCTGCCAGTACCTCAAAGATTTCAGGTGAAGTGCGAAGATTCTTGTTCTTCATCTGCTAACGTTCTAAAGCTGCCTTCTTTCATCTAGGAACACTAGAATGCTAAACTACGATTTTTTCGCCCTCCTGGCGGCCATTTTGGGATTTCTCCACCACCAGTGTCTATTTCTAGCTACTCCGTTTCTAACCTTCCTGAAAGCCTTATGTGTAAATCGCATTTACTGATACCCTATTTACAGCAGCTGGTGGCTTGGTTCTGACAGTAACCCATCGCAAGGGAGGCTCTCCCAATCTGGGTTTGCAGGGACATTTTTTATGAAAAGCTCTCACCAATCGAGGAGCGTGAACATCTGAAGCTAACTCCCAAGACCTCTCTTCAGGTCCATAACCTTTCCAATCGATTAAATAATAGATCTGACCCTTCTCTTCCTTGGAATCTAAGATTTGCTTAACCTCAAATTCTTCTCCTTCCTTGGTTTGTATTGGTCTCGGGGGTAAGATTGTTCTTAAACCTTCTGTCACCCTTTTTAACAAGGAAACGTGAAAGGTTGGGTGTATTTTTAGTGTTTCAGGTAACTTCAACTTGTAAGTCACCGTACTCAATTTTTTCTCAACTTCAAAGGGTCCAATAAATCTTGGTTGGAATTTCCCATTAACCTTTTTTTAAAATTTAACCAGACCTTTTCTCCAACCCGTAAAGCTGGTTCTTTACGTCTTTTTCTGTCTGCACAGAATTTGTAATCTCTTTTAGCCTTCACTAAATTCTCTGTTGCTGATTTGTGGATGCAAGTTATGTGTTTTACCAAATCCTTGACTGCTTGTACATCTGCTTCTTGAATATTTACTGAAAGATTGGGATGTCTGCCTGTATTCAACTAAAAGGGAGAATAACCTGTGGAAGAGTTTCTTGCGTTATTATGTGCAAACTCGGCTGCCCAAAGATAATCTGGCCAATCCCCTTCTTGGTCTAGCAAATAAAGTCGAAGGTACTGCTCTAGCTCTTGGTTGGCTCTCTCTGTCTGACCGTCTGCTTCTGGGTGATAACTAGTGGTGTATCTAGTTTCTATGTTTAGCTTTTTGGTGAATGCCTTCAAGAAATGAGATAAAAACTGAGAACCCCGATCAGAGACTAGAATCTTCGGAATTCCATGTACTCGCACTATATTTTGACTAAAAGCATGTGCTAACTCCTTAGCTGTAGGTAATCTTTTTAATGGGACAAAATGGGCCATTTTTGTGAAAGCGTCTACACAGACTAATATTGTAGTGTAACCCTGACTTGAGGGCAAATCAACTATTAAGTCTAAGGTTACTGTATGCCAAGGATGAGGTGGATTAGGTAGCGGCTGTAATAAACCTTTTGGGGGTTGCCTTTCAGGCTTACCCCAAGCGCAAATTTATCAAGTAACCACATACTGACGAACATCTCTTGTCATATTTGGCCACCAAAACCTTTGTTTTACCAAATCTTCTGTCTTTTGAATACCTTTGTGTCCTGCTAACACATGATCATGACATTCCTCTAAGACCTTCCTTTGTAACTCAGACGTGGGTAGATATAGCGCTCCATCTTGAAAGGGCAAATTGTCTCGAATCTCCCTGGTGGGCTCCTGTTCAGCCCATTCTTTCATATCATTTCCACTCATGACCTTCTGTTCTGAATCTTCCAGCAAACTTTTGAGCACTGCTCCTATGACTCGTCCTTCTGCTATGATGTTTTGATCTTCAATTTCTTCTTGTACATTTTCCGTACCTAACCTCGACAAGGCATCTGCTTTACCATTCTTTGTCCCTGGACGATACGTGATTATGAAATCATAATCAGCAAAGTACAAAGACCACCAAAGTTGCCTTGGAGTTAATGTTCTTGCAGATTTTAAAAATGTTAGGTTTCGATGATCCGTGTAAACCGTGACAATATGTTTCGCCCCCAGTAGGTAATGCCTCCACTCCTTGAAAGCATCTGTTATGGCCAGCAACTCTTCTTCAGTAATGGTGTAATTCACCTCAGCCGGGGTCAGTTTCCGCGAACGAAACGCCACAGGATGAAGTTGGCCTGTCTTCTTATGTCTTTGTGACAGAACTCCTCCCAACGCCAGATTGGAAGCATCCGTTTCCACATAGAAGGACTCTGCCGGGTCAGGATGCAACAAAACAGGAGCCGTGGTGAAGGCCTCTTTTAGGTGTACAAATGCTTCTTCTGCCTCCTTTGACCATTCAAAGGGAACTCCCTTTCTGAGCAATTTTGTGATGGGAATCAATTTCTTGGAAAACTCTTGAATGAATCTCCTATAAAAGTTTGCAAAACCGATGAAGCTTTGCACTTCCTTGACTGTTTCCCGAGACTTCCATTCTAGGACTGCCTCTACCTTGTGTTTGTCCATAGTTATTCCTTCTGGTGATAAGACAAAACCCAGAAACTCCACCGATGTCACGCTGAATGCACATTTTTCCAGTTTCACAAAGAGGCTGTTCGCTCTTAATTTCTGTAATACTCCTCTTACATGCTCCTCATGCATCTCTACATTGTCTGAGTATATTAAGATGTCGTCAATATACACTATTGCGCACTGATCTATATATTCTTTTAAGACATCGTTGATGAAGTGTTTGAAGGCTGCCGGCGCATTGCAGAGCCCATGGGGCATCACTTGTTATTCAAATAGCCCATATTTGGGCCTAAAGGCTGTCTTCCATTCGTCTCCTTCTTGGATTCGTACTAGGTGATATGCCCCTCGGAGATCCAATTTTGTGTAGATCCGTGAACCCTTCACTTGATCCAGGAGAACTGATATTAATGGTAAGGGGTATCGATTTTTGACAGTGATTCGATTTACTGCCCTATAATCAATGCATGTTCTTAATTCTCCCTCTTTCTTAGGGATAAAAAAAAAAGTGGTGAAGAGACTGGGGATTGGGAGGGTCGAATAAATCCATTTTCCAGATATTTCTGTAGATAGTCCTTTAAATGTTGGTTTTCCTTCTCAGTTAAGGCGTAAATTCGGCTACAGGGCAGATTAGCTCCTGGTCAAGCTAAATTTTGCATTCTTAAGTCCTGTGAGGAGGAGGTTTCTCTGCCTCCTTCTCACTGAAGACATCCTGGTATTCTGTGTACTCTTTTGATATTTCGACTGTGTGTATCACACAAACTGTCGATCCTCCATTACAGAGATGGGTTGCTGGACTTAACCTTTGATTCCGCGTTGAATTCTGATAACAATTCTCCTTACAAAATTCTGAATCCATCTTTATTGTTCTGGCACTCCAATCGATGGAGGGGTTATGTTCTGTGAGCCAGGGTAATCCCAGGATTAACTGAAATTGTGGAGCATCTATCAGATTGAATTGCAACCTTTCACAATGTCCTTCCATCGATTCCAACTCTACAGGCTCTGTGTGACTCACTATGGGTCCTGAAGAAAGATTAGTGCCATCTACAGCCCGATCAGCCTCACTTTTCTCTTTCCTGATAGCTTTCAATCCAATCTTCTCAGCAAACTTCAGGTCACAGAAATTGCCTGTGGCCCCTGAATCCACCATCACTGTGATTCCCTTCAAAATGCTTTCTCCGAATCTTAAAGTCATATGTAATATCAAATGGGGTGAGGAGGATTGCAAAGTATTCGCCAAAGTGTGATCCTTAGGAGTTGTATCCAAATCTGCACCCATCAGTCCAACTCCTTCTACTGATGGTGCCTCCAGTTTTCCTTCGGCGACTGTTTAGGCTTCTTTGGACAGTTCTGAACAAAATACCCTCCAACCCCACAATAAAGGCACTGCTTGTTTAATCTCGTTTTCTCCTTCTCTTCCTTCGATAGTGGACCTCGAATAGTTCCAATTTGCATGGGTTCTGTGTTATGCTGCCCTTCAACAACCTTTGTTACTTCGGTTTTTGCTCGATCATATCTTGGTATACTAGAATGAAAGTCCCTTCTCTTCTCTCCTCTTCTCTCGCTCTGACGAAAATCTATTTCCAGCACCAGATCGATGAGAGCCGAACTTTCGTGGGTTGATTGGGTACTTGCGCCAGAGCATCTTTCAACTCTTCCCTTAGACCACGATAAAATACTGCTGCTCGTTTATTTTCTGGCCAGTCCGTCTCCACGACGAGCTTATTAAATTGGGCCAAATAAGCTATCAGTTCACGATTTCCTTGTCTAAGTTCAAGCAACTCATTATCAGTAGCTTGCGAGACTCTTCGACGATCAAATATTCTGTGGAACTCTTTTTTGAATTCGTCAAGTTCATAACGTATGGGACCATTTCTAGATATCAATGGCATTGACCACATAGCAGCGTCACCACTAAGATAGGATAGTATGAAGGCTACTCGTGATTGCGCATCAGGGAAGACTGCTAGCCGGCACATAAAATGTAAGGTACATTGCGTCCAAAATATTTGTGCCTTTTGAGGGTCTCCAGTAAATCTCTCGGGAGGTGCCAACGGAATTACTGGCGACAAAGAATGGATTACTAGAGTGGTAACCTTAGACTGTTGACTTGTAGTGTCACTAGTGATTTCTGCAGGGGACGACGGAAACTTAAAGTTAGGTCCTGTGACTAAACTATTCATTTTAATTGCTAATTCTGAGGTCTCTCTTCTGGAATTCATTATATCTTGTTTTAAATCTCTATTCTCTTCTCGAACTGCAATTATTTCCTTTTGTATTCCTTCCAAAACATCACCTAATTTTTTAAGGTCCAAACATTCAGCCATTCTGCTAAAGCGCAAAAAACTATGCGGGCACTTCACTCTGTCAGATCAGATTCCACCAAATGCACGGGAGCAGAACGACGTTAATTCCCAATTCCCTTCACCGACTTCCCAGCCACTCTCTCTGACTATATACTGTGTGGCTGTGGAACCCAGAAAGGGGTAGGGGACAGAGAAGAGACAGCTACGCCTTTCTTCTAGTTCCTCTCAGCAATTATTCCTCTTATTCTTGTTGTTAGGAACTGCAATAAAGAACAATCGTCATTTCATTCTTATACATGTTATACTTAAATGTTTATTAGATGCTATAACAATGTCTCATTATTAATGCACTGTTGGACTTGGCCCTTTTTGGCAGGTTCACCCCTGAACTTTTTGCCTTATATGTAACTTGGTGTTAGTAGTTTTAAGTCCCTGGGCACTTTAGCACTGTGGTCCAGTGTAAAGTGCGTGCGCGCTGTGTGCGTGTGTTGTGAGATTGGCCTGCCCTCCCATAGGAATGCAAAGAGGATGAGTGTGTCAGTGGTAATTCCTGTTATGAGAGGTGCAGCATGATCAAGTCTAGTATGTCTGAATTCGTGAGAATAAATGCTGCGCAATGGTGTGCGCAGATTTATGGTGACGGGTGGAGAAATGCCACTTCTAGAAGTTGGCATTTCTGTGTGCTCTGTGTCTGCCTGCCTGATGTGAATTGCATGTCTGGCTTGTGAGTGACAGGGGCTGGGAGGTGTGTGTGACTCCAGGAGGGGCAGGGTGAGTCAGCGCAGGGCTGAATGGAGAGATCTCCATGTAGATGGGTGGGAGGAGTTGCACCTGGGACCTGAATAGGGCTGTGCCTTCCCTCTATAATGCTGGCTCCACCTCCTGTGGTGCGTCTGATGTCCCTAGCCTACACTCTGAAAGGAGAGAGGAGCTGAGCAAAACAAAGTGCTCCAAATCACCCCATAACCAGTTGTATCTGGTTCCCCCAAGCCCTGCACCTTGTAGACAAAGGAAAATGGTGTATAAAAGAAGGGGCTGTGACCCCATGAAGTGGTTCTTGCTTTTGGATCCTGATTCCTGCAGGGCGTGCTGCTGCTGGGGCCCAGGAGGACTTGCCAGGAGGGCTGCCTCCCTGGGCCCAGCCATGCCCTGGAACCTTTTGCTTAATTTCTTTTAGCCCTGGGCCCTGCCTTGATGCCTGAAAGACTTCTGGGACCTTTTGCTTCATTTTATCCAGGACTTTAGGCAACCTTTTTAGCACCAGCGCTGTCTTTTAATTTGCCCAGCTGATGGAGAGCGTGGGCTTCGCAGCGCCGAGCTGCCTTTCGCCATGAGGGAATCCCCAGCGTAGGGATTCCCCGAGATTGCTGGCCTTACGGGTGCCCACCCCGCTTGTTTTTATTTAATGGAGCAGGTGCCCACCCTGCGTCTTCATTTCAATTAGTGCGTGGGTGCCCACCCCGCGACTTGGCCTATTTTCATAGCAGGAGCCCACCCTGCTTCATATTCTTTAATTACGAGGGAGCCTACCCCTCTTACTGCCCAAGAAGAAATCACCGCCGCGGCCCGATCGCCGCAAAGGAAGTCAGGCAGCGCGATGCCTGATGCGGGGCGGGACTTCCGTTTCCTGGAGGGAAGCCCCGCGCCCATGAAAGATCCGCCGGAGCCTCGCAGGCTCCATCTAAAAGTCCCGGGTCCCAGGAAGGGGGCCCGGGTGAAGGGAGGAGTGCGGCCGGAGCAAACAGCGACCCCGCAGGCCGCCGCAAGAGAAGTCCCGGTCCCGAGAGAGAGAAGGGACCGGGCGAAGCGAGGGAGACGCCACCGGATCCCCCAGCGAGGCTCTCATTAGTGAGAGAGCCCCGCCCGCCGCCTGTGAGGAGACCCGGCCCCCAGGAGCGGGACCGGGTGAAGAGGAGTCCCCAGAGAGCAGCCCGGTGAGTTAGAAAGTGCTGGGGGGGGCTCTGTGTGGGCTATTGTTGGTGCCTGATCGAGGCACAGATCCTGAGCGGGCCCGTTTTGGCAGCGGGCCGCTCCAACGTGGCACAATGGTTTTAGGAGCCAGCGCGCTCCAACAAGGGCCCAAGAGTTTAGGGGCCCCTGAGGGCCACAGTGTTTGGGGGCATAGGTTGTTCACAGAGCCTAGGTGGCTCCAACGCTTCGCACCACTTGTTTCAGAGCCCCGTGTGGCTCCAACGTTGGGCATATTTGTTTAAAGGGCCATTGAGAGCCCATGCCTCATTTGAATGTTTACAGCTGCCCAGCAAGTAGTGGGCAGCTGCACCATTTAGGTCTTTCTTTTAGGGGACATATTTTGAATTCAGGAGTGAGATGCACTCCTCTGCCCCAGTACTTTTCTTTCACAGCTGCGCAGCACTTAGTGCCAGTTGCTACGTTTAGGTTTGCGCAGTGGCGCACCCTTGACTGTCGCTGCATAGGCAGCAGCCCTGACTTTTGGACATAGGGCATTTGAGCCCCTTTGTGAGATGGCCAATGGCCAGGGGTACTGTTAGGTTTGTAGGGCGCCATGCCCTAATGTGATTTATGCCTCTGCTATGGTTTCTACTATGAGGTTATGTGCTAACGTGATTTCTGTCCTAAAATGTGGTGCCAGGAAATGTGATGCATTTACTATGGTTTACGCACCCTGTTTCATACCTCTAAATGTATTTCTAGGATTATGAGGTTTTGCATAATGTGTTTATGCTTGTGAGGTTATTATTTTCTAATGCGTTTAGGTTGTGAGTTATTCTCTACTGTGGGTTATGCCTAAAGTGATTTATGCTTAGGATGTTAGTGTCTAATAGGTTTAGACTTATGAGATGATTGCATAATGTATTTATGCTGGTGAGGTTGGCGTATAATGTATTTCGCGCCTAATGTGATACTGTGCATAATGTGGTTTATGTTACAGGCTGATGCGGAGTATAGTGGTTACCAGTGATTACTGGTTGTACGGTTATATGTCCTACATTTATGATATGTTCACTAAGTGATGGTTCTGACAGTGGCCCACGTGGCCCTGTCATGTGTAAATAATCCCTTGTAGATATTGCCCAGTGCCAGTTGGCACCATGTGTATTATGTGAATACTATTCTAATGTATTATGAGAATACAAAGGCTATTTTTGAAATACCCTTGTGTGGAGTTCCTTTTGTGGTGTGCATAGTATGTTGTTGCTGGGTGTGTGTTGCGCCAACGCTTTACACATTGCCTCCGGGATAAGCCTGACTGCTCGTGCCAAGCTACCAAGGGGGTGAGCAGGGGTTATCTTGGGTGTGTAACTCTCTTGCCCTGACTAGAGTGGTGGTTTCTGCTTGGCTTTGGCGCGAGCCTTAGCCAACCAGAAATCCCATTTCTAACATTGGTGATCAGCGGTGGGATTAGAACTTGCGTTTGCGCAGTACCACAGCGACAGCTGGCTGCACTACAAAGCTCTGCATTTTAGATAGTCACATGGAAAGGGATTATTGTTCTAAGTTTGTTTAAGTGTCATTTCATTTTTGAAATGTGTGTTCTTGTTGCACTATGAGTTGGGTGTCCTGCCAAGGACAGAAACCAGAGAAGCTGAAGGAGTTTTGTACTGCCCTTGTGCAGACTGCTATTTATGGGGTTGGCCTGAAGCGGAAGGAGTTTTGTACTGCCCTTGTGCAGACTGCTATTTATGGGGTTGGCCTGCAGCGCAAGCTAAAGGAGTTGTTACTGCCCCTGTACTGTCTGCTAGTCCTTGGGTTGGCCTGAAGCTGAAGGAGTTGTTACTGCCCCTGTGCTGTCTGCTATTTCTAGGGTTGGCCTACAGTGGGGACTTAATTGGCATGGAGTTACTAGCTCGGGAGGGTAGATCATCCTCTAAGTGCGGTGTAAGTTTTCTGGAATCCCCAGATGGGTGGGATCCAGTGGTAGCAGCGATATGTAGTCCAGTGCAGGATGTCCCATTCCCAG